>VWYP01014312.1:561615-606865 GCA_013400435.1 Pycnonotus jocosus
GTGGGGCTTGGCACGACTGACATCTCTTGAATGACTTTGGCTCTCATCCCCAATTTTGCTCTGGAAAAAATGATGCTGTAGCCTTAACATGTACAAATTGCAAAGTTGTAGGGCTCCCCTGTGTCTCAAAATAATTTGCAACACATTTTTCAGTAGATTTGGAAGAAGATCATCACATTTCAGGAAGGTCCTCTTTTGATGAGCTGGAGGGAGGGGGACTAACCCTGGCTTGTGAAATTTTTAATGGAGAGCAAAAATTAGCATATGCACCAAAGAAATTGGAAGAATAAAACCATTTCTGGTTTAGCACAGTACAGGGCTGAGAGCATGGGAATTAACGAAGCCTGGTTCTCTGTGGGCCTCTCTTGGCTGACAGAGTTTTTAATTGAATTTTATCCTAAAGCAGCAGTACAAGGTCATCCCTTTTGGACACCATGAAGTCTGCTCAGGAGAATACTGTGAGGAGAGATGTTCAGATGGAAAGATACCCATTTGAGATAAAAACTAGGGCCATGCAGATGTGCTCAATAAGGCACAAACTGTGGCTGAAGCTGCTTGCAGAATTTGGTTGATTGCAGTATTTCTCTCTGTGTACTCCCCACCTCAGCATACCCTTTAGGAGATGTGAGTTGTGGCTCACTGGTTTCTCTCTTGTTTCTTGTTTCTCTATGTTCTAAGGAATGTAGTATCTTCAAGACTTTGACCTGGCATGAGTTTAATAGGCATTAACCTCTGGGATCAAAAAAAAATCTTTATAATGAGATTCAGCACTGGATTAATATGTGAAAAGTTGGCTAAAAGATAGAGGAGTTTAATGTGTTGGTTGATGTTTTCTGCTCTTTATGCATCCTCTGATCCTCCCTCCCTCCATCCCTCCCTCCCTCTTTTAGGGCTTGTTACTGGCAGGTGGTGGTAGGAACAAAATCTCTGCAGTAAAGTACTGGGGAGCACCATGAAGAGAATAACTCTTAAAATCACAGTCCCTGCTGTCTCCCATCACAGCCCTGGGCTGTGGTCAGACAGAAGGTTTTGGATCTTGCACTGGGTAGCTCAGGGCCTCAAGGGCAGTGTGTGCCACACTTGTCATGCTGGAAAGCCAGGAGCAGGGAATCTACTGGGAAGGATGCTGGGCTCAAAAAGTTCTACAAGATAGTGCAGCTCCATTTGGCTTCTACAAAATTTGGAGGTCTTTTCTGGTGCTTTGTGTCTCCAATCTTGTCCTGCCCTTAAAAATAGTGTCACTGAGTGTGGCAGCAATGTGGTTCAGCCACAGGAGGGTGATTTAAA
This sequence comes from Pycnonotus jocosus, assembly GCA_013400435.1. Classification (NCBI taxonomy): domain Eukaryota; kingdom Metazoa; phylum Chordata; class Aves; order Passeriformes; family Pycnonotidae; genus Pycnonotus; species Pycnonotus jocosus. Next base: position 562,903 of record VWYP01014312.1, read on the forward strand.
GTGCGGATCAGGGACCTTAACTCAAGACTGCTTTACTCATATCAGCTTGCAAAGCTGCCTTTCAGTTATTTTAATGTCATTCTTACATTCTTTATTATTCACTGTCACGTTCAGTTTAATGTAGGGTGACCAGATGCCCCAGCATGACTCAAAGAGTCTTTATCCTTAATTAAATGTCCTCTTTGCATCTGTTTTTTCCTTGCTGGTTTCCGAAGCCCCAGAAATTTAATAAAGTTTTCACTTTTCTGTTATTAGCAAACATTGTTTCATATCTGGCTTTACAGTTTTATTATACAGTCAGCTGTAGAGCTTAAAATTGCATTATAAGGCTCCCTTGAATACTCTGTCTTTTAATATATGCTCCCTTCTGTAGCACCGTGCTTCTAAAGCTTGTGCTATTACACAGTGATAATGCAAAATTTTATATTTTACAATCATCAACTGTAAAAATAAAACAGTAAAAGTTTGTAATTTACAAGGCAATAGATGACATCTGCAGATCTTATGGGTTTAAAAATGTATTAGTTCAGTTTCCCATATATATCAGTCTGAGATGGAATCTATTAGGCTCTGCATACACACAGCATATTGCTGCCATTTACACTTGATGCTGTCAGGTCTTTGAGGGTGAACATAAAAACAAAAGATGGGAGAAATAGGAGTATGGACTCTTTTAACTACAGCAGATGTTTTCTAAATATGCCAAGTCATAGGGGTTCAGTTGACATGAAATGTCAGCAGAAACAGGCCAAATCTTTCAGTCACATATGGATATGCTCTAAATTTATGCATCTGAATCGTGGTGATTTTAATGAAAGTGTTTATGGATGTCATGCTAAGGATATGCATGAGAATTTACAGGAATAAATGAAAAGTGATAGTTTATTTTAGGGCCAGAAATTAATCGCACATAAATGTGACCAACAATGAGTTGGTCTGTGAATTATTTGCAAGATATTTGGTCAGTCTTACAAAATCAAATGTGTGACCAGAATAGCAGGCTACCCTCAAAAACATGTTTTTAGCCAGAGAGGGATAGGAAGCAGACAGAAAGAATAGTACAGCAGAGCCCATGGCTCAAACACAGGTAGCTGATCTGTCCTCCAGACCAAATTGTGCCATTGGATATATTGGAATTATTATTACTCCATGCAGTTAGCTGAGATAATTTGTTTGCATGATCTGCTTCGAGATAGGAGGTGTTGCCACAGTGGATGGTAAAGACAGGAGCTGTGCAGCTCCTGGGGTGGGTGAGTTTCTCTCCCTCCCCAGAGGTATCTGGGATGCTGGGCTGGGGGAGAGTGCAGCCCCCAGCTGGTGCTGTGTGAGGGAACAGTGCTGCTGGAGTTGTCTAGCCTGGGACTTCACTCACCACAGAAATGGGTGAGAAAGTTTCCTCAGGCAGTGATGTTTTGAGAATGGTAATCTCAAGGCAGACACTCAGCAACAGCTTCCAGGGAAAGGCATGGTCTTCATCCCACAGAAAGGGACTTTCTGAAAAGGAGGAAGGGAGGTGTGTGGCTGTGGGGTAGCTACCACAGTTCCTGGCTGTCTTCTGAGGACAATGGTGTGTGTAACTGTGAGCTTCTATGCTCTAGAAAATTATTTTTGAGAAGATGAATGCTTTTAATATTTCTTTAATCATGGGAGAAAGAGCAAAGAAGAAAGCTGGTATGAGACATATCTGACTGTTGCAGGTATAGAGAGCAACCCTATCATTTGTTCAGATCAACATTACTATAGACACATTGCAATTTGAAAGAAAAAAACCCCAACAAACAAAAAAGACCTCCTCTCATTTTAAACCTTATGTGAAGAAGTAACCTGATGCCTTTCAGAAAAGCAAATCTGGGTATAATACAGCAAAACGTTACTGTATTGGTGGGAGAGTGTTTGGAGAAAAAGGCAGGGAAGTCTTGGGATGTAAAATCAATGAAGAATTGAAATATCACTCAGATTGTTTTGCACTCAGTTGTAAGTGCACATTTACAGTCTGAAAAAAGGTCTGATATCTGATCAGCAAAGGTTGGGGAGTATTATTGATTTTCAAACATTCTTGAAAGAAACACTTTTTCCAAGTGCCTATTGTAGTTCAAATAAATATATTCTGGACAGAGCAAATGTGTGTTCATTTGATTAAAAAGGCATCAATTTTTCATTATTCCACTTTTAGAAATCACCATATTTCCACTAGTACATATCTCTGTATACCAGGACAGAGTGATTGATTGGACACGTGTTCATCGAAGCCAAAACAGTGCATTTCAAACCTATTTATTGCCCTGCAAAGCAATTGCATTTTTGTGACGTATTTTGTTTTCTCTCCTGTGGTCTCCCAGGCTGTGGGACTTAGTGCTGTTAAAACAATAGACCCATTCATTTAACTGAGTAGGTGCTTGCAACTAAATGTATGGCATCATTATCATTAGCTTCAGCTCCATCAACAGGGTGTCATTATCGCATTTAACTTAATTAGTATGGAAGCTCCCTGAAAGAATGCTTCATAGGGAGGGATGTTGTAAATGTATTCTTGACTTCTAGTAAATAAACCAATAGGCTAATGCACAGTGAAGAATTTATAAAGTGGCTGCCGGAGTGGAACGCAGGCGGGGTAACACGTGCGCTGCTGCTCAGGGCACGGAGGTGGCAGGGGAGCGGCAGAGACAAGCTCACCCAGCAGCTGCTTACCGGGAATGTATTCTGGCACAGCTTTTCAGCTGTGCTCGGGAGGAGATGCACAGGTTCAGGGGCTGTGTGCAGCTACAGAATTCGGCACTGTTGCTCCTGAGCACACTCGTGCCACTGCGCTTCTGGGTGCGGGAAGACAGCAGCCATTTCTGAATTGCCGAGGCACATTCAGAGGTGATACTTGCACTGTTTGCTCTTACCGTGTTTTTGTAATCTAAACAACTCATCTACAGCTATGGAAAATATAAAAGGATCTGTTCCAAGATATTGGCCTCCCTGGTTGATCAATATACCCTCCTCCCTCCCGTGCTCAGCTCCTGAAATCATGTCTCAGAGTTCCATGAGGAGTTACGGCTGCACAGCACGCACATCCGCCTGTGACATACTTGGGATGGGTTTTCCCATCGCAAGCATACACAGATGAGCTGTCAGATGAACAATTAAAAAGATAGCCAGAGATTGGAAGTTAATTGTTTCCCTTGCCCAGCTGAACAGACACGCATCTCCTTCCACCCAATATGCTCCTTTCTTACTTGCAGACAATAGGAGAGCCTTTGAGTTTTTCCTTGCTTTTTCAAAATGCTGCACCTGAATGCCAGCCTCATCCACTCCCAGTTCGGCATAGGCATTCATAATGCTCAAAACAAACACAGCAGCTCCTTTTTTTTTCCACCCTAGCATTTCAAAGGGTGGAAAGGTAGTATGGTCATGCTCTGGGTGAATGAGAATTTGTGTGGCTGTTTGGCCTTTCTTCCATAATAATCTATTGATCAGGTTTCACAAAGAAGTTGGGGGTATTTACTTCCTGCAACTTGTCAGGCAATGAGGAGATGGAAAGTCTCAGACTGAGCTCAACCTTAATTAGACTCCAGGGAGTGAAAAGACCAGGGGAAGAAGCAGGAATAAAGATTAGAAGTGTCACAAATGTGGGGATGGCTTCAGCTTGAGTTCCTATGAGAATGGGATTGCAGGAACCCTGGGTTTGTTAATTCTGTAGCTCAGCTAACTCAAATGCATTATGCTGTTTAGATGCTTACTGTTCAAATGAGCATCAGTTTCCCAGCTTTTTCTTATGATAGTTTGATTCAGAATTGTATATTTTTGTTTTTTGTTTTTTATTTTTTTTTTAGACAGAGATTAGCTATTCTCTCTTAATCATGGAAAGCTTAAAGAAAATAAAGAAGAGAGTCACAATACAAACATGCAAATTGACATCTTTGACAAGGAAAGATAAAGAAGGGACAAATTTTCCTGCATGCTGCCTCAAGGGGACCCTCTCAAATTTGCTCTTCCCACATTAGGTAGAATATCAATAATTAGACATCTTCACAAGGAGTCCTGAAATCACTTCAAATGAATAAAAAGTTTGCAATTTACCTCTCTGCCAGCAGAGGCAATTTTGTAATATATGTTTGACTGGGGTCTCAAATTAAGTCAAGCAGGACTGCTGTGGACAGCTGCTGCTTCTGGCTCCTTGAGGCAGATCCAGCCCTTAGTGCTCACCTTGTCTGCACACCTGGGCACCTGCCTCAGCTGTGCGGACAAATCAGCTACAGGAGTGGCTTGAGAGGGGCAGTGACTCCAGAAATGGCATTTCAATATGCTAGCTAGGATTTGCTGAAGTTTTTCTGAAAAAGAAAACTGAAACTGGAGAAAAAGTAATTAATCAGGATTACTTTGTTGTTGTTATTATTATTGTTGATATTATTATTATTACATTTCACATATTCCAGACAGTGGAAGATAACTTGTCAGATTTCACAGCAGCAGGAGGTCCACGAGTCAATGGATTTAACAGCAAAGCTACAGGCAAGCAGTGGACACAGTTTGTGTCTGATTGATTGTAATGGACAATATGTGAGAACAGCTCTGATTGAGACTGAGAGAAACTGGGAGAAAAATTGGGGACACTGGGTCAAGCTGTTCCAGAAAAAAAAGTCCAGCAAGAACTGAAAGGAACATCAGAAAAACTTGAAACTAATTGTCCTAAACTTTTAAGATAGGTAGGAAAATGCATCAGAAGATGCTGAAGTTTTTTTTTATTGTTTTGGTCAGGAGTAACAAGAGGGAACATTTTTACTCTGTCATACTCATAGCTGGCTAAACTCACAGCTCCTAAGGCAATTCTTTTTTACTGTTCAGTTGTATTGCAGAGATCACATGCTCATGAAAAGTGAACTGTCAAAGTAGGTATTGAACAAAAGCACAGCTCCTTGGGTAAACTGGCCTTGAACCTTTGTCATAGATAAAATAGGTACAGCTGAAGTATTTGAGATATGAAACCCCTGGTGGGGCACAGGTGGATTACAGTGGAATGACTGTATATCTGAGGAACTTAAACAGTTTCTGAAAGAGTCTGTGGCTGGGCTACCTGCACTACAGGTAAATGGCAGTGCTTCTGTGAGATACCCGTGGATTTGCTTAATTGAGACAGATCTTGAATTCTGAATCCTAAATTATTTGCCCAAAGCTCTTACCTCCACTCAAATCAGGTTGAGATAGGTAAAACCAGCTTGAAAAAGAAGGTACATACTGTTTCTGAGGTGAGAATTAATGAAATTATTTTGAACACAATATGAGGAAATAGTGGTGTTTGTTTCCTCTGATTAAATTTAGTGCCTTAGGAATCATAGATGAACATAAAGTCAGAATGCCGGGGAGCAAATAGAGAGTTTGTGTTTTTAAGCTTGTATCCAAATGCACTGCTGTAACTCGATTTGCAGTAGACATTTTTACCATTGTACAGCACTGCACTGCAAGCCATGGAGTGTACAGGTGTTAACTGAGTCGTGGCAGGACACCTCCTTGTTTCTCAGTTTTGAAAAAAGCACATTGAATGTGATGGGGAGAAAGTTTGTTGCAAAACTGTGCAAAAGCAGGCCACAGAGTTCAAAGAAATTGTCTTCCCCGTTCCTGTAGGGTTTTGCAGGTGTGCTGGGTCCCTGGCAGATTTCAGTTCCTCTGCTGCTTGCTTTTGGTGCTCTGAGAGCAAAAACCAGCCCGTGTGCCAGCTCACACCACTCCTGCAGACAGACTCCTGGCTGGATGGCCGCTCTGTGTGCGCGGGGTAAACTGGGTTTGGACAGCAACGGTGGGTCGTGCCAGGAGAGCCTCAGCCCAGTGCTACTCTTTTACAGAAAGACACCATCTCTTATCTTTATACATAGCTGTCTGGGAGGCACCCTCCCACACTTGCAATAGTAAATAACTGCCGAGGGTTGTTATTTGATAAGTGTTTAATGCCCATTTTTCTCCTTATTTTTGCAAAAGCTAAGGGATCCTATAGCTGTTTTTATTATTCCAAATAGTATGTCTTGCTAGGTCAGCTGGATTAAGCTGGCATGCATCTGGACCAGACTGCATTAAAGCAATTTTTCCTCTTCTCATTACCTGAACTCATTCATTCACAGCTTGCTACTGAGAGTGCTGTTCTGAATACACATTATTTGGGTCATCTTCCCCTCAGCCCTCTGAGGTACAGAGTGAAGAGCTTTAGATTTACAATTCAACATTAGATTTACCATTTCACAAAGCCAGAAATAAAATGCAGGGGAGAATAAATGGCTAACTCAAGTGCCACATATAAAGACAAAGAAAACAAGTAAACCCCTTTATTCAGGAAAAGAATTTTTTCCTTTTCCCCCTCTACAGCTCAATGAATCCTGCCTCTTTCCTTTTCACTGTCCAAGGAGAAAATATTTTTTGTCTCCACAGCCTAATAGGAAATTTTCCTCAAATTTGTTTACACTGAAGAGGGCAATTGTTGCACTGGTTAGCTTTATAGGAACAGCAAGTTCTGCAATGACCAAAATTATGCAAACTGCATGTGACATCCACAGCTTCATTGCTAGTGAACTAACAACACATACAAGTTAAATCCACAGTGTGTCCATTTTACAAAGGCATAAAATTCAGAGCACTTAATAATAAATCAGGGCCTTGCACATGTTGGGGGCTGTATCTTAAACTATAATAAATTTTGATAACCAATTCAATGAAGGAAAAACACATGTCCTAAGGGAAAATGTATTAGCAAATTAATTTGTTGTGATGAAGCAAACTTCCTGATGAAAAGACAAATGAAAATGAGAATGATCTTATTCCTTATGCATGTGGATGCTTCTCTGTATTCATATTTGGTGTTTTAGAATGCATGCAGATTATGGGAAAAAGGTTGTGTGGCAGCAATGTGCAGAGTGGCTGTTGACCCAGCAGCTGTGAGAGGCTCATCCTCCCAGGCAAAAAGGTCTGGTAGGCTTCTTAATATGCCTTAGGACCTGAAGAACCTGCTCAACAGCTGGAAGTGATCCAAGAGAAAACTCAAACCCCAGCTCTTTCGATCCCCACAGGAAACTTCCAGGCTCTCAAGTCTGTTGGCTGTCCCTGGTACAAAGGAGAGCTCACGTGCAAACGTTTGAGAGCTTTGTAGCTCTGTGCCTGCATCCTGAGCTGGCTGCTGAGATGAATAGAGAGCTAATGAAGATTTTGGAGGGCTAACACAGGGTGCTCTCCACAGCTCCTGCCTCCCAGGAGGAAGTGTGTGCTGCACCTGCTGGAGTCCCGGAGCTGTCTGGAATTGTTGCTGCACATGGGCTCTACCACAGCACCGCTGCTGAAGGCATTGTGTGTAATAAGATCCACCTGCCAGCCTGCAAAGCTCTGCTGAACACAACAAAGGGGCCACTGGACGTCCACCCTTACGCTGTACTGAAGGAAGGAGGTGGCACAAGTAGGCAAGGATACCAGTGGGGGCACTTCCAGTCAGCTCAGTGGATAGCTGAAATATAATAAAAAATGGTCTTGGTATGTGGTTTTTTTTTCTGCAACTTCCCTTTGTTCCTTTTGCAGAAGCCTCAAGAGAAACTTTAGCTGTTTCTATACAGCAAAGAAGATCTTGCTTTGGCTAAAATGTCTTTGCAGTTAGTGGTTTTTTATTTAGGGAGAAAAAAGCATCCCCTGCTGGGAATTAATAACACTGGCTACTGCAGGAACATATGGTCACTTCTAATGACTATATTTGTTATTAATGAAGTGACAAAGAGGTGACTTCACTGATTTGCTTTAGAAGAATCACAAAATACAACAAGATTTAAGATTGGCGGTTAGGTCTGTTAGAGACTAATAGGTAGTCAATTTTAGGAGAAAATGTGTTTCAATCATACAGAAGCAGAAATCACTTACATTATAAAACTACTGGAGATTAATTTTCTTGTCTGTAGATACAGAGTTGCTTGGAGCAAGGATTTATATTGACCCACTGCAGGTCAAGAATTAATTTTTTTAGATCTGGATATGAAATTTAGCAGGGTACTGTCTCATGAAATATTGTTTTAGCCCATGCTTTCGCACAGGTATCCAAGTGTGTGGAAAATACAGATACAGTAGAATACAGAATCACAGAATATGTAGGTTGGAAGAGACCTTCAAGATCATTGGGTCCAACCCAGCCCTAACACCTCAACTAGACCATAGCATCGAGTGCCACATCCAGTCTCTTTTTAAACACATCCAGGGATGGTGATTCCACCACCTCCCCAGGCAGACTATCCCAGTATTTAATCACTCTCTCAGTGAAAAGCTTCTTCCTAATATCCAACCTATATTTCCCTTGATATAGCTTGAAACTGTGTCTTCTCGTTCTCCCAGTTGCTGCCTGGAGAAAGAATAGACAGAACATTTTTGAAAGCCTTGATTTAAATGTGAAATATTCATGTCTTTTCGTCTGTCCTTGAATTTTCTTCTGTGCAAAATTGTTTGTCATTGAATTATTCAAAGACAACAAGCAAGGACTGTTCATAATCTGACTTGAGTTCCAATTTGCAACCTTACTGGAGAGTGGGTAAAGCAGAATGATGGTCCTGAGTGTATCCCAGTTGCTACAATGCTCTAAATCAGAAGGTAGCATCACTTAATAGCTGGAGAAAGAGGCAACATGTTTTGAGATTTGCAGTGGGGTTGGCTAGTAGAAGTTTTGGTACTGGTTGATATCTGTGGAGGCCTGGTGTCCTTGCTTGTGTGTGGTGGTCCCTTACCTGCAGCAGTGCTTACTGTGTTAACCAGGATTTAGAAAGGTCCACAGTGCAGCTGGCTGAGAGCTGCTTGTTAATGCTGCTGAGCTAAAGGAAAGCTGGTGAAGAGGAGCTGTTGGTGGAGCTGGAGGAGCTTCTGCAGTAACTCACTGAGCTGGGGGAGAAAAAGAGTCTGAACTTAATTCATGGCCCAGTTGGATCAAAGGGAGACGAGACTCAGCACAGCCTAACGCAGGGCAGGCAGGGGCAGTGCTGGCACTCAGGAATGAAACCCCCGAGCTGTGAGGCAGGGGCAGGTTTTCCTGCTATGGTCAAAGCGATTGCTGAGGCACTAAGGTAGGGAGGGGTTTGGTGCCACCCCGGGAGAGGCACCGCCCTGTGAGTGGAAGGTGCAGCTCTGGGAGGGTACAGGCAATGCTGCAGGCACGACAGGGGAGGCTGGAGCTGCACTTCTTGGCTCAGCTCTCTGGGACTCTCCAATGGCCAGCAGGGAAGTCAAGGCACCAATCCACCCATCTCTGCTGCAGGCTTCCTTAGCCCTGGTGCTCAAGTGCCTTGTGCTGGTGGGGATGAAGGTTTGGGACATCGGCTGGGGCTTTGAGTTTTTTCTCCTGAGTTTTACTTCTCCCTGTCAAATGATCTATTTTTTAAATGTAAGCAGACTGGGGCCAACCTTCTGTTTCTTCTTGGGCCATTTATTCCCCAAGAGAGGAGATAAGCTCCAGCTTTTCAGATATCTCAGCTGTGTCTTACCTGGAAAGGGAGAGGTGATGGCACCTTTCCCAGCACAGTGGCACTTGCTTCCTGGCTCTTGAGGATCTCCACTTGACATGGGCTGTCTTCTTAGCAGTCTGCTTCTTTCTGCTTTGTGGCCAGAGCAAAAGAGGAGAGGATAGCAATTCAGTGCTGATAGCAGTCAGGGCTCTTGCAGTGTCCTTGAGGAGAAGATAGAGGCCTGGCTGTCCCTGGTTGCCTGAGATACAGGTGGGTTCTGCCTCCTTTGGTGCTAGCACCAGCCTGGCACATTGTGGATCAAAGTCTTCTGTTATTTTGATGATGGGCCTCCTTTTTTTTTTTTCCTGTCCTATCTGAGATATTTGCTAGGAGTACGTAGATGGAAAAAATACTTGTCTTTCCCTGAGATATGTCTCACCACAGGTTTCACTGTCTTTTCCTACAGGGAGTTCTTGTAGGAAGAGCAAGGGAATGGGCCCTCAAAGGCTGTGGCACTGAGCAGGGGCACAATCTAGCAGCAAAGTGCTCCTTGACACGATGACACTCTCTACTTGGAAATATTCACCAAAAGACTGGTCCAGTATAAAACATATTAATCCCAAGGAGTCACTGGGGTCTCTCTGACTTAAGCATTAGACTAATTTACTTTGCAAACAACTTTCTTCCCTAGCACTCTGGAAAATTTAAGGCAACCTACAAAAAGCAGAAGGCAATCAAAGTACCCATTCTTTACTGCAACATGGGCAAAAATATCCTCACTGTTGCTGCCTCTGCTCCTAGGAATTTGTCAGTAACTTTTGTGTTCTGTACAATGTTTTCCTATTTCCATCAGGTTATCAGCTCTCATCCCAGCCATTGCACTTTACTGTATAGCAAAAAGCAACATGGCTACTTTTTTTTTGCATCAGTTGCACTCTTGCTGTAAACTGAAGTAGTGAACTAACAGAGTTTCATTGACTAGTGTTGGATTTTCACAGCAGACCCCTGGGGCATACCAGCTCTGCTCCTGATGGCAGCCCTTTTTGCCATTGATTTTAAGTGTAAGAGGGTGGCACAGCATACAGGATATTGGAACAGCATTGACAGAGTTAATTTACACTCTGGTTGGTCTTGATCTCTCGCAAGCAAAGGGCAATATCATGAGGCTATGGATGCATATATGTGTGTGTGTGTATGAGAGATCAATGATATTTGAGCCAGCAGTATCCCAGGAGACTTTTAAATAAACAGGTGGGCCTCAGGTTACAATTAGAAAGTTCTAGGCTGATAAAAACACTTGATATGTTACATTTCATTAGGAAAGGTAAAACTTTCCTCTCTGTGCTTGTACAAATCTAGACTACCTCCTGTGCCTGGGAAGGATTTACCCTTACGTTACAGTTCAGACTGAAAAATTATATGAGCACGTGTACCTTAGGGAAGGAATAAAAGTAGGGGCAAAACTGCTCTTTTGGAGAACTGGGTGAAAAGTGACAGCATCAGTGCCTGTAGATAGTACCAGGTGAAAATTTATAACTTTGTTATGGGATACTCTGAGACCTGGGGCTTGTCTGTGCCAGGTTTTATGTGCCTTACGAGCAGTCTGTAGCTTCTTTTGGCTGTCCAGTAGCTGGCCCTGCTGTAGCAGTGCCTCGAGGGTTTTTGTGCACCTCTCTTTGCTCCAGAAGTCTCTGCTGTGATGTCCACCCACCCCCTCTCCTCTGCCCCGTGTCAGGGTGCAGCTGGGAAGCCCTGTGAGTTTCCTGCTGGTTAATGTGTGCTGCTCCACACGGCTGCACAGAGCCTTGACCTGAGAGGTGGCTTCTCCCCAGGTTCTGAGCAGGTTGTATCTGCATTCCCTGGCAGCAACACAGAGGGAGCAGAACCACCCCCTGCAGCACAGACCTCCCAGTGCATTCTGAGAGAAAGGCAAGCGAGCAGTGAAGCAGGGAAAAGAGGATAAATGAAGAACACAGGCACCTCAAGACAAATATGATATGATGGGCAAGATTAACTTACCTAAAGGGACTAAGGTAAAAGAAGCAGGAGAAAAACAAGACGTTTTTAATGTGGTGCACAAACCCATTAATCAGACTAAAATGTTTTCTGTGTAGCATTCTGTGTCCTACACAGTATGCAAGGTCTATAAATCTGCCTGATCTAGATGGAAAATTTGTGGGTCAGGACAAGCAGAGAATGCAGCATCAAATAGAAGAAAGCAACTGCCAGTAAAGTCAGTGATAAAGAAGTATTCAAACAAACACAGGCTACTGGAAATGACAGCTTTAAAATGCTTGCACAGTGGGCCTCTTCTTGAGGCAGCCAGTTATTAATGTTTCCTTATCAAAGACTTGGATATGAGCAGCTTTGATAGTATGGATTGCAAGTTATTGTCTGTTTCTTCAGCTTGCTTCTTGTTGTTAGTTAAAGAAGACCCTGAGTTACAGGATAATTAAATGAAAGAACCATTTCAAGGAATTATCTGGATAATTAGTTATGATAAATATGATTTTGCTTTAGAGCACTGAAATAATAGAAACCATTGAGCTGAGACAAGAAATCATATGGGATGCCTTTCAAGTGAACATATTTATTATCTGTTTTAATTAGCAAACCAAGTCCTAAATGCCTAATGTAAAGTATTTGTCTTGAGTTTCTATTCATTAAATAGCTTAATTTCTAAAAGTCCATTATGCTGCAATGTATATACACATCTTTCTATGGCTACATTAGTGGCAGGGTTTTACAAAAGGACAACAAAGTTAATCATGGAGAGATATTAATATTTTGAACGAAGTTGGATTTTTTTCTCTATTGCTATTTTTTGTCTATTTTTTTTTGTCCTTGATTTAAAAGTTTTTGTGTATATACAACTTACTTCTAGTGGCTTAAACCCTTATACTATTAAAATCCACAAAAGCTACCACAAACAACATTAATTCTATGATTGAAATCCACCAGAGCAAGAAAAGTCTGACTGAAATGGAAATGCTGTGCTTAACTTTCTCTCGTATGCCTTTGTCTGGGTGCATATCTGGGTGAGAACCCAAGCTCTTCTCTGGCACCAAAATGTTTCTCATAACAGCAGTCTCTGAAGACTTTCCATGATCAAGAATACCCAAGGAACCTGATCAATGTTGGCCTTTCTTGCTAGAATTTAACAAGTTTTGCATTTTCTTCGGGTCTCAGTTTATAGTTTTTTGAGCTCAAATGGTGCACAGAACAAATTCTTGGAGTAAAATATCCAAACCCACAGAGTTCCATTTGCACCTGGAAATCAGTGCTATGAGACTTGCTGTCTCTGTCTGCATTCTGGGTATATCAAACATACATTATTTATTACTGTTGGAGAGGATTTTTGGAGGCATTGGAGAAATTATTTGATTTGTAATCAAGATTACATGAGAAATCAGGGTCTCAGGGAAGTTTGCTAATGGGAAAAAAAAAAAAAAATCTCTCTAATAGTTGTAAGGCAGTTCATTAATGTCACATCCACCTTGCTTGTTTTTAATGTTACCCTGATGGTTGGAAAAGCTGACCTGGGCACAGAAAACCAAAGAGCCTCATTATCCCTTCCAGGGCTTTTAGAGCTGGGCCTGTCATGGTGCAATGAAGGCTCCTCCCTTCTGACTGGTAGGGGCAGAGTAATTCATTGCACCTGATCCCCCCTATTAGAGACATGCTCCAGAATCCTGCCTCAGTCCTGTAAATGAAAGATTTCAGGTTTCTTTTTCCTTGTGTGCTTGTTTTTTACACACTCGAGAATGATAGTTTGATAGCTTAATTTGCTTTTCTCTTTTTTTTGTGATAGCATTTAAAGGAAACAACATGCTGTTGACAAGTGCTGTAACATCAAAACTCCCTTAAATCTGGAGTCCTACCACTGTCCTGTCAAGATTGTTTTAGTTTTTGTCTTTTTTTTTTTTTTTTTTTTTTTTTTTATGTTTTACAAATGGTAACATATACAGCATTTNCAATAGAGAAATTACACTAAAAAATATTAGGAGTTTCATCTGCTGTGGATTTAAGGTTAATTATAAGCCACAAATTAAAACGAGGCTTCCTGATACTTTGGGATACTGTAGTAGTCCAGAAGGAGGTCTCAAACACACCTGAGCTAATTTCAGCAGAAAGCTGCTTTCTGTCTGCTGACTCCTTTCTGAATCCAGGCGAGACTTGGCTGGATGTCATGTGGAGCTCACCTCAGTCTGGTTGCTCCCTGCAGCAGCACGTGGAGTGCATTGTGCAAACCTTCACAGGAAGAGTCTCCTCCCCATGGCAGGCAGGCAGAGGAAAGATCCCTTCCCACTTGAGTCCTGCTTAGGTTGTATTTTGAGAAATTAAATGATTAACTGACCTTGCATCACTCTTCTGACCCACAGAAAATTTTACCTCTTAGTGTGAGACTTGACTAGGGTTCTTGTAATTCCTTAGCCCCTGTAGAAATCTGCTGTGCAGTTGTGATTTTCATTGTGAATTTGGGGGTTTACTTAAGTTCTGTCTCAAAGTGAAATTTAATTTCTCAGCATTTATCATTATCATAACCAGGCCTGTCAGTCTTTGGAAAATGAAGCTTGTTTATGGAGATGAGACCTTTCAAGAGCTATATAGTTTTGAAAAGTATATTGTAAATAGCATTTATTTTCTTAGATAGAAAAAATATTTTACTGTTTTTCATATATTTGCATGAGTATTTTCAGAAATAAATTATTTGGTGAAAAGAGATGGGATTTAGAGTCTGGATGCTTAAGGATTCATACTTAATTAACGCATTATTTTCCCTTTGATCAAATTATTTTCTTTTCTCTATGTTCCCATTTGTAATGTAGTACAGGATTCAAAGTTATTCTCCTTGGAAAAGTGCTGAGTAGAAAATGTGTGTCAGGTATTTCTAAATTCTCACAAAAATATATACTTTTTGTAAAAAAAAAAAAATCTGACACCTAATAAACTATTAACCCTTAGGAAATTTATTAGTTCATTAGAAGGATTTCTCAAACATTTTACTGCAAGTTTAATGGAATATTTAATCGAAATTTATCAAAACTATTATTTAAATAAAAGTAGTTTTGATAAATAGATAAAAAGTTTTTAAAATTAATTGAAAACTCTTACAGCATTTGATAGATATTTATAACAGCCCAAAACTTTCACAATGTTTAATTTCATTTTAGACAAAATCTTCCATGAAGTAGTTTTGATGACTTGAGAGGCTGCCTGGAACAGAGGCTAGACAGAGTTGAAGGAATAAAGCAGGTATTTATTAAAAGGCCTTAAAGGATACACCTTGGGCACTACAAGAGCCTGGCTGAGGCTACACTGAGGATGGATGACTGGTCATAAAGTTTCACACTTTTATAAGTTTTCGTCCATTTACATTTTGGGGTCAATTGTCCAATTACAGCTCCAAGTTATGAAGTCCCATCCTCCCAGAACGCTCTCCTCATTTTGCCATTGTTTATAGTTTTTGGGCCTGAAGCTGCAACAGTGTCCTTGGGCTGGAAAAGGATTGTTTTGTCTAACTAAAGTGCGAGGAGAACTTGCTAACAGTTTATATGAAGTTCAGAGTTATATACTAATGCAGTTCATAATCTGGAAAATATGAAAGCTAAAACCTAAGGCACCAGTTTGAGAAATGAAAAGGAGGAAATCCCGCATCTTAAGAGTAATACAAAACTGTAGAATCATTTTCTAATGGGTTTGATTTCTAGATTTGATCAGTTCTAATTGCTGTAAAGTGTGTTTGTGTATGCTGTGACTTCCTCTGGAAGTACTTGTTAATATAAAGGCCATGTAATGCAAGAGAGAATTTTGAAGGGTTTTTTTGGTAGTAGCCATGGAGCAGGAATGGCAGGGTCCTATCACATGCTGTCCTGAAGGACCCACCAGGATGGTTGTTTATGCCCCACACTGTGCATGATAGAGGAGATGCTCCTGTGATGAGCACAGCTGATTTATACTGGCACGTTCAGCCTGCTCAGGAAAGACCTCTCTATATTTTACGAGGTACAGGATTGAAAGGATTTCTTTGTCTCATTGAATTAAATCCTCCTGCAGTCCCAGGCCGTCACCTTGCCATGTTGCCTCCCCAAACCAATAAAGCTCCACTGTAAAATACCTGAATATTGTTCTCCTTAATGCTTCCCCAGAATTCCCTTCCTCTGATGGTTAGAAATCATGCTCCCAGCCTATCCTTATTTATGTTCAGCTTCTACCTTTTTGTTCTTGTGCCAATACTGGCCTTTAGCTTAAATAGCTCTTCTCCTTCCCTGGCATTTACCTCTTTGATATGTTTATAGAGAACAATTATATTCCCTCTCAGCCTTCATTTGTTAAACAGTTTCTCTTTTTAGCAAAGGTTTCTATTTCACTGATCATTCTAGAAACTGTTCTGTGCACCTGCTCCAGTTGAAACAGTTTTAATTCATCATTTTTGGGAATGTGGATCACCAGAGTGCCCACAGGGCTCCACAGGACATTTCAGTGTTTCCCCATGCAGTGTCTTGTGCAATCACCTTTGCTCAGTATCACTTGTGATAAAACAGCTCACTCATGTCTTCCTTCTCATCAAATCAATGCCCTCCCATCTTCTACCTGAATTTCCCATCCATCCCTGACTGCTGCTGTCCTCCTCTGCAGTATTTCATCCCTTTTCTCCAAACTCCTTTTAATTATCATGTTTTATTGTACGGCGACGGTCACAAGCTTTGTCTTATCAGCATATTACTTAACTGCCTTCAAATTCTTTTTGCTGAGTCCACTAAAACAAATATTGCTGAATAAGACTGGCTATTAAATCAGTCTTTGAGAACACCCATATTTGCCTCCTTTCAGTGCCTTGCTATGTAGCTGCTCCTATGAAGTGTTATTGTCTAGGTCATTCCCCATACACATTTGTATACAACAGATGTTCTTCTCAAGTCCAAACACACTGTAGAAACAAAGTTGGATTAGGCCAACCAACTTCAGATTAAACTATTTAAAGTTTTATTTTACCATGTCCCCTTATTTCTGTAACTTTTATTATTGCTTCTCTGCAAATTGACTTGGATATGTCACTGAAATTTGTGACTGGTATTTTTGATGTGCAGGAAGTTGGGGTTTTTTTTGCTATTGCTATCAAAGTATATTTCAATATGGTAGTTTTTCTAGACATTTTTGGATAGATATAATTTGGACACATCAATTGCATAAGTACTTTGACTTTTTGTTCCTCCTCATTTTAGCCCCTGTTTTTAGTGATTCTACTTTTCTTCCTTTATTCTACATATATGAGTGTTCTGTACTGTCACCTTTAGTGAAACTATGCTAAAGTGAGTGAAGCTTTGCTAAGATGCTCGTTTAGCTTATGGGTCTATGAAGATTATGTTTATTGATCCCATCTTCTGTGTATCATGACCTTGCTCTTTTCTTTACTATTAATGTATCAAGTTAAGAAAAGGTTTACTGTGCATTTATTTTTCCTATGTACAGTTTCCACTTGCGTTATGACAATTCCTTCTTTATCAGTTGTATAACCCTTCAATAACTGTCACCATGTCTTCCATTCATCTCTTCTTATTTTTGTTGTTCTCCATTCACTCTTTCTGAGAATATCTGATATTTTAAGTCTCTCCCATTCCAGCTGTTGTTTCTCCTTAGATTCTGGTCTAAAGAATTCAAAGTAGACACAACACTAAAGCAAAGACTTTACACAATGCTGAATGAGTAATTACTAGTTCATATATGTCACAGGCTATCTTCCTGCTTTTATATTGTGTTTTTGGGCCTTTATGTCATTTGTATTAGCCCCACATTGCTGAACTGCACTTATTTTTTAATCTCCTATAATCCTCACACCCTTTTATGCTGAATTGCCACTTAACCAGTTGTTCCCTATCTTGCATTTGTGCAGACTGATTATTCCTGCCTAGGATTTGTGCCCCATGTTTGTCCTCACACTTGTATTGAATATCACTTTTGCAAGTTATTTATCTGATTTGTCAGTGCAATTTGATTTTCAGTCCTGTTCTTCTTTGTTCTTACAGCTTTAGTAATTGTAAATTTCATAAGCATATGCAGCATCTCATCATCCCCATCATTAATGGTAATATTGAATGGTCTTGGACTGGGAACAAAGTTGCAGGACTGCAGTAAGAACGTTCTTTCATTTTTATAGCAGCTCATTGAGTGCTGTTGTCTTAGGGTAAAGTTAATCCATTGCTTTAATTACTTGTCAGTCTTCATCTCTTTCTCATAGGCATCTTCACTATATTTTTTAATGTGGATTTCCATCCAACATGCTCTATGAAGTTTTTCCTTTCTCCACACTTAGAATGCATACACCAGATTTGATTTCACCCATTTAACTTAGAGGGTTTTTTATGCCTTCTCATTTAGGTCTCTGAGATCTTTGGTTCGACTGACTGCAATAAGCAGGTCTTAAAGCTCACCTGCTCAAAATAAAGACTGTAATAATGAGCCAGGATTGTCTCACCTTTAAAACAAGTTGATTTGAATTATAAAATCATTTTCTACTATTTGTTGTTTGATAATGTCCTTATCATTTAACTGTCTACATATTACATTTTTTTTTTGTCGGCTTTATGATTGATCAATGAAGAATGTTTCTGCTACCAGCCTAGAGAGTCTGTGTCCTTTTGTCAAAAACAGACTTTGCTTTTTGGCCTGATTTGGGGATTTTCTTGGTTTGGTTTGCATAAGACTCTGCTGCTAGAACATATTTAGCTAATGGCTGTTCTGTAACACTGACGTTCCCCAGTGGAAACAGCAATGTCCTTGGTTTGGTATTTGGGTTACTTTTTGCTGTGCCTGGGTGCAAGGGAGTCCTGAGGATGCTTAGGTTTGGTGTCAGAATCTGAGCTGGGTGTGCTGAGGCCCTCCAGGGACTGGGGAATAAGGCAGGGATTGAGACCCTCTTTTTGGTCATGTGCTTGCTCTTGAAGCCCAAATATAAAAAGCAATGACATTATTTTGGCAATAAGCAGTCACTTTGGAATCACCTTTAACTGCTGGAGGTTTCTGCCTTGGCAGGGCTCAGGAAGAGATGCAAATCTCAAGCAAGACAGGTATCTATCAGGTCATCTTTGCTTTTCAAATTGAGCTATAATTTATATTAGAAATATTGCATCTTTTTCTAATTAGAACATTTCTCACTCCTCTCCCATTGTGTCATCACTGTATAAACAAGTAATGATGATCAACACTCTTGATGACATAGCCAGCTTTTGTGCAGCTTTGCAGATGTCACAAGGAGGCAGTAAAACTTGCCTGTGGAAAATAATCCTGAATGTGAAATTGGACTTTGTTAAAAGACAGACACTTATCCATTGAGTTAATTTGTCTTCGTCTTTTTATTTTATTTTTTTTTTAATCAGATATTAGGAAATCCAGATATCTGAAGTTGCTTTTTACTGAGGAATTGATGTCTAACACTTTGATTTTTGCTTGGACTCGTACTGAATGAAAACTTGCCGGGTTGTATTTGCATGAATTGGATAACTTTGGAAAATGAGAGCTCAGCTTTTGTCTTTTGTGTGTATGAGATCTGATTCCTTGCTTTCTTTTTTCAGCTTTTTTAGCACTAAAGATTTACATGTACCCTCTATGTATCTGAAAACTAGCCAGACATCCTGCTAGATTTTCATGTAGGCTTTGTGCTGCTTGCAAGATTTATTTTGGAAGGAATCAGAGATATCGCATTTCTTCATTACATTTTGATATATATTCTTTCAGTATCTCCAGAGCTATTCTCCTGCTTTTGGAGATATAAGGCCATTATCATCCCATTTACAAATTTCTAAATATGAATGGTTCCGAAGTTTTTAGAACAAAGCATTTGCAGCTGTGACCTTTGGATTGGTGAGCCACAGTACAGCCAAAACATTGAAATGTTGTACAAAAAATTATATATTTTCTTTTCTTTTCTGTGTCACTAGAAAATTTGATATCATTGTTTGTACTAAAATGTCACTTCTTCAATAGATCAAATTAGGGACTATTATGAAACACCAGTGTTTAGGAGGAACAGAAAGCTTATATAAAGCAAAACCAAGATGAAATGTACCTTGATCCAGGCTGTTTTCTGGAATGCTGTTTGGTGCTTGTGAATTCTGACTCTCCTTCCGGCTGTAATGTGATGCTCCTCTGTAGTGTGGCAGCTTCAGCTTTCTGCCTGAATGATCTCATCACAAACATGCACTAAGAGTCAGAAATGAAAACATGAAAGCTCTCATATTGCTTATCTGCCCATCTTGTTGGTGAGGAGAAACTCATAATGTCTGTGCAGAGCTTGAGACATAAAAATTCTCCATAAATGCTTAGTGTCATTTCAATGAAGAGAGAGAAAGCTGAGAATGGGAGATGATTGCTATCTATAAATGCATTATGGAGGTAAACTCTACCATGGAAAAGAGAGATTTAAGGTAGAGGACAATGCTGGCACAAGAAGAAACAGATGTGAGAGGGCCATGGATAAATATAGGCTGGAAATAGGAAGGTTTCTATTAGAGAGATGCAGTAGCCTTCAATACAGTCACAAGTCAAAGTCTTTCCTGCTTTTTAAGATGGAGTTTCAAGCCTTAGAGTCATATGCTGTGGTTGTTTGTACAGAGGGAAACAGAAAATTTGGGAAATCCTTTCCGTTGTTCACTGGGCTGACCAGTGAAATCTTTGGCTACAATCAGACGTCCTTCAGAAGGTCTCACTCCTCACAGTATAGTCATAGCCTGAACTTTTTATTCCTCTGAAGGAAAACAGAGACACAGTGTAAACTGATTGTGCTTCCCCAAAGAAAAAATCTTCATCCTTTCTTTAACTGACTTGTATCTTATATCCAAGGATAGTATCTCTTTCCATCATTTATCTATAAATATCCTGCAAGAAAAAAATATAACTTCCTGGAAGTGGGGCACAGAAGCTTTAGTGAAGTTTAATTTACACACCAGTACAAGTTTTTTTGTTAGAGCATTCATTCCTGTGATCCTAAAACTCCTTACTTCTGCTGTCAGGGAAACAGGAAAGGAAGGCTGTGCAGAGGGTGGATAAATGTAGATGCAGTTAAGCTTAATATTTAAGTGCAAGGAGTCATCTCCCTCCAAGTGCAAAAAAGTGAGGATGTTATTTGGTATCGAATCAGCTCAGATAACTTGGATTTTTGCAGAGGAACTTAAGCTTCTCAAGACCTACAGGAAAAATATAATACAGTGAAAAAAGGGAGCCACATAGCAGTCAGCAGGATATTCCAGTTGGTCGACTTGAGTTATCTAGTGCAAGTAGCAGAGTGAAGGGGTTTTTCTTTCATGAATGGAAAGAAAAGCTACTCCAGAGGCAGTTCACAGCAAGGACATAACTCAAACTTTCATTTCTATAAAAATAGCCCTGTGGGACTACCTAGCCAGGCTGGGAATATAATAGGGAACAGACAAAAAGCTTAAAAATTTACCATTTGGAAATCTAATACTTTGATGGAATCCAACTGAAAATAGTTTCAGTGTGTGGAATTCTTTGTTGGTTAGCCTTAGGAAGAGTCTTGAACTTTAAAGTTTGGAGTCATCTGCCTAGAATCTTCACAGGTAACCACCATTCTGGACAGTTGGATTAGGGTTGTGTGATTCGTACAAAGGAACCAGAATTGTGTTTCTGCACAAATTGTGTATTTCTGCACAAATTGTGTATTTCTGCACAAAAGAACCAGAATTGCTATTTGTGGAAACATAAGCTTACTGATAATTGTACTCACTCCACGCTATTAATTAGAGGCTAAACAATGATATTGCTGTTGCCATTGACAACTGAGTGTATAACCTTGAGTTTTTTGGATATTAGCATTAGGAAACAAAAATCTGTTGCCCATTTGTCATGGTATAGAAAAGGAAGAAAGACTCAGGATTGCAGCTGAAAAAAAAGATAATTTGCAAAGAGCCATGCATTCAAGTTGGCCTCTAAATTTATATTAATTAACAAAGAAGGCCCTGGTGGATAATTTGGCTCCAAGTGGCAGCCGGGCTGTCTTCTTGCACGAGAGAGAGACCAAAATTACACTCTACTCATCCATAGTGACTGTAGGCTAGTGCTCAGAGCTTGGTTTTGAGGTGAAAGTAATTTCATGATTCCATTTCCAGGTTGATGAATTTAAGCTGTTTTTGTGAGACTCGTGAGACATAAACCAAAGGAAATATTTCTGACTGTGATCTTCATTTTTTTTTTGCCTATGGAAACTGCAGGGTGTATTTGTTTCTTGGGTGATAAACCCTGTGTGATGCTTTGTGTTGCTAATGTGGTGCAAAGCAGCTGCAATCCTCTGTGGACTGGGGCTAACTCTTCTTGATGGGAAAGGGGCTACCTGGGGGAAAGCTGGGCTCTCACACATTGTTTAAAAACCACATAGCAGATGTCTCTTATCTACAGCTTGCTTTCCTGTGTTCCAGCTTTTCCCTACAGAAAGCATCTGCTGAAGTTATTTTGAAGTAAAATGCATGGGTTAGGAAAAATAGATTTTTTTGGTAATATATGAGGAACTTCACAGTGTGAGGTCAAAAAGTCATTGAATGTTGTCATCCTGTACGAGTCTGATCTCTGTCAAACCACAAACCATCCCTCAGAAAATTGTTTAATGCTGCAAAAGAAATGGTGCTCTATTAGTTCTTATATTCCAAGCTGATACTAGAAGCTTAGCCATTTTCATTTATGGCCCTTCTATTTTACGTGTTTTTAGTAAAATTTTAAATCACAGCTGATTTAGTGCTGCCTGCATCAATAACAGCGCTGACATCTGTGGAACAATACTTTCCAAATCTGTTAAATCTCCCTGAAGTACATTTGCTGAAACACTTTTCTATGTTTATATAACTGGTTGGGTCATTACAGAATTGAGAGAGGGTTAAAAAAGAGGTGGGAAAAAACCTCACTCTTTCCACATCTACAGTTACAGTGAAGCTTTGACTGGGAAGCACTTGAGCACTGCCTCAACTGGGCAATCTCCTCTCAGTGTATTATAAACAGTATTTGGCTAATATATTGCTCTTACTGGTTTTATGTACCTGCAGACCAACAGTGGGCTGAGAAAAACCCCAATAAACTGGACAAAAGTAATGAAATGTGTCTATATTAGGATACAGAACCCCACAGAGGCTAGATCTCACCTCCCCACTTGTTTTCATACGGCATCAAATACAAATTAAACTGCGATATATTTCTAGATGTGGAATCCTCTGGATAGTAAAGATTATTAGCTTTGGAGGATATGTCTACATAAAAAATGGCAGCGTGGGAAGCACACTTTGCTGGTGTTGATTAAACTGGAGCACACATACCCCAGTCCCTGGCAGGATTGCAGCAGTCCCACTGGAGCCCGTGCTGCCACAGCTTCCCACTTCCTGCAAATTACACTGGATTGGATCTACCATGGGACACGTTCCTAGCCGGCACTTCAAGCCTGCTTTTGTCAGCTGCATGGAGATGCTGTGAATGTAAAACAGGAGGGAACCTCTTACTAGAGTCAAATACATGTCCTCCCCCACTGCTGCACTCAGAGACTCTTCCCTTCCTTGAGGGGTCAAGGGTTTCTGTGCCAGGGTGGGTGACAGCCACAGGTCACAGGCATCTGCAGGGCCACCACTGCCCCTCCTTTGCACTGCTTGTGTGAGGGGTGACCACTGCAAAGGGAAAGACATGATTGGCAGGTTAATTTTTGGTTTTGTTTTTTTTTGCTGAAAAGCCCACCAACTTCCAGAGAAGTCTCTGCTCTGCAGGAATTCGTCCTCTAACTGCTCTGTTTAAGCAGCAAAGTTGGATTACTGCTTCTGCTAAAGGTAACATACAGGAATGAGAAGGAGACTTCAGAGTTAATTGAGTGCCATCCCTGGCTAGTGCAAGCACTGTATTACATTTCCTTTATTGCAAGACTATGCATTAAAACCACTTTTTTTCTCCCTCTTCTTCCCTTCAAAAATCTAATCTAATTCCTAAGTTCATATTTTTCAAGCTCAAGAAATCCAATTTAAAGCTTGTACTCATTTTTTCTTGGGTGAACTCTGATTTTAGACTAAATAATTTAGTGCATAACAATCATATTCCTTTCAGTCTCTCTGTCTCCACTTTCTTCTTGACTTTTCACCAAAAATAAGTTCTTCAGTGCTATGATAATCACTATAAATCTTTGTACCTCTCCCATTTCAAATTTTATTTCTCCTAATAGCAAGTATCCTTCTCCACCTCTACATAAACAGCTCTTGTTTATGTGTGCTTGGATTTCCTTTTTTTCATGTTTGCTTTTCCTCATATTAGTGGCCTACAGCCCTCCTATAAATCAACATGCAGAAATAAATCCTTCTTTTTCTTATTCAGATTCCTTTCCATTTTATTAATCTAATCTTGAATGGTATCCATTTCTTTGTGTTCTGTAGCTCAGTTCTTCTCGTCAGTGAAAAAAATCCATTTGTGAGTTATTTTTCTTTATTAGTATTTCCTAATGTTTCTTCCCTGATTGTTAGGGACTTCTATGAAGTTATATAAAGTGAGGTCAAACCTGATTCTTGAGGAACCACATTTCCTAATTTCCTTTCAGCCATAAGCCTTCCCTTTCAAAAAGCACACTCTATGTCTGACTTCAGACAGCTTCTCATCCTCACAATTTCTCTGCTAATCCTCATCTCTTCCTGTTTTACTATTAATTCCCAGTTTGTTATCATAGGCTTTGCTAAAGTTAAGACAGATGGGATCAATCACATCCTTTGTCTAGAGCGTAGGTTATCTTGTCAAAGAAATGTATGAGGTTAATCTGGTACAATCTACTTTTGTTAAGCCCATGCTGTATTTTATGTCATTTTCATTTGACCTCTATGTCTTTAATTATCTTTTTCCTTAAAAGCTGTTCTGAAGCTTTACACCACTGAAGTCAAAATTCAAGGACTATGGTCATCCACATGCCTTCTCTGCAGCTAAGTACAGGCACATTACATTTTCTCTTAATTTGTGTTACAGTATCCTACTTGGTAGATTTATTGCAAAGAGTTGCTAGATGAACAAGAAGTTTCAGATTATGGTAGTGCACTTCTGGTTTGAAGTGCATTTTATATATTTGTTTTAGCAGGTGCTGATGTTTATTGGGAATTCTTGCTCAAAAAAAAAAACCAACCCATGGAATTAAGGGTTGCATACACAGAAGTGTAGTGAACAGAGGACTACAAGTAAGACAATTTTCATGGCAGTTTGTCTAAGAAAGATGGGGAGAAAAGTGGAATTTTTCCCCGGAAAGTGAGTTAGGCTGATGTAGCTTAGGTAGGGCAGGTCTCACCTTGTTGTTACCTGTCATAAGGGAAATTACCTGATTGCCCAGTGAAGGGAGAAGCTAAACCAATGTAAGCTTCAATCTGTGACACTCTGGAGGAGGCTCTTCAACAAGGGGTTGCTGGGCTGCTGTCTCTGTTAATTAAAAGCACAGAAGAATACTTAAACCAGAATCTGGGAAAAATCCCACAGGTATGGGAGTACCTCCAGTGCATCTCCAAAAAGGACAGGAAACGCAAATCTGGCTGGTCAGACCTCAGCTGACTGACATGAGCACAACCAGTGACATCTCCAAACCTGCAGATGATATTAAGAATGTTTTCTGGTTAGTTAAGTACTGTGCTGATAGTGACTAACTTCAGAAAATGTTGTCCACAAAACCCAGCAGATGAAAAAAGTGTAGAAATAGAGAGAAATAACCTAAACTGTGCTTGTGCTATACTGAGCATTTAGGTGGTAGTTAAACTTCAGGGAAGAGATCTTGCAGTTGTTCTTGACAGTCCTCTAAAATCACTGCTTGGATATCAGGCCAGCCAAAAAGTCAGCACAATGTGAAATATCACTATCAATGTACTGAGAGCAAACCAGAAAACACTGTTTTGCTCTTATCTAAAACTTTGATGAACTTTTTGAGTGAATCACTTTGTGCGGTTCAGAAGTTCACAATTTAAAAAGGACATAGTGGATATAGAAAAGATAATGGAAATGGCAACCAATTAAGAGGGTGAGGAAATTTCCTTATGAAGAAAATCTAATAAGGCTGTGATTTCTCAGGATGGAGTGGAGGCTAAGGGGAATATGATGGTAGTTGATGATATCATTGATTGTCAGGTAAGGTAGCACAAATCCAGGGCACACCTAGAGTGTCTAGTCTGAGGTTTAGTCTCTTGATTTGCTAACCTAGAGCAGACTTCTTCTAGTGCAAGGCTAGAACAAGAAATACACATTAAAACTAGCAGAAATTGGCTTGAAACAGACACAAAGAACTACTTTTTACATCACAGAGAGTTAGTATCTGAGTCTTTTGAAACAGGAGGCTGTGAAGGCAGATTGCATCAGTGAGGTCAGAAGGGAAATGCAAAAATTAATGGACATTTATTTAGGTCCATAAAATGCAGGTAATAGAATAACCAGCAACGTACACCAAAAAGGCTTCAGCCCAGGAGTTGTGGAACCTGCAGGAGTATTAGGAGGATATAAATAGTTAAGTAAGTACTTCTCTCTCTGCTAATGCAGAGTACTGGGCTAGAAGGCCTGACCCAGCAGGGCTTCCCTATGTTTTTTGTTTTGCAGATTCCCCTGACAGTGTGGCATTTGTTGCTGTAAGTGGATTCCTCAATGGGAAAGGCTGTCTCTCAAAAGGGTCCACAGCTGTTTTCCAGAGGACTCATTCCTATTCCAGTGGGAACTGCTGTGTATTGCCCCATCCCTTACCAATAGGTCTGTCCTGACCTCAGCTAAGACTGTATATTTGATTCTGGCTGGCAGAGATGCTCTTTATCCAGCTTTTCAGCCTGTATGGGCTATCTCTCTGACTAAGAAGAAAAATAAAAATAAAATATATGCACACAGAAGTGCACACATAAGGAAGGGTAGAAGTGTGGTTGTTCAAATTGAAAATTTTTTAGTAGCTTTGGCTAGGGGTGTGTAGAGAAGCAGTTATTTACTTTATTGAAATCCTCATTAGCTTCTTATAAACCCTCCCTCTTACTCAGTTCCTCACCTTATAAATTTCATTAGCTTTGTGTGTTTTGGGTGGTGTAGAATGTTTGCTAAGATAGAGAAATCGTAGATTGTTTTCCATTTCTTTCAGTTTGTTTTTATCTGAGGGGGCAATCTACCATTATGTGGCCAAATAAAAAAAGATGCAGCTGTACCATTCAAGCCCCTTTCAAGATAACAAGGTATTTTGTTTCTGACTTTTCTCTGACCTCACAACTGGCCTTTTCTAGTTTGTCCTTTAAAAATACCTGTGCATATGCAGGCAGAGGGGTGATGCAATGCCTGTCACAATAGAGTCCTCCAGAGATTGCAACTTTGCACACAGAAGCATTGTTCCTGAACAAGATAAACAGAGAGAGACTGGGCATGCTGATCAATTGGATGGCAAGACTGTAGGGTGAGGGACCACAATTGCACTCCTGAGCTTATCAAGAAAAAAAATTCACAAGTTTGTGATCTTGGGAGAAGATGGAGCCTTTAAGGGAAAACAAAACCAGACTGAACTAAACAAGGAGGGAGAACAACACCTCTGAATAAGTGAGGAAAACGGAACAGAAATTCTAATAGACCTGGGTAAATAAGGTTTGCATCCAATTTAAATAACACGAACCATTAAATACCAGCTAAGACATTCACAGTGGTAAGAAGCAGAGGGATGCAAATGTACTAAATTGAGCACAAAGATGAGGGACATTATACCACTCCCACATGGCACAAGTCAACATCTGCTTTTCCAGGAGGACGGCTGCTTTCCATGGAACATCCTGCTGAGCTGTGTGCTCCTGCCTGGATGGGAGCTTGCAGCAGCCACTGAGCCCCCTCCAGGCTTCACTGGCAGCCTAAAGTGCTGAGAGACTGGGGGTAAGAGACAGCACACCACTCTCTGGAAGACAAGGGTTGTGAATATTTGACTGTTTGAAATCAAATCACGAGCCTCAGAGTATGGAAAACTGGCAAAGAGAATTGAGGAGTGATTTCAGCTCAGCTGATGACTGAATCCTGCCTTTGCTATGAGAAAACAAGCAACAAAGTGGCACTGCTCTGTCTTGCAAGTGATGACATAGAACTGACTGCCTCTCTGTCCTTTATTCAGTGCCCTGGCTAACGCAGCCTGGAAAGTACCAAGTGCTTAAGATTTAGGCAATCATACTCATAAGAGCAGTTTTGGGTTGCATTCAGTACCTCTCTTTAAATTAAATACATAGGAAGACACTTTTTTCACCTCTTTGTAGTTAAAAAATATATTCCTGACATCTCTAATACAAAGTAAGCAGAATGCATTGTAATTTAAGATCAAAACTTTTATATAAATGAGATGACTATTTTACAATAACAACTCCAAACTACCCAGATGCACTATACTGTAAACTGAAGTATTTGGCACCATCATTGCTGTGCTGAAACTATGAAAGGCTTACAAAATTAGAACATGGTGATTGATACAGAATTCAGTTTATCTGCCTTAGGAAGATGTGATGAAATAAAGATTTTTGTGTGTACAACTTATGATTTACCTTTGAAACTGGAGGCATATGAACCTCCAATTCTATGTCTGGGCTATGCAACAGACTGGATTGAAAGCTGCATTCTGAATTGCACTTCTATGTCTGTGTTGAATTAGACTGCAAAAAATTGTGTGTGTGTGTAATTCTGCCAGTGAGAGAGATTTGCTCCATTTTCTACTAGGAAATAGACTTCCCAGTTTCCTTTATACTCTCCTGAGAAATTAGTTAGTAGATTCCTAAGAATATTGCTGAATAATATAGACTCACAGTAGGGATCTGTGTTCCCATGGTTTCCAGTTAGTATGTCTTTGAGGAAGGGGACTGTGTAAGATCTTTAAAAAGGTTACCTTGTTCTAGGAATTTTTTCTCCTTTTCTTATATTCTGAAGCAAGAAGATTTTTTGATTGGTAGTGAGGCAGACAGGAATATGAATACAGTTTTGTGCACCCCAAAAAGAGAAGCAAGAATTGTTTATTAGGCTCCCACAGGTCTAAAACCTTACAGGAAGTACAGGTGGTGTGGTGGTTTTATTACAGCCCTTTTGCAACATTTTCAGATTCTCTTTGTTAATTTCTGACATTCCTTTCAAATACTAAATTCTAGTTCATAATATCCATAGGATGACAGATCTGGAAAAGAGGGAATTTGCAGGTTAGCACTGGGTCAGAGGAAGGGAAGGGGGATGGACACAGTGGGTAGCTCTTTCCTGCTGAAGCTGTAGGGATCCCGGCTGTGGCATTCTCTCCATCAGGGACAGGTCAGTCAAAGCTGTAATACAAAGCCTTGCTTGAACCCTCAGGACCTGAAGATGGTTTTGCAGGATTTCATAACTTTCCATTTACAGTTTAATGCATAGAACCCATTGATCAAATTTCCCTTAATGTTCAAAGCGTGGATAAAGGGGCTCATGAAGCTGTGCCTGCCTCAGAGGGCAGCACAGTGCAATGGGATCTGTAGAGTCAGGCAGCTGCTGCTGGGTGCTCAGGGTCTGCCCTGCCTGCCTGTTAGGAGCTTTAACATCAGATCAGGTATGAGCTGCCACACAGGTAGATCGTGCCAGGTGTGCTTTGGAGAGCATCTTTTGGCTTGGCCTCACCTGAAGGGCATCCAGTTTGCAGACCAGAGACTTCCCCAACATGAACTCAAATGCAGGAAAGAGAAATATTATGTTACTTCAAAGCTGCTTTCCTGAGCTGAACTAAAATCTATCACTGGGTCCACTTTCAGGAGAAAGCTCAGGAGCCTGGGCACTGTTTTTCTCTAGAGGCTGTGCATGTCTTTGCACTGTGCAGTATAGCTAGAAAATTTCAGGAGAAGTGGGGTGTGGGGTGGAGGCAAAGACCTGCTAATTAAATGATTTTCATAAATAAAACATAAGAATAAGCTACTATATTTGAATCTAGACTAATGTTTTTCTTCTTGTTAGGGATCTCGAATGAACTTTGCCAAAATATTAGGGTTTCTGACTGACTTGTCACTCCCCCTCAGCCATCCTTCAAATGGGTCAAAATGTAAATGCAGTAGCTTGTACATGAAGTGAAGTCTTCCTCCAGCAGCTGATTCACTGACAGGAAGAGTCTATTGCCTAGCTACAGCTCAAAGAACATTATTCTGAACTTTCAAGGTGGAAATATATGCTTTTTGGTGCTGAAGATCCTGAGTTTGACTCTCAATGGTTATGAACTGCAAGAATGGAAGCTGCAAAGTCAAATTTTCTGCAGCATAACGTGGTGCCACTGTACCAGCTGACACCAGTTGGTGCTATAGGCTGCTATTCTGTCTTGGCAGAAGTAGGGGTACAGGAACAGCCTCTGAGGCAATGGTGAGAGCAGCTGTTCTCATGGTTCATCTAGCAGCACTGCCACCTTGTCCTGCATATCTCTGAGGAAGATACCTGCAGTGATTATGAATTTGGGTCAGTCACTTAGGAAAGTCCTCAGCTATTTGTTGCACTTGTCTTCTGGCATTTTAGAGGAAACTATTCTGGCCACAAGGCTGTGGCTGGGGAGTAGAGGAAGCTGGCTTTGAAGAGCTCAGTATGCTCAGTCATATGCCTCAGCACAGTTTGAGTGCTGGTTTTACTCCCAAACAGTTGAAGAATTTCAGGGGTTTAGAAAAAAGCTTGCAATTGAAAGGCTTTTGAAAGTTTATCTTTGAAGACATGTCTTTGGTGAGTATCAGCTAATGCAGCACTGCTGAATTAAACAGAAATATCTCTGAGTATCATCAAGGGGGTCATTCTTTATATCAGCTGAAGCAAACGCCTCAAATGTAGCTGGAAATGTACCACTTCATGCTAAATAATTCTTTAGGCATTTATACTTTGTTTTGCACAGCAGTGTTTTACCCAAAATCCTAAAAATCTGAACAGATTTAAGCATCTTCTAGAAATTGTGACTTCTGATTTTTAGCTATAGGTAACCAAGATGCAGTCTCTAACACACAAATGACAGGGTCTCCTTCCTCCCTCTTTCCTGTTTTGGGTCTTAGCACATTAGGCTGAAACTCTGTCCCATGCAGCCCCTCTAGCACAGTTGGTGGCTTTCCTCCAAAGAGTTCAAGTTCTTTTCAGCAGGTTTAGGCTTATGAGGACACACTTCTGATTTAATAAGGACTCTACAGTGCATCTGGGAAACTTGGGCCAAGAATCCATCCTACTTTGCCTTCAAAATTTATTGAAAAAGCACATCACTGGTATCTTGGTGACTACCTCAGAACACACAGACTAAATTAAAAGAACCTGGTTTCCGTTTTGGATATCATCTATCCATAGCTCCCATAAAATTTATGGACACTAGTCTCAAAGACAGGCAGTTTTCCTGAACTTCTACCTCAACATTATTTCAGCACATCTCTCTGTCTCTTTCTCTTTGTGTCATTCTCTCAGAGTGTGTTCACATTCCAATGTTTGCTGACACACTGATGACAATCTTTCTGTAGGAACAAGGGCCAATTATAGCTTTGGAGAAAGTATTATTGAGAGGTATGTTAAAAATTGCTCAGTGGCCAGAAAGCAGTCACCTTATTTAAGTCTAAGTGAAACATAAACAGCCAGTTAGAGACTTCTGAAGATGATAAATAGTCTGCTTGGATCATTTTAAAAGATTTGCTAAGCCATGGCTTCTTTTTATAAATGCTAAAACCAAAAATGTCATCTGAATAAAATATTGTAAATGGCCACCTTATTAGGTTATCCATTGCCTTTAAGGAAGCCACACACCTAATGGATCTAATTGCTCAAGGAGTACTATAAAATTCCATTTTTTTGTAAAATATGTTAGATCATGTTCAAGCAAAAATAGTTTAGTGATTAATATTCTTTCTAATTATAGAGTTGGAATCTGAAGCAAGCATTGAAAGGGTCTGCTGAAATTGTAAATAGCGTGTATGTGGGAAAAAGATAGCAAGTTTGTGCTAAATGGTTCTTCTAAAATAATACAAAAATAATGTTCTGAGCATAATTGTATTCCATTAGAATGGATAGGTGCCTGGTAACAAAGCTGAACAAATGTCTTGATGGAAAAGGCTCTTGCTAAGCTTAAGCTGTGGATGCACAGATTTTGCTGGTGCACACAATGGGAGATACTGAAAAAAAAAAAATTAAACTACTTTACAAGAACTGCACTTACAGGACATGGGAACAAGACTCTTGCCTTTCTGGAAGGTCCTGGAGGATTTATTTTTCCATTCAGGCAACACTGCCTTCAGCAAGAACAGCTGAATACATGTTCATAAGAGAGCATTATATGAAACCCACAAAATTAAAAAATGATAATTTGATACTTTGATGCCCACTAGAAAATATTAAGACATTCTCAATATTGCTTTGGGGAAGTGTAGGGGTTTTGGTTAATTTTTGAGGAGTTTTAGGTATTAATTTCCCCTTCCTCCAAAGCACTAACTGAATCTGATGGCGTTCAATGTGTGTAAAAAAGTAGAGCATATGATTTTAATTTTGGGATCTGAAAAATGGGACCAGTCTTAAAATAGTTGTCATGATATAAAATATCACCTGCTGTGGCATGGTCCTGGGTATTCTGATGCACATAACTTAAAAACATGTAAGGATAAAACTGTGATCCCTGTGTGTGCAGGCCAAGGGGCAGCTCAACATGAGTAGGGTCTTGGATGTCGCCGAGCTCAAGGTTTACACTCTAGGAGTAACCACTGCTCTGTGCAATAAGCTACAGCTGTCAGCTGCCAGCCAGTGTCTAGTCAACATCTTGGGAGCTTTAATATTGACAGGGAACAAGGCTGTGATGAAATGTTCCTTTTGAAATGTAAGTACTTCCCTCTGCAGCCACAAAGGTCACGTGTGCTCAGACGTGAAACAAGGTAAGTTGTTAAACATCATAGAATTATACAATGGTTTGGATTTGAAGGAACATTAAAGCTCATCTAATTCCAACCCCCCTGCCATGGGCAGAACCTTCCACTAGACCAGGTTGCTCAGAGCTCCTTCCAGCCTGGCTCTGAGAACTTCCAGAGATGGGGCATCCACAGCTCCTCTGGGCAGCCTATTACAGTGCCTCAGCATCCTCACAGTAAATAATTTCTTCTTAATACCTGATCTAAATCTCACCTCTTCCAATTTAAAGCCATTCACCATTGTCTGGTACTCCATGCCTTTGTAAAATGTCCATCTCCTGCCCTCTTGTAGGCTCCCTTCAGGCCCTGGGAGGCTTCTATAAGGTATAAACACATCCCCATCTGCATAAACACATCCCCATTGTGTGAGGAGTGCAGTGTGAAGCACTCAGGATGGCTGGGGTGACACTCAGAGGTTACAGTCCCTGCAAAAAAGGGATTTGCCATGGGGATCATCTCCGGGGGTCCTAGCTTTGCAGTGCAGCTGGAGAAGCAGTGGTGGGATGGCAACAGACTCCCCTGGGGACAGTGCTGGGCCCTTCACGTGTCACTTTAAGCAAATGAGTAACACTGTTCATTTCAATGCATAGTGCCGAGTATGTGCTTAATATTGTGCTTAAGTAGGGGCTCAAAATCACAGATGTCTGCCTGCTGTTTCTTTGTGCACACAGAACATCTTTCTTAGCTGTTTAACTTGTGGGGGCTGTGGCACAGCAGCCTGAACAACTTGGTGATTCTTTTGGGGCTATTGGAGGGATGTGCCTGGGCTTGGATGCACACTTCCCTGCAGCACACAAATACATAGTCATGTGGAGAAACCTATCACTGTTTTCCAGGCATCACTTCTTCAATACTAAAACTCTGAATCCCTGTAAATAGCTTAAGATTTGGATGTGAGGGAGCAGAATGCTTGAAAACATTGGTTACATTTCTTTTGAGAGGGGTATTTGTGTCTGCACTGAGTAAAGGTATGGTGTCTTCAATAAAAAGTGCTGCATTTCCTCTCATGATTATACAGCACATTTCTTCCTCAGGGGCTTTTCTGCTTATGCTTGAAAAATCATTTTACCTACCACTGCCACAGGTTACCTTGGGATCAAAAGGAAACACACAACTGAAGCACAGCTTGCTGTGAACATCAGCCTCTTTTCATGTAATTACAATTTTGTTGTAACTGGATGGTAGAAGCAGAGAGGATCAACTCAGTCAAGTCTGTACCAACGTTTCCTGAGATGGACCAGAGGAGGAAGGAAAAAAAATTCCAAAGCCCAGTCTTCTGGGAGCAGGGAGCCAGCAGAATTTAGGCTGAACTGAATTGCAAATGCCATTGATAAGCAAATATTTGTAAACAACACGGAAACTTAACATATTGTACCATGTTTCAAAGATATCAGCTGTGGCTTGGTAACCTCTTGAAATATTCCTTTTCTTTTCTTCATGAGGTGTCTGCAGCTGCCCATTGCCACCTTCACAGATGTACGTTGGGTTTTTAATGGTTTTGGGGAGGAGCTGCAGACAAAAGGGAAGTGTGGGACTGAACATTCCACATAGAACACCTGTGACTGTCCCAGACACAGATCCCTGTGTTTCAGGAGTACAGACAGGGTCAGGGAGGTAATGGCCTTGACACTTCTGCTTAGAAATGATGGGAAGAAGAACAATTCAAGATAGAAAAAATAAGAGAGTGAGGTCAAGTGTGGCGTATTTTATGCAGAATTCCAAACTGCTTGCACTTTGTTTTTCCCTCAAATATTTATGACCCTCCATCCAGGTTTTGTTTATAGGAATGGCTGGGGAATTGCTCTGCTTCTAAGCAAAATGACTGCTGGATTAATTCAATGTTTCTAGTATCTACCCTGTGACTGGTCCCTCACCAAGAAGACTAAATGACACATATTCAAAGCAAAGAGGTAGCAAATATTTCAAAGACTGGAATAAGTTTGTGGAAATGCTTGGAAATAAGATATACAGTCACAGTATTTGGATTGGTTCACAAATGATTTACAAAGAGGGAGGAAAAAAAAAGGATGAATATCATCACATAATTTATTTGCTAAATAAATAAATAAATGAAATACATAGTTTGACTAGCTCTGTTTTTTAACATAAGAGCTCAATGGAAATGAAAGTGGACTCTGTAGTTCTCATTACTGAATTACATTTTTTTGAGCCTGACTGTGAAAGGAAGAAGTGAATGCTTAGATGTTGTTTGACCAGAAGCTGATGAATGCACTCTTTAGAATGTAAATATGCTTTTCCCAACAACCAGAAATGCGTAAAATGTGAATACACTTTATTTGCAAACTGATTAGACTCCTTCTTGGTCTCATAGCGTGTGAGGAGATACAATTAAACTCATATAGTAATTGGATTCCCCCCCCTGCATACCCTTTATAGCTCACATAAGGCCTATTTCATAGTTATACCTTTTGAAACTAGGAAATCAAGAGAGAAATCATATTTGCTCATTAAGGAGTTGATGATGATCTGAAAGACCACACAGGCAGCAATAAGCAGTCCCCTAGGTCTACAAGAAATATGCAGCCAGTCAAGGTTTTCAGCTCCCCAGGAAAGTAAGCATTTTAAAAATAATTTCCTTTATATATTAAAAAACTCCTTTTTATCACAGATGTAATCTGGAATAAAGGTCAGCTGCAGACTAAATATCATGGAAAGATATGACCATTTGATAGCTCTCCAGCATGCCTTGTCTAGCACTCACTGATTGTGAGCATTAGCCAGAGGTATATAAACACTTATAAATATTGCATGCGTCAGCCTAGCTGCACTTAGATTGATGATTAATAGGTCGGTTGTTGGTAATCTATGGCATCTTTTTGCATGGAGAAAGCAATTAGAAACACACAGACAGACCTGAGATGATGCACAGCATAAAATTGAAATCCTGAAGTACCTGCATGCAGCAGCCTGAATTAAACATGCACACACAGCCCTAGCATTCCCTGTTGCAGTTAGCAGGAAAGCGTCAAAGCTCTTAGGCTGAAAACACAATTTACCTTGCTCTTATCTTTTTGCATGATCCCTAATGTTTTCTGTGTGTTTTTCCCCCTATTTTTATTTAGTGTTTAATATGTTACCCTGTTATAAAAATGTAGAATAAAATCTTTGGCGCCTAACCAGCATTTTTAAGTAACAATGGAATTATAAACTAGATATCATGTGGAATTAATAAGAACAGCATTGGTCAGGAAGTGAACAAGGGTTAAAGCACCATCCTTTACAGGGGTGCAACCCATCACATAGTGATTTTTCCATGTCCTCACTGGTGTGGTCTGTGGCACCAGGGGGTATTTCCTCATCTGGGACATGGAGTTTATCACCCACATGAGCTGAGCTAGCAGCAGGGGTCGGTGGGATATCAGGGCCCCAGATATGTAGGTGCCTCGGGAGGGAAACAACATGAAGCTAAGTGTGGAGCTGATGTTAGGTGATGATTTCCTCTTTCAGAAGCCTTCTTAAGTATCTGCAGATTTCTTAAAGACCAGCAGATTACTTCTGTGGGCACATCAGTCAGCTGTCCTCCCACCCTCAAGCTGTCACCTGTAGCTTAATTTCAGTCGAATTTATCAGAGGTAGAGGATAGTAAAGGACCACAAATTGCACAAGCTGAGGGTTGTGTGAAGTCTGTGGGACCCTCAGCTTACCTGGCCAAAAAGCCTCATGATCCCTGACAGCAGCATGGAGGGGGCTCTGCCAGTGCTGATGGACTTAAATAGAGATGCTCATGGTGGAGGGAATGAGAGGGTAAGGAAAATGTGGGAATACACACCTGAAAGGAAGAAGCCTTCCACAAGCAGAGCTTCCTGACTGTATGAGACTTATTTGCCATCCTGTGTTACTCTGCATTTATTTTTATTTTGGGAATAGGTGTTCAGGGTTTTTTTATTGCTTTAAATTTCTGTTTGCATATCTGTAATTTTGTAGAAGAAATTATGAATGCTCTGCAGCAGCTTATTCAGAGATACCATTTGCTATTACAATTTCACCTAAGGAAAAGTAATTGTTAATGTGGGTGGATTTTTTGTTTAAATTAGGGAATTAACCCCTTCATAACTCCACCAAAGATGATTTGGGAAGGAAAAAATACCTAATTATGAGTTTCTCCATTTAGTTCATTAGAGAATAATGAAGTGCTTGATTAAACTATAATTTTACACTAATCCCCAGTTTTGGAATTATTTTTAAAGTGTGAAGAAAAAATCCCCTCTTCTATCCTGAAATTTCTCCTGCTGATTCTCAGTCAAGGAGAAATCTTTTCAGCCTTCATATAGTTTGGTTGTAAAGACTTCATATTTTCGCATTAACCACCACAGCAGGCTGTCGATAAGGGGTCTTTCTTTGCTTTGTCTTGATACGTTTAAAACACAGGAACATTTGAACTCAAAACACTCTCCAAGCTTGGCTAAAGATCTAAATTCAACCTTAAAGCACCAGGTAATTCATGTCCAGTTTAAAGTCCTGTCCTTAAGCTATTGTACCTACAAATTGAAAGGGTCACCAAACCACCAGGAGATGGTTCATAGCTACAGTAGGTGCCACAAGCCCTCAATGCAAACAGTAGGCAAAAGTCTGATGTTAGACACACAGAGAGGTTCAAACTTTCCTCTGAATTTCCTTACTTTTGTGCATCCAAGGTCAGAACCTTAATGTTATCTGAATATATCGTGTTTTGTGATTTAATAAAGCATTGCTAGAGGCTAAAGGTCTAACTACTGAGTGAGTTATTTTTAAAATGTCCTTCAACATTGTGAGGCTCTTGTGGATAAAGGAACTTTTTTTATATGAGTTAAGTCATCAGGGAGAGTGCTGGTCAGGGGATGATAAAACTTATGATAGCAGCTGCTCACCCAATTTAATTTTGCTGGTGTTCACAACTGGGGAGGTTCCTGCACAGCCGTATGTGAATTAAACTTTTGAATTACTCAGAGCCAAAGAGCCTACAGGGCCCTGCTTCACTTGAGCTCTCCTGGTCACCATTTTCCTGGTGGAAATGTTTGTGGGACTTGGCAGCTGAGTCTTTGTAGAGCCTTCAAAAGGCAATGCTCCCTGCTTTCCCTTTTTCCTTTCCAGAGCTACCATTAAAAATCACATCAATTAACAATTTCCTTTAATTTAACACAGGATTTCAACCACACCTCATTATTACTGTCATCCAGGTAGGCTCCCAAAGTTCCAGGGCTGTAACAGGGGCATGGAAATCTCCAGGAATCTCCCAGGAAAGGAAATGTCTCTTGAGTTAGTGTATCACTATTTGTGAGGCTGTAAGCCCATTTATTCTAGTTCTGTCCTACCTTGGGAGTTGAATTCCCAGTTTCAGACGTCCCCTCTCGTAAGAAGGCTGACTGCATTCTCTTTGTCTCCATTTTATATTGCACCATTGTACTTTATTGCACAATTTATTGCAAGCCTCCCCTATTCCTTTTGATCTAGCGGGAGTAGCAAGCTCTTACAGCTTCTTCTATCTGTGGCATGCCTAGTTGTGACCCCACTCATCTCTTGATGGCTTGTCCTTCTCCAGAGCTCCCGTGCACAGCTCCCTGTGGAACAGAAGCCGATCCAGGCTGGTACGTGCTGATCTGTGTCCTCTGGGGCCATCCTGCAATTCATTATTGCTAAAGAGAGGTCAGAATCTCAACCTGCAGCTCCTGTTTAACACATTACTCCAGCATTCTGATGTGATTTTCCAGGCATCGAAGGATAAGAGGAGTGGTAGGGGGGAAAGGGACAAGGATTATCTTTCAACGCCTGCTGCACTGAAAACTGCTCCAACTCCTGCCCATTAAACTGTGGTACATGATCAGCGATTACTTTCCCAGGCATAACAAGTGGGAGTTTTCCTATCTAATTTGAGACACATAAAAATGAAGCATCTCATCAAAGGTAAATGTTTAAACTCTGTCTGTAGTCAATAGAGATAAAATGAAGATCAATGGCTCCAGAGAGCAATTAGTGCTACTACCTTAGATAACTATCCTAGAATGACATAAAAATGATGAATCCTCTCAAAGTACTTCCCTTACTGGAGAGTGAACCTAAGTAACTAGCTTAGGCCAGGTACTCATTTTAGGATACTAAAAATTAAATTACATGAATCCCACTACTGGGTTTAATGAAAATAGAAGCTGGCAAGCAACTCTTTATTTGTAGAATCTTGTAGAGGAGCTGAATTGGAAATGAGAAGTATTGTATAGGACAATAGCTTTTGTCTTTTTTGAGCTGTGCCTGCTTTGCTCCAGGCCATCAGTTATTATCCTGCTGCCATGAAGGATTCAATTGGTTGACCTTGCAGAACATCCTGTTCCATGTCTCTCTTTTTGGAAGGTTAGCATCTCCTTTACTTGAGTTTGATTTTTTGATCAGAATATGATTATAATATTGATAATATTTTTTCTGTAAGTACTTCTGGCTTTGGAA
Source organism: Pycnonotus jocosus (assembly GCA_013400435.1). Classification (NCBI taxonomy): domain Eukaryota; kingdom Metazoa; phylum Chordata; class Aves; order Passeriformes; family Pycnonotidae; genus Pycnonotus; species Pycnonotus jocosus. The sequence goes on from VWYP01014312.1 coordinate 601,652, forward strand.
CACGACTTGGCAGCTAATACTCCTTTGAAAAGAAAAGAAATGGCCACTGACTTGTATATACTGCAGGTTTAAACTCAGCTCGATAGATTTTTGTCAAAGATGAAGTGTTTGTGCCTCTAAATATTAATTTGTTTTCAAGTTAGCATGAATTTTATAACTCATACATTGGAAATGGAAAAAAATCATGTTCTTCTTTTAGGGAAGTGGACTGTTTGCCAAGCCCATTTTGACAAAGATATTAAATTGTTTATGGCTGTTTCAGCTCATCTGAGCTTTATGTAATAATAAAATTTTACACATTCAGACAAAGTTCCATTCACCATCTTTGCTTAAATATAGGATATCAGTGGTCTCAGGGTTCAGCCTCATCGTTTTAGGAGAAATGTGACACTTCCTTGCTGGAATGCATTTGCAGGAAACTTATCTATATGTTTCCAGGCTTATGGGACTTGAGATTTACTATTTTGTAAGACTATTGTGTGGAGCTCTTTGTGCCAAGTTTCTGAATTCTTACTTTGAGTCATTCACACCTTTCTGTTTCTGTCATTTTTACATTCTCTGTAGTGGCTTTAGCATCCAATATTCCCCAGCATCAGCCTGAAGTAAAAAATGCCTGGTTCAAGATACTCACATTTTCCTTTATTTCTTTCTAGTTGTTGTTATTGTTTTAAATTACACGTTAATCCCAAGGTCCCAGTAATCAGTTTCTCTGGGTGTTTTCTCCCAGTTGTAATCACCATCTGGTCTCTTATCATAAACTCAATTACCATGATTGCTAACTGCAATTGCAAGATTAGCTCTTTAACCTTAAATCAGTCACAAATTCCTCTGGATTTTCACCTTCTGTTTGTTTAAAACTTCTCTCTGAACTATTTCACTTTTATGAGTAGTAACATCCTTCCCAAATTAGCCTCATTTGCTGAGTTAACTGATCACTATTACCACAATTTTTCTTCTAGCTGTTGTTTTTTATTCACTGAGGTACTCCGGTTGCGTGTAGAGAGGGAGTAGTGAATTAATAAATTCCTCTAACTCACAGAGATATTTAATTGCTTTTTACCAAGTGCAGGCCAAAATTGTCCATGTATTGCTTAGAGAAGCCTTATGACACACGGGGAGAGCTGAGAGCTGTATTGAAGCCATCTCCCCAAGGTCTTGTAGCCTTTTCCCTGACAATTGAACGGGATCGATTTTTCACACTGCCAGAAGAGGCAGCTCCTAGATGATCACAGCTTCACTGTTGCATGCATGATGAGCACAGAAATTTTTCTTCCTTAGATAGTGGGGAGGTGGCATGTTGCCCACAGGCAAAAGCCCACAAAACAACCCAAACCTGTTACCCAAAATCTAAATATAAAGCTAAGCATCTGGCTTCAATATCAGGTACATTGCATGCATACACATTTCCTATCTTTTATGTGCTGAAAGGACTGTTTCTGTCTGTCCTTTCCTTTTTCAATTGGCCTTGGTCTCTTAACCTCCATTCTTGGCCATCCAGGAACTAATCAGTGCAATTAGCCTCTGCCTCACTGCACTAATTGCTAATACTGGCCAGCTGATTTCCTCAAAAATACCTCAGGAACCTGCACAAGGAAAAAAATAAAATGAAAATAAAAACCCACAGGGAAAATGGGCTAGAAAAAATGGGATCACTGAAAGATGGGATATTTGTCACTACCTGATTTTCTGTGCATGTGTGTGCAACATGTAATTCCTTTCTACAAACAATGGAGCAAGCTGGCACAGAGCTGAAGCAGGGAACTGAAAGCTTTACCTGTGTCAGGATGGGCTCAAAATCCTGGTGAAGGATTTATCATTACTTTATCAACTTTAAGTTATATAATAACAGAGAGGTTTTTCTGCGAAGATCTTATTTGGAATAGCATAGGTTTCATTAGCATGGATATTCTCTTCTTTCTATGAGATAAAAAATATGAGATGTATGGTGAAACATTACATACATCTGGGAGATAAAATATAAGAACATGTTACTTCAGCTTAGTCTTCAATGAAATTGAATTCTTACACTTTGAGGACCTTAGGCATGCAAGCTGCAAGGGGGAAGCAGATTTACAATTACAACTGATAACTGAACAATTGTTTCCATTTTCCCTGAAAGTAATAATTACTGTGAATATAGCCAGCCAAACCCTTTCAATACCAATTAGAGAGAGTCTAGGTGAAAAAATCCTAAAGAGATTAATGCAACTAGAGAGCAACTACCCACCAAAAAACCCACCATAAATATTGTCTAAGGAAAGCATAATTGTCAAGCATTTATTTGCTTAATTCATATGCATCCTGTCCCAGAAATTTTTCAGTAGTATTTATATTTAAAACATTTGTATTGTTTTTTACTTGTTTCCTCTACATCTGTTTTGCCCATGGAAGTGACACTATTTTCTTTGTCAAGCTTGAAGTAAAATATCTTATCATCTGCTGGGAGAAAAGTTACCTCAAGGTACAGCAATTCTTTCAAGAGTAAACACAAGTTTTCTGTTTTCTGTAGCTGATTTATTATCCTTGTTGCTTATAAAATTTTAATATAGACTGAAAAACTTCTGCAATAATTCAGAACAAATATCAAACAGGTTGCCAAGTTTCTACATCACAATCCCTCCTTCAGCTTTGACATCTGGTTGCTATCTTCTATATCTCTTCCTTCCTCCCTGCCTCTCAGAGGTAGCAAAGTAGTGTGTCTCAGGGAGCAGCACCCAAGGCCTAGAGCTCCTGGAGAAGGGTCAGGCAGCAGAGCTGCTTGGCTTAAGGGCCTGGCACAAAGCATTGAATAATTTAGGGCTTGGTACATTCAATGGGATAAATAGTAACACAAGAGGTTGCACAGCTGGCTCTGTTGGTATTTTGTGAGACTGGGGCAAATTTCCTATTTCTACTTAGATCTGAATGGAAAGTCAATACCTAAACTCCTTGAAGGGTGAAATGAATGGACAACAAATACTGTAGTGTCTGATGCAAGCAAACCATTCAGTATGGTGTGTGTGCATTGCTGAGGGTTTATGTAATTAGTTTGCTAAAGTCTCCCAGAAGGAGAACAGAATCATAAAGTCTCCAAAAGGATGCATTGTAATACAAAGGAAAGAAGTGGCTGCTTTTTCTCGTCTCTTATGCACAGTTTGTCAGTGGCACAGGCCTTTCTGGGCTTGGGGATAGCTGAGGAAGAAGACAACCAGCTCACAGAGTGAACAGGAAACCATGGCAACATTTCAATCACAGACTCTCTGTTAATGCACCCTGAGGAAGGAGTGGCGGCAGGTATATGTTGCTAACATTCTGGGAGCACTGGTAAACCTTAGACACCCTAAAAAGCCTCACCTGAGGCCTCCACCCACACCTTATATGCAAACCAGCTCTGGACTGTTGCTCCCTGTTTGAGCTTTGTGGAAGGAATGTTCCTCTTCAGTGCTGTCTGTGCTGGTGTAGTTTCCTGATCTAGACCTCAGTCTCTGGACTGACCTCCTGGCTTGACTTTGTCTACCATTAATGCCCAGCTTGGTAATTACTAGACCTGATCTTAATGCTGGCCTGTGAACTGGTTTCCTGCCTGGCATCAGACATGCTTTATTGCCAAGAGCTTGCCTTCTGATCTAGACTTTTGTCTAACCATGGCTGCTGCTGGACCTTCTCTTCTTGAACACCCTTGGAGCTCGGCCTTGACAGTGAGGACTCCCCTCCTCTTGCTGTGGGATACCTTTGGTGGCCAAGCCTGATTTTGCTACAACTGATAACTGATGCATGGAGATTGCTGCAAGGCTTCCCAGCCTTGCTGAGGGTGAGCCTACGGTGTGATGCCAGAGGAACAACGAGAGGCTGAGGAAGGGCATGCTCTTCTTCCTCACAGACTGCCTCATCCAGTGACAACAGCTGGGCTCTCCTATAGGTTTTTTATGTATTTGCTTCCAACAAAAAAATCTTTCTGCTGACCTCATGAACCAAGCCCTACAACTCTCTGAGGCACAGAAGAGCTAGAGCAGCTGGGGACAAGCACCTGCTGTTCTAGGAGCTGGTGCCCATGTGCCCAGAAGTGCTCCTATAAAAGCCCCACCACCAGGCCAGACACGTGGGGTTGCTGTGTCCTGTTCGCTGCCACACGTGTGACTGCATTTTGAAAGGGCTGCTTGAAGTGGAATGCTTCAGACCCAGCTTGTCAGAGGAGCTGTGCCAAGGTTGAGATAACTCTCCACCTGATTATGAGTTAATTGGTACACGGGAGAGCAGCTCCCAGCCAACTGGAGGCACAAGATGTACATGGAAATAGGATGAGAGGCTTCTAAAACAGGAGGCAGAGAAAGTGTACTGCGTTCAAAATCCATTAGCAGGAGCTTCGGCCAACCTCAAGAAGTCATTTCTAATGCAGCTAAAGGAAGGTAAAAGTGCTGAGCTTAATGGTTTTACTGATAGGTCTGTACTTTTTGAAGTAGTATGCTGCATTTACTTAAATGCTCCCATGCATATTTGCAAATATAACGTCTATTGATGCTTCTCAAATGTATTTGAAATAATTTGTGTGTCTGTGTGCCATAGTGTTATTCAGTGAGTGTTGCTTCAACTGCCAGATACTAAAAGCCCTTCAGAATAAGACTTAAGAGCAACTAAAAGGATACCAAAGGGAAGTATTCATAAATCAAGCAAACTTTCTACATGGCTCAGTAATAGAACTAATATTACAGTGGTGGACATCCACATATGACTGCAAATGCTTTGTGGGCTTGGCTTGGAAAGATGTCTTTGGAAAGACAGACAGATGGTGTCTGTCACCTCAGCTGATCTGTGGGCCTGTCAGAGCTGATTGAACCTGTGGTGCAGGTATTGTTCCACCGCCTTCAGCCCATTGAGGTTTCTGTTCCTGTGCTTTGGGTAACAGAGCAATAAATTAAGCTTTTTGTCCAGGAGGTAACAGACAGAAATCCCATAAGGAAAGGTGAAAAGTGAGCACAACTTGTACACTGCATCACATTCTCAACTTCCAGAACAAAGTGCCATAGGATTAGCCTTATAAGTGAGAAGGAGGGCGAGGAAAACCATACCCAACTGCTGGCTATTTCTGTACTTTGTTCTAACTGTGCATACAATTAGAAATTAAGAACTTAATGAAGGATTTTTTTTTTCATAAAATGGTCAGAAGCAGAGCGCAATTTTCTTGATTTCTTTTTTCCCAAGACTTTCACACAGCTCAGTATCTTTTTTTTTTTTTTT
>VWYP01014312.1:606902-692492 GCA_013400435.1 Pycnonotus jocosus
TTTTTTTTTTTTTTAATTCTGTGAAGTGGTGGAGCTGTACAGTTTCCTTGACATTCAGCTTTTGAACTGTTTTTTTCCTTTGGGGAGAAAGCCTTTATATGACCTGCAGACTATAGAACAAAAAACAAGTGCAGGGACTTTAAAAATCATTATTATTTTAAATTTTTTAAAATATACTTTTCTGTTGCACATGTTGCTTGAAAAGTTTGTGATCTTATATTTTTAGAGACATGCCTTCCTGTGTCCCCAAGTGCAGAAGTTCCATTAGGGTGGAAATTGGATAAATTCCTATGAGCAGCAAAATTGTTCCTCTAAATCCTTGGTTGCTTTTAACATTGAGCACATAGCATCTACTAGAGTTAGTAACCTCATTTCCTTGATTTTACTTTTGTAGGTGTTTCATGAAGATAAAGAGCAGAGGCAGAGTTTCTGTGAGATGTTGTGCTCTTGTCCTTCATAGGCATGTCCATGAGTTAGATGACTACACAGTGGCTGCCTAGTCTCTCCCAGAGACCAAAGAAATGAAGCATAGCACATTTTAGAAAGGGTTTGTGTAGGGTGGATGGATTTTGATGGCTGCTGCAGGAGTGGAGCATTTGCTGTTGCTGTGGAAATGTGTTGCTGGGGTTTATACTTTAGTGTGGCATGCTTTCATCAGGTAAAAGCAGTTTGCATGCTTGGAACAAGAGTTTAGCAAAGGTGGAGAGACAGAAGTGAAAATTTGCAGGAAAAAGGTAGAACCCAATGGGTGGTGACATCTATTAAATATTATTTTTCACTTTTCCTAGGTCAGGATAATGTGATGATCAGGGCTTCTATACACGATTTTTCTAATGAAGAAAACCTAATGACACATGCAACATGTTTTACAAAGGCCATATGGACTATTTTGACTCTTAAAAGCTTAAATATCTGCATTATCAAAAAGAACACTTATAGTGGGGGATTTTTTTGTTTGTTGCTTTTGGTGGTTTGTGGGGTGGTTTTTGTTTGGTTTTTTTTTTTTTGTTTTGTTTTGGTTTGGTTTGGTTTTTTCTTTTTTTTTGGTCTATTTTGGTGGATGACTAAATACAGTTATCACTGATCTTCACCAGTCTTACCTCTCGATACCATTATGGCTACAGCACTACTATAAAACTTACTCTTTTTTCTGTCATGCCAGCTTCACACTGGAGGAGGTGCTGTGCCAGAGCCTGTATTACATCTACAACCAGTGCAAAAAGCATTGTCTGAACTACTCAAACTAGTCACAAAAACTGAAATTATGAACATCCATGATGCTCAATGAAACCTGCTTCAAGGAAACTGTGATGAAAAACCAATGGCAGTTGCAACTTAGCCTCTTTTCAAGGCTGAAAATGTGTTATTAAGAAATGCTTCTGGCCCCACATCCTGTGATGATTAAGGCTAAGTAGTGTGTAGGAGTGTGTGGGATGGTGAGCTATCAGGTTCCCAAATCTACTGACACAGAAGACCCTCCTTTGTTATGCTGGCACATGTCCTAATGTCTTTGCCTTGGCTCTCTTGACTTGTCTGCTTGAATTCTCTTTAACAGCATTTCTGACGTGGTCACTAACAGCTTGTTTGAGAAGAAAACTGTGCTAGGATAGGTTTTGAGACATACAGATAGTTTCAACTTTTGCTTATTGTCAAATGAAGTAAAATTAAAAAAAAATAAAACTAACAAAAAACAACTCAATAAATCTATGTGCATCATCCTATCCACAAAGAGTGGAATTCAATCCTTGTCTAGTTAATTTAAGTACTTGTGTGCCAAGGCTGTAGTGAGAAATGTGGAGCACGGAGGTTCTTTCTGTAAGGCAGACAGTGTGGCCTTTAACATAAAACTTGCTATTTTGGTATGAATATTGGAAGCAGCAATCTTAAAATTTACTTTCAGATGACATTTATGAGCTAAACTCAATCATTTATATTTGTGGAAAGCTGACATTGAAAGAACTTGTCTTTAAACTAGAGTGGATACTTGGGAAACTTTTTTACCTTTGAATACCTCTATTTATAGGATAGATTTAGATGGGGAACCTGGCATGCTGCCCCAACAATACAAATCACTGGAACTTTTTGGTCTTTTTCTGCCTGTCTTATCACTTTAACTTCACATCCACAAGGTATTGACTGCAATGGGAGCCCTAGATATTTATAAACATTTAGCTAAATTTAAGGGGAAAGGTTTACTTTTTTAATTGAAGAAAAGCATTGAAAGTTACAGTCTGATTTATATGTAATTATGCATGCAGCCAGATCTTGGTATGAACTGGGGAAAAATCTTTTGTTTGAACTTTCTGGAGCTTCCATTCAAACTTTTAATTAACTTTTTCTCTGTAATTCTCAATATGTTTCTATTGTAATTCTCAATATGTTTTGATAGCAATCAGGGAACAAAAGGTAAGGCTTACAGTGGCTAATTTAACACCTGTAAATTTCTGCAGATGAGCAAGTAAAGAATGCAGAGCCCTTTGGGAGGGAGATGGAAGAATGTATGCCTTGGGTTATAAAAGCAGTAGTTCAAATGCTATTTAAATTGATTCATCAGTTAATTGTATTTTTCAGCTGTGCAATAATAAACATATTATTCCTAATGCTTTTATGCAGATAAATATAAAATACAAAACTTTACAAAGTTTGTTAAATCAATTTTTTAAAAGTGAGAATGACCTGTGGCCAAAATGTCAGGCTAGGATTATTTCTGCACCTTTCCCAGGTTTTTCACCTCATGCTTTGTTTGGGGAATGGGAGGGTTCTTTAAAGTCTTTTTTTATCTCTCTGAAATATTTATGGCCTTAAAAGAATCACATATGGGAGACCAGTTCACTAAGGAACTGCAACTGATGGATAATCTTGAATTTATGTAGAGTGTCAGTGTCTTATCGAATACTCACTGTCCTGTGCTGCACAACGTGGTGTGTGAATGTCAGGTTAGTGGACCAAAATTGAATCATGTACACTCTCGTGCAGAAGCCAGCCTTTGTACTGAAGGCTGAAATTCTTGTTCTAATGGATTCTGCCTTGAAACTGATATAAGAATACTTTGAACAAAACTTAGATTAATTTCATTTTAAATCTATAAAATCTCCAGAGAAGATAAACTTGGAGTTTAACTACTGGTATTTGCAAGGTGCTTTTGCCATGAAGTATAGACTCCAGAAGGTTTCAAAAGACTTCATAAGGATTAACTTTTGGCTCAGAAGCAGTTAAGTAATGCTGCAAAACCCCAAAAGGTTAAATGACCCAGATTCCTGCACTGCAAGAATTTCTTGAGACTTTATTTTCTGCATGTGTAGAGTGAAGAAGCTAAGCATCAAGAGATGGAAGAGTAAAATGAAGCAGCTGGGAATGGAGTTCAGGACTTATAATTTGTTTGTTTGTTGTTTTGGAGGGGTTTTTTGGGTTTTTTTTGTTGGTTTTTTTTTTAAACGAAATGGCATTTTTCCTTTTGAAGGATGGTAGGTCACTAAGTCATGCTTCTGCTGTCCCAGATCAAAAAGGCAGCAGCTGATGTTGTGCTGAGGTGAGAACTACAGCAGTTATTGGTGGTGAATTGCAGTGGGATCATATTTTTATAATTCTGACTTTGGGAAAAAGGTAACACAGACCCAGAACCATTACAACTGAGGTGCTAGAACAGAGAGCATTCTTGAATGGCCTAAGGGTTTCTGATGTGCAATTGCTTCCCAAGTGTAAATCTTTCATTTCTGGCACTGGGAATGCAGCTGTGCTGCCTTGAGATGAAACACCCAGTCCCAGTGATTCCTTAACTCCAAGGAAGGTTTTCAATGCCTTCATTGTAGTGTGGTTTTTAAAAGGAATTTAAAGGTGAGTCATTACATTTATTTGGATGATACTGGTGCTCTGAAGGCTGACATTTACTATCCTTTCTGCTTTCTTTTTTCTTCTGTCTTCCTCTTATTCACGTATGTACTTTGAAAAGAGAAGGTAAATCAATTGACTTCTGAAATCAGGTTATATTGCCTTAAAACAGGTTTAAAGTATCCTCTTGGTATTCCCTCTTAAAAGTAACTTTCATCTAATAATGCTCTAAGTTCCTGGCTTTAACTCTGTGTCTTCAGCTGATTTGCTTTGACTCCCCTGAGCATGCCATGGGTAGATAAGCTCTTAATGTCTGCTAGGCCGGGGTTTTGCTGCAGGCATATTTATGGGGATGTAGATGGCAGAGCCCCACTCCCTGCACACATCTGTGGTATCAGCTGCGAGCCTTCTCCAGCTGGCCCGAGTATCATCATGGCACTGCCGTGGTGCTCAGGGTCTGCCAGCCTGACCCTAGGGCTGCTGAAATGCACTTATTGGATGGAGCTCCCACAGCAGCTCAGCTCCTCTCATGCTCCTTTGAGCCACCAATCATGCTCAGGCAAAGCAAATAAACTAAACTCTGAGCAGTGTTTTCAAAATAGATGTTCTTTCACATTCAAGTGTTAAAAAATCATGTGGTTGGAGGTGCTTTTGTAGAGTGCCAAAAAGCACTTGGGGTTTTTTTATAAAAAGCTGCTCCTAAGTCTTTCTGCATGCTGAATGACATTTTAAAAAGTCAAGCACAAAATGATATTCATCAAAATGTTTTTTGGTTAACAAAAACAAAGTTTTATTCTTTATTATTTTCATCACTCCTATTTTTTTTTTCAAACAGTCAAGCTGTTTTCAGAATTCCTTCCCTGAAAAAGAACATGGTGTGTCTGAAGGCAGTGTGGGGTGGAAAATTTTCTATTGACACAGGCATTATTCTTCAAGATCATTCTGACACTTTTACTGCTTGTTAAATGCGGGAAGGGTAGGAGAGAACGGAGAGCTCAGGGTGTGCACTTGTGTATGCATGTGTGCAATGAGGGTACATGTGATGGAAGTTAGCTTTTTATGAGTCTCCAGAAATTTCTGCTCTTATTTTGAACAAAGGTTTGGGAAATCTCCTGTATAATAAATAATAAAATAATTCTTCTGAATCGCTCATCTAAATCATTCCCCTAACCTTTTTTTAATTAAAAAGAAGAGGGCTCTGCAGTGTCTAAATCAGAAGACTGAATCTTGTTTCTGCCAAGTATTTTCTGTGTGATTTGAGAATGCTTTGTATTTTAATTTTTATCTTGCTGTAATACCACCTTGATTCCCTGGAAGCATGCTGACTAATCTTGGTAAGGGAAAAATATTCGATGCCAGGTGAAGGCAGGAGCAATTGGTACAAGAATGCTCTGGCAGAAGCACCAAAATAATTCTGATTAAGATGAGATAAGCCCCTTTTAATATACTTTTCCACATTAAAAGGAAAGAAAAATAATAGATAAGTACAATTCATATGCAAATGACGCATGCTGTAGAACTTGTTTTTTCTGTGCTTTAACTTCTGTTCACTGTGATATTTTATTTTTTTTTCAAAGTCAAATTGAACTGTTTTTCAAAAGACAAACCCATGATGTTCTAGTCTGCATACTCTGTATGTTTAAACATCCTCTGTAGCTCATTACCCTGTAGGTTTAACAGGTCTGGAATTGTGACTGTTCAGACAAAAGCTGCCTTTTCCCTGTCCCGTGACCTGCAGCAGCAGGAGCTGCTGCTCCAGGGCAGTGAAGGGATCGTTGTGGGAAGGTCATGCACAGAAGGCAGCTCTGGGGCTGTTAGTGCCATATAAAGGGATTGATAAAGAGATTGATAAAGAGATTGCCACCCAGCCAGAGACCGCTGTCCCGTTACATTTGTTAACTTGTGCTGTGTGTGAGAGCAGTGCTTTTCTCATTTCAATTGAAATGCAAAAGTTTGGCGTAACTGTGCGTTACAGTAAAAAATTGCTAATTCAGCTTCTGAGCACTTGATTGGGCAGCCTGGGGAGAAACATTTTCCGTCTTAACACTGAGCTCAACATTTTTAAAAGCCAATGCTTTCACCACCCACGCTGGACTCTGTGGGGACAGACACGCCAGAGATGCTTGCCCGTCCTTTTTGGCCAAGGTGGGGATGTCTGGCCGCCACTACAGCACCCGTGCTGGCAGCTCCTGGCCTTGGGGCTGGCCCTGATGCCTGTGGGGAACAGCTGGGTCCCCTAGCTGCCCGGGGGGAGTAATTAGTGCTATGAGCTTGGGTAGGCAAGGACGCGGATCCCTGGTCTCCCGCCCCAATGGCTGGGAAATAACACAGGTCAAATCCCATTCCTCACAATGGGTGTGAAGCTGTTCGTGTATCTCGCTGAGTGTCACATGTGATGAAACACTGATTGCTGCAAACGAGCACAGTTAACTCTAATTATTCATTGTTTTGGTTGTCTGATGTTTTGAAGGGCAGAATGCATCTCATGCTGCTTCTAATTCTTTGATTTCACTTGTGCCCTAGGTCACTGTAGTAAATATTCTCTCCTGAACCACAAGAATTCTTCATTTGCAGCTATTTTATTTCAGAGGGTCCTAAACCCCATTTTCAGTACTTAGGCATCTGCCACTTTCTGCTTTTGCATCTACAATATATAGCCTTAGTGCAAATAACTCAGCAGTCCCGATGTGCTCATACTCATTAATTAGTGCCATAAAAACCTTGATATTTATTGAGTCTGGATATGAAGAATATTTTACTTTCATTTAAAGCAGTATTGTGTCAAGGCCTTTCTGAAATTAAATCTGTCTACAACTTAGTAGCTATGGGCTTTAGACCTGTGTTTAAAATAACTTTGTCAAGGCATATTGGAGTTTTTATTGCTGTATTAAACCACTTTTTATTGTGTCGTAAAATGCAAAGGCAGTATTTACACTTCCAAATATTTTAAAGATGTAGCTAGGCTTTAAGAAAAAATGGCATATTGGCATCACTCACTTCTGTGAGGTCTTGCTTCATGTGGATGCTGCTGTTTTGCCCTCTCATTATTGTGTGGATGTGTTTGCTGGAGTGTGCTTTATGTCTTGGTTAATGTGTTTTCTGTGGGTAGAGAACCTGTCAGAGGGGCAGCCCTTAATGGAAGGCTTGCCAGGTATTGCTACAGCAGAGACACTGCTGGGCTGGGGAACTCGAAACTGGGAGAGCAGGCTTCTACTCACAGGGCTGCCACTGTGCCATTCTTGCCTGATCTTGAATATTCTTGAGCAAATCACTTAACTCCTCTAAGTTGCTGTGCTTTCTTTTGTGAAAACAGGTACTGAGTTGCTTGAAATAACAACCTTTTGGAAAAAACGTTTGGATACCTGCAGCTGGAAGCTTCTGGCAACATGCTATTATTATATATACTGCTTTTCACTGTGATTCAAATGTCATTTGCATCAAAGACGATATTTTTGACCATTGCTCTTTCCATTAGGTGCTGCTCATTGAGAATAATCCTCAGCGTGTTCCCTAGCAGTGTGTAGAAATCCTTTGCATGCTAAGAATAATGTGACTGTTTTGCTTGAGTGCCCGTGAATTGCTTTGGCAGAAGTACAACTTCATCTTTTAAAAATATTTATTTTGCATTGTCCTATTCATGTACCTTAGCACAGTTCTACAGGGATTTGTTCTGAAGAATGAGTACTACACTGATGAGTAGTAGTCAAAATTCTGTGCTAGTGCAATCTCTTGCATCACCCAAGGCTGCTGACAAGCATGGTATTTCTACAACAGGCATTTGACCTTTAAAATTTGGTCTTGGGTGGCTTAGCTGCTTCACATTCATCCCAAAATTGCTATGACACTTTACTGGGGATGAGCCTGATGTTCAGGCTTTGTGGTGAAGCCTGTTTGGAACCAGGATGCAAAGTGTATGTTGTCTACAACTAAATATTGGACTTCAGGCTTCTCTCTGGGTTTGTCTATTATTTTGCTGTGCAGTTTTCTTGGATCTTTGTGGGTAGAGGTATAGAAAAAAAAAATAGTAGTGTAGTGATGCATTTAGCAGGCTTTTCATCTAGATTGATTGTTGGACCCAAGACCAGTCAGGAATTTTTAGCTTTTTGGGTTTGTTTTGTTGGAAAGCCAACTCAGGTTTTGAAACATATTAAAAAATCATTCTTCCAAACTTATCTCAGATCATAAAAGCATTTCTTTTGGAGCTGAAATGAAGTAATGATTTTTTTGCTTTTATATTCTGTTAGTTTTTTGTTCGTACCTCAAATTGTTGAAAAAAACAGTGAAATTTACAATACTTTTTTCACATAAAAGTAAACCCAAAGTATTTTAATGCTGTCAGATTTCCACTTTATCCATATAAAATACATTCCTTTGAAATGTTTTGGCTTTTAACAAAATGATGTTTTTATGATAGAACTGTTTCCTCAGTTTTTTGCTTATTCTAGCGGTAGCCTTGTGGGATTCCTGTTGCAAGAGTGACTGATTTGAACACAAGTTATCCTAAACACCATATTTCAGCTCAGTAGTTCTTTGTCTTTTAAGAGTCTAACAAAGTCTGTCATAAGGAGGAGTATTTCCTAAACAAGGAAAAAAACATTGCAAAGCCAACTACCAAATGTCAACCTTGTCTCTCAAATTTCTACAACAGAAATCAAGGGCTCTTCTAAGCTAGGATCCTGAAGGAGAGCCAATTTCAAAGGCTTCCTTTGGAGATTACTGGATTACTGACAGCAGACTGAAGACACCACATCTGGAGGTAAACCTTGAAGAAATTCAAGATCATATGTTTGACAAATGCTTTTAGTGTAAATAAGCAAAGTAAGTATCTGACTAAAACTGGTGGAAATTTAAAAAATTCAAACCATGAGAAAAAGACATATTGTGCAAAGACCATACTAATATCTCTTGCACGGCTGTGTTGGAAACAGTCAAGTGGAGCATCCTCTGGACTGTCCAACTCTCTGTGCAGCTTTTATGTTAGTCTTTGATCTATGTCTGTGTTATTCATGCGAGGACAGGAGCATTTCAGGGGTGGACAGAGGATCTGTATTGAGGATCTGGGATAAATGTTGCACAGAAGTTCCATGAATGCTTCCAGTTTTGTAACTATTGCATGAGTTTAATAATATCTGGGTCCTCTACACGACACTGCCACCTGCTCCTAGTGGCTCTTAAAGACAGCAGCTCTGATGCAGGTGGCACCTGACGAGGACCTATTGCCCAGGTCTTGGTGTTTAGAGCTCTGTTCATGTGGCTGCACAGCTCCTACCAGTGCTCTGAATGCTTGCTGCTTGCAAGGAAATGTCCTACCAGGCTCACAGAAAACAAAAAATTGAATCAGGGTTCAGATTAAACCAGTTCTGTGAATTCTCAGTAAGCGCCCGTGCTCAGGGAGAAGAGGAGAGATGTGCTATGTGAGCTGCATGCCAATCAAAACACTGGAATTTTCAACAGCTAATAAGAGCAACTATCTATTCAGGCAGAAGGTATAAGCAAATAGCAATTCATGGAGATGATTTCATAGATAATTTCTGAATAACAAACTTTATCTGAAAATCATGAGCTGTTCCTTCTCCTTTCTGGCAGGAGGTGGGGAGGCATTCAATGACTTACATTATTTATGACTTATTCATACACCTCAGAATGCACTTCTAATATGTATGCTTGGCATCTTTTATAGATGAAGGCCTTCCTTGTGCAGGGCTGGGTATTGAGGATCTTTCAAAGCTGCTAAATTTAATTTAGGAAATGAGTGTAAATCTGGGACTTCCTTTGTCTTTTCAGTCTCTGTTAAATGGTGCTTCCTTCGTTTTTTTTAATTGCATTGATTTAACTTTTCCACAAAATCCAAAATCCTCTAGAATAATAAATTTTGAAGAAAATCAGCCTTGATAAACACGTGATTAGAGTTGTTCACTGATACTGTGCTGGCAATAGTAGACTCTGCTTAGACCTTTGATATTTTTTTTGAGGAATAAATTCATAATAACTGTGAATCCTAGTGTGCAGCACTGCAGGTGTTGTGAAAAAGATGGGATGAGTCACAGAAGAGAAGATGTGGTAGCTGTGGTGTTGGCAATAACCTTTTCCATCCTGCAGTCATCCAAGCAGTGTCTGGTAGTCAGGTGCAAGTTTATGTACTGGACAAGAAAAGTGGTTGGCTATAAAATTTGAGGGGTTAAGTAGTAAGATACTTTTGTGTATGCATGCAGTCCTGTTTTTTACTTGTTCTTACTTGTCCATCCAGGTAATGTTTTGGTTTGGGTTTGCCAGATACATCTTTTATGTCAACTGCTGCTAATTATAGCGCTGGTTTTGCAGTTCATTCAATTGCCTGTTTTGCTTTTGTGCACCTCAGTCTTTGAGGATGCTGCAATGTGACTTCATGGTGTACTTTTCCTTAAAAAGTCTGTTCAGCTGATTAAGCTTTGTCTTAGGAGCCCAAATGGACCTGGAATACTAAAATTAGAATCTTTGGATCTTTGTTCATACAGGATCAGTGTATTTTTTGGGGTGGGGGAGCTATCTCTATCTAGCAGGAAAGGTGTTCAGTTTCCTCCTCTTGGCCTCTGTGTTCCCTGTCCCAGTGTTTGCCATGTTAAATGCTGCTGACAGGAGCTATCAGCAGCTCTCTTATTTTTACACTGAGATGGCATCCACCCTCTTAGCTCATCCTAAGCATGCATGCCTCACACCTGTGGTTTTCCATGCCTTTTCCTCCACTGGCCGGCCAGCCCTGGCACAGGCAACTAAAGGGGGTCCCCTTTGTGACCACACTGTCACCCGGGACCCTTTGTGGGCCTTTTTCTGGCTAGAGATGTTCCCCAGAGATGGTGGAGATGAGGTTTAGAGAGAGGTGACCCTGCTGCCTGGGTTACATAGGTTTTATTGTTCTTAGAGAGAAGCAGCCAAGCCAGGAGGTCCTGGCCTGGTGGGGGTCTCGCAGCAGGGCAAAGCTCCAGGGCTTGTCCTGGAGATTTATAGTGGGAGTTTCGAAAGATAAGGGATGCTCCAATAACAAAATTCAAGGGAAAATACAAACTAGACAGACAAAAACCATCACCATTGGGAATACAGAACAGGGGAAGGGGTCTGGGATGAGGCCAATCACCCCGCAGGACTCTCTGAAACTTCTAGAAGAAGGGAGATGTCCAAGGTGGATGGCAGCGCCCCAGGGGAGGGGGATTTACAGTGATTGACACATACCACTTTGGGAAGGGACCAAAAGCAAGTCTACACAGGGGAATACAGAGGACAAAACCATTCACTAAACTAAAACATAATTAACAAACCTATAAAGGTTAAAATGCACCACCACACACACCTTTGCAAGTCAGTCCTGACTCTGCTTGGAGAACTCTTAGATGAGTAGATATATCATCAACTTGTTGATTTCAAAGCAGAAATCTTCCCTTCAGCTGTGTGTGTTTGTGATACTCACTACTTATGGGTTTTCCTTCGCACAGGCATATGATTTTACATTTTTGTGAAATCTTGCCATTTTCTCTTTAAAACTTCTCCTTCTGCTTATCATCATTCAGAATGATGGCATGTCATGGTAATTCATGCATTTAATATGAGGAAGCTTTTGGAGCCACATTGAACTTTATTTAAGAAAATTTTTTTAATTTCAACTTTCATGTTTTTCAGTCTCCTAGATGCGGGGATTGCTTGTGTCTGTCCTTCTGATGATCTATTTTCCTAAGAGATGATTTGGTAATTGAGGGCATAGAATATTGTGGCTGGGATTTATTGGAATTTCAGGAGGAAGATGCTTTATGGGTGTTGGGACCTGGTGTGGTATTGTGGTATTTCCACATCTAACCAAATTAATCTTATTTCTGTGGAGAAAATAATTTTGCCTGGATTTCTCTCTTTACAATGAAATATTTAAACTAGCTGGTCCTTCCTGCATTTGTGTATATTATGGCTTTTCAGAAACTTTGCTCTCAATGTGTCCATCAGCTTATGGTCAGCTCATACCCATCAATGTATTTCTATTCATAAGGTTAAAACAGCTATGAAAACCTAAATGTTTTGATGCTTGCTTGTGAAATAGCACATTTTTCTTGGTATTAAGCAGCTTTTTCAGAGCAAACAACTATATCCCTTCTACACAGGATGACGCAAAAGGAATATTTTTCTGCTTAAATCTCTTATCAGCATGTGCATACGTGGACTGAATAAAGGCAGGAATTTGCATGTCAAGTTACTGCTGTGCAGCTGTTGCCCTTTTCATGATGCACATGATAATTTTAAAAACACGAGTTCTTCTGCAAGCACATCAAAGTTCTCTTCCTAAAAATGGTCACTGTTCTCCCTCTGCAATTAAATCAAGCCCACAGGCACCTTACCTTGATTTATTTTTTATATAAATGATCCCCATCTATTATGCTCATATGGATTGCTTCCTTCAAGATGCTTGCTTTTTCCGCTTTGAATCATACATTTGATTGAATTGTAACTAAAATAGAGTAGATTAAAATACCTGTGATCAATCAGTCACTTGATTCCCTGAGAGGAATTGCTTGGCAATTCTCACTTCACTGATCTTGTGGTTTTATCCACATTTCCTGTTGTTAGTAGATTTCAATTTCAACTGCTTGATTTTTTTTTTCTTTTGGTTTTTTNTTGTTATTTTGGGGGGGTTTTTTTTGCTTCCTTATTTTCTCTGGACCCTTTACTTCCTGTATATTGCTGTGAATGTTAGAACATGTGTCTTTTTGTGCTCCATTTTTTAACTGGAATGTTGCTGTGATAACACAAGCTTTTAAAAGCTGACACTTGTTAAAAATAATGTTCTTGTAAAAGCCTTTAGATGTCAGTCATTAAGTTAACCTTTTTGAGAATTTTTGTTTTTATAAACTTGAGAAAGTGGGTGTGTTGGTTGTTGTTTTCTGAAAGCTTTTAAAGCAAAACCTGAGTCTCTAAAAGAAGAGGCAACCAGAGAAACAGAGATGTGTTCCAGCAGACACAAATTTAACTGCAAGTGGTTTTGGCCATATATTTCTAGGAACATGGTGTTTCCAGTGTGGGTTTAGATGGAAATTATGTAGTTGACCTTACTGCTTCAAAATCTTTCCCTACTTATCTCAAATGCTGTTTTGAGCTTTGTAGCTGTCTGATCCCTTGTGATATCTGAGTAGCTTCCAGTATTTGTTCATTCTCATGTTCTTGGAGATGGAATGAGGCACAGTGAATTACTTAAGTAAGATAATTCAGGAAACTAATGCTGGATCCATTGCAGTATAGCCTTATTCTCTTACTGTATTATCTTTCAATTTTAGTAAGTTTGACTAATTTTTTTTGTGTAAGCCTGGATCATCAGAGGTGGTTAGTTCAGCCCCAAATTCTCTCCCTGTGGGAGAAACTGTTGAGATGAGTCGACTGATGTGAGAACAAGCTTTGACTAAATACGAGCACTGAGGATACCAAAATCTGTATGATCGCATCAACATCAGCATGTTAGACTGGATGAAGGTGCCACCTCTGCCAGTGTCTCCCAATTGTCCCTGCTGAAGTCAAACCCTACAGGAGGCATGCTCTAGAGCTGTTCTTTTGTGATTTAATAATATTTCTGTAAGCTTTTTTCAGGGAGACTGGATTGCATGTGAGTGTTTCTAATCTTTGCAAGCACTAAGGTAAACACCAGATTTGATTGGTTTGCATAAGGTCTTCAAGTGCTTGTTTCTCATTGTGGCTGGAATATGTTGATGGTCATTTTTTGGTGCCTTTTATTTGGATAAATTTAACTAGAAGGTCTTACCATGTGGACTAAGGCTTAGCTCTTCATGATGCAGTTTGCTTGGGTCATCTAAGCTGTGCACTAGGGTTTAAATATTGCTCTCCCTCTTTGTCTTTCCAGTCCCAGCTGGGGAACAAAAATATTTTGAATAGAGTTCTATTTAAACTTTCAAGATTTGAGGTTTTCAGCCACTACCCAGGATGCCTGGCATGAACATAAATGTGAATAGCAAATCACTGAGTTGCAGTGCATGAATTATTGTTAATAAGCAGATTTTTTTTACCTTGTAATAAAACTCAGCTTATAGATAAAATTTTGCTAAAATGTAGGCAATAGGGGGGTAAACACTTTCAGAATAAATTTTAGTGTTGTCCCTGCAGGATTCTGCTAGTTACTGGGTAGTCTTAAAATTACCTCTCTTCCTCAAATCACACAAATCTTTTAAAATAAAAAACACTGCCCAAATAACATGTCTGTAGCATAAAGAAAGAGACTAGTTACTGTTATTTGGAGGAAAGGGGGGGTTAATTTTATCTTATCCCTGTCTGATTCCACATTTCATTAATTTCTGCTGGAAGAAAAAAGCAGCAGGTGTCCAGCTCACACCCATCTTTTTGCTTCAAAATAATTTTCTCTCTCTTTAATTTCAATTCAGTAATCTATTTTCTCTTCCTGCTCATTACCTTACTTTACTACCATCAGTGGAGTGAGAAGAACACCCAGAGAAGGGCAAGCAGTGTGTGCTGCATCAGTTTGCATGTTTGCTAGTGAGGAAGGGCTCAGAGGAGGGGTCACTCCATGCTCTTGAGGAGTCAACAAGCCTATTTTTGGCAACAAAAATGGTGTCTATCCATCATAACTGCCTGGCTGAAGCTGAAACCCAGCCAGAAAGGACACAGCCTCCCTGGGTAGAGGCTTAGACCAAAACAGGCCTTCTGAAGGCCAAGAGAGCCAACTAAACCATCCTGACTTCTCCTGGCAAAGCAATACAGCTAGCTGCAAGCAGTCCATGGGACTCCTGCAATGTGCAGAGGACAGCTTCTTGGTCCAGGTATTGGGCAAAACAACCAGAAATGAGTAGTTGCTTGATCTGATGCTTATCAATGGGGACGAGCTCATTAAAGGAGTTGAGATTGCTGGCAGACTGGGCTGTAACAACCTTGCCCTAATTGAGTTTGTGATCTCTAAGAGCAAAGTCAAGATCCTGAACATTGAAAGGGTGAGTTCTCAGCTATTTAGGGGGCAGGTGAACAAAATCTCTTGGGTAGCTGTCCCTAAGGACAGAGGGGCTGACCAGAGCTGATGTCTCTTTAAGACCACTTTTCTGAGAGTCAAGGGTTCTCTGTCTCAGTGTAGGAAATCAAGGAAAGCAGGCTGGAAACTGAGATGAGTGAGCAAATCTGACTTTCAGGCTGAACAGAAAGGAGGAAATGCAGAGCCAGCAGAAGCAGGGACAGGTGACCTGACCTGGGGAGAGTACAGGGATATAGTTTGTATTGTAGGGATAGAGGCAGGAGAGCAAAGGCAAAACTGGAACAGGACTTGGCGAGGGATGTGGAGAATAACAAAAAGGGATTCTGTAAATGCATACGTCAGAAAAAAATTCCAAGGAGGTATCCCCATCACTCTTCTCTCCCTCCCAGTAAGCAAGAAGAGTGAATTGGTGTGACTGATATGTAAAAGGCTGTGGTACTCAATAAATTCTTTTCCTCAGTCTTCACTGGAAGTCAGACTTTCCTCAAGTTTCTGATCCTCTGAGTGGGTGTGAGGGGAATGAACTCCCTCCCACTATAAATAAAGAGCAAGTTTGGGACCATTTGATGAAGCTCAATAGCCACAAGTCTATGGAACCTAATGACATACATCCCTTCAGGGTACTGAAGTACTGAAGATGATGTTGCCAAGCCATTCAGCTCTGGGGTTCCCAGCACAGGAAAGAAGAGGATATGTCAGAAAGGGTCCAGGGGAGGGCCACAAAGATGATCAGAGAGGTGGAGCACCTCTATTATAAGGACAGGCTGAAAATTAACCTGGGTAAAGATCAAGGGAAAACTTGTTTTATTTATCAATTATTTATGAAACCCTTAAAAATCCATGTCAAGATGCACCAAGTCTTAATCTACCTGTGCAAGAATCTAAAGTTTTGGAGGGAGAGTAAGGAGGGCAGAACTAAAAACAAAATAAAAAAACCTCTAATCTGGATTAAACCCCGGAGGCTCCTTCTTTGCTTGGAATGATTGGTATAATTAAGTTTTGTGTCATTTATTGCTTTATACTTATGCTGACCTGCTTTGCTGGATCAGGGTATAGTTAAGAGATTTTAGCTTATATCCAGCTCTAAGCCAGCAGGCCCAGTGGTAGAGTAGAGGATTATTTAAAAAACCAAGACTACTTGCAGTTCTGTATCTTCAAAATGAAATTAAAACAAACTTCCAAATTTGAAAAGAATTGATTTTTAAATTTTTATTTTTTTTTTAATATGTTACAAACCAGATTTTTCAAAGGATTTTGTCACCATATTCAGCAGCTAAGCCTGGGGCTGGAAGTAAATTTGCCAATGTGTAGGGATCATTAATGCTGGCTGGAGAGCATTGCAGCACTTGTTTCTTGGCAAGAAATCATGTAAATAGTCAGCAGGGTCCCAGAAGGTCATCCTCCTTCAAGTGTTGCCTAAAAGGCTTTTGCTCTTTTTCTTTCCTCTCTTTGAATTGATCCTGTCCAACGGGGTCTGGCTTTGTACATAAATCCTTTCTTGAGCTTTCAGCCTGTGCTAAGTTGCCCCATATTTCTTGGTGTACAAAACTCAAAACATATTCCTAATTGGACAATGCTGATATTTACTAGAGCTGTGCCCTGAAAAGCTCTGCTCCCTTGCTGCACTGCCCATTGTGTCTGTAACAGCTGGTTCAGGCTCCTGCCTTGCTCTGTGCTGTATTGCTCCACAATGGGAGCTGGCGTGGCTTGGCAGTACAGACATGGTTCAAACTTGTGCCTCTGAATTAGCTGGTCATGGCTGGTAAATTCCACTCTGCTCCCAGTGCCAAGAAAATGAAGAGCTAGCCCTGGAAAAAATGCACTGCTATGAGCTTGTACTAGATAAACCTTTTGTTTCATGTACTAAAGAATTTTTAAGAAACTCTTTCCTATGTTCAGAAACTGAAGTGTGGTTCTAAAATTCATCTGTTTGTCATGATCCTGGACCTTGATATCACATTGTTAGGGAAAAGAACATCTAGGTAACTGGTTCCACTTTGTTTTCAATTTATCAGATCAGTCTAATTTGGTGTAGAAGTTGTTCTGTAAAAAACAAAGCCCCGAAGTTCTTTCTCCTTCCCTTTCTCCTCCCTATTAAGAAATCTTGTGTTTGGACCCGCCAATGTCTTACAGCCCTGATCCTGCCTTTACCAAGATCAGGACTAAGAAGGTGCCTCCTGAAGAGTTTTCAAGTATGTTGAAGAAATTAACAATTCTTGGATCTTCTATTCCTCTGTAAATTTCACTGAAACAGAAATAACTGTGTGAATTTGATCAAAAGTGAATTAATAGAAAATGTGGTTATAGATGTGGTTCTCAGGTAAGCAAAAAAATCTGTACACTGAGAATCTTTTCAATATTTCATTTTAGATTATTGTGCTAAATGTCCCCTTTCAGTTGACTGGAGAACTTTACAGTATGGGGAGGAGGAGGAACTATCCATATATTTCTAATTGACTTGTTTTTGAAGAAAAGTGAAAATTCTCTGAGATCATGTGTACCTTTCAAATTGTTGGTTCTGGAAAGTTTTGATAGATGACAAGCAAACATGAAATTCAGTAGATCATGTCATTCTACAACTTGTGTTCCCAGGCTTGGGGTGATGAAGTGAGGTGTATGCATTTAGGTTAATGCAAAATATTGTTTTGCACTTCAAGAAGCAATATTTCAGATAAAATCCTGTAATTTAAAGTATATAGTATCCCCTCTGGTCACACTGTTTTTTAACTCTGAATCCAGCCAGAGACACACAGGTGCAGCAATATTTGATCTTGGTCAGAGTAGGCTTTCACAGGACAAACAAGTGTTTGACCTAATAACACTGATCCAAGCCTCCTTTATTTGGGATTCAACATGGCAACTTTCACAACCACCCAGACAGGCACTCCTATTCCAAGGTCACATCACAAAGGTGTGTACAGAATAAGCTATGTGTTCAATTTATGTTCTTCAAAGAGGACAGGAAGGGGGGTTGACCCTGCTAGATCTTGATCCAGTTGGGTTTTCACAGCCAGGTACTGCTGTTGGGGTAAATGACACCCCTGTTCTCCTGGGATAATGGGTGTCAGTGAGATTCTTCTCTAACTGGCCTCAAATGCTTCTTTCAAGTCATGTAATGGTTCGATAGCCCATCAAGATGTGAACTGTAGAATTTGCCTTGCATGAATCCCTGATTTTTCTGAATACTCCAGCTGCTTCTTCCTCTGCTTTAATGGAAATATGTGTTAATGTATATGGTGGTTGCAAAAACTCATTGCTGTTACATGTAGAGGTGAAAAGAGCCACATGAGCATCGTGACAATGCTGTGGACTGTGACAGAAGCTGAGAAAACTTACATTGAGGATCCTAGGTTTAAAAAAACAACCAACCAACCAACAAAAAAACCCTGTAGTGCGGTGGTGCGCTCTCAACAACCCGACCAGCCCCGGGCACACCAGCCACAGTTTGGGGTCGGGCTCCGTCAGGTGCAACGGGGAAGCACGACGTTACCCTCCCTTGTGGGGCCTTTCTCTTGCTGGATGGACAACAACAAGGGATCCGCGGCGAGAGTGAGGAAGAAAGGAGACTCTTTCGGGGGGCAAAACACAGGTTTATTGGAAGGAGCCCTGGCGTGGGTTCCTCGCCTATGGAGAGCCTGCCCAAAAGAGCGAGGAGCACTCCTGTGCAGCATCTTTTATTCGGGGGTGGTACACCAGGAGGAGCCTGGCTCCCACCCAATGGCTCTCTGGCAAGGGCGTGGGGTTCAGGATGACAATCAAGGACATCACCAATGGGAGAAGGATAGGGGGGAGGGTCAGGGATCCTGCCCAATCATCCTCCGAGCTCAGTCGAACCTTCTGGAAAGGAAGGCTGGGCCCGGGGTGACAGACAGGAGGGGAAGAGGGAGAGGGGTTACATTATTAGCTGATTGATAGATAACTGTAACCGGGAACAAACCAACTGGGGATACAGAAAAAAAGGGGTACATGGAACAAACCATTACAAAATAGAATTACATCAACTAATTAAAAACCCACCACCACACTGTAGATAAATGGTTTATACTGCTACGTCTTTCATGGCATTAAGAAAACCGACACAAAAAAAGTATTGAAATATTATGGGATTTCTCTTTGAAAACTTCGAAGTTACACTGTACACTGCTTCCAGCATTCAGAAACTTGGTTCCATAAGCACTAACTGTAATTGTAGGTTGTTCATGGAACTCGTTTCAAAATCAGCAAGAAACCCACCAAAATAGTTACATGTCACCTCTGACATGAACTACATGCAACATTTTATTAATATAGATACACTTTGTTTTCCAGCATTTCTTATTGAGAAATAGCTGTGAGTAAGGGCATAGGAAGTTGGGAGTACTTCTGGTATTTAAGTTTTTGAAGTTCACTGGGGTTTTTTGTGTGTATCCTTTTTATCTATATGAATGAAAGCTGCAGTTCTTGTTCAGGTCCAGAATGGTGTCCTTCTGTTATGTTAACAAATGGCAGCCTGATGGAGTAATAAATAATTTATGAACTTGGGATATTGATTTTTCTTCAGTGCTTATAGGAAATTATACGCTTGTGGCTTCAAGAAATAATTGGTCCAATTTAATCGCATAAAAATTATAGTCCTTTTTAATTCTTTTCAAATGGAAATTTAATGACCGCTGGGTGTGTTACAGAACAGAAGAGAGGATGTCGGCTTGGACTGAAGGAATAGGAGGGCCAGAAACAGCAGGTTTTAAAGGTCTAATAAAAAAATTATCGCTATGGCAGTGATTTTGAATGAAAGCTAATGGACACTTGTCTGATCACAAATTGGCCTTTTCTCAAGGAAATATTGTGAATTATAATAAAGACACTTAGTATCACAATGCAGACTAAAGGTACAGAGGCCCAGCATATTAGGAAAAAAATATTTCAGTTGTAAAACCTCATTGAATAGAAGGCAGATTTTGTTTTAAGGCAAAATACATTTTCTGGTGTACTGCTCTTCTATGTAAGCTCTGTAGCTGAGAGCAGGGGTGAAAACCAAAGAGGGAGAAGGAAGTGATTTCAGCAACTTCACAAAAAGTAAGTCTGAATTTATCCTTTTTTGGTGGGGGGGAGGGAAAAATACCCTGTTACTTGGTCAGGATGTTCCTGACTGTTTCTAATTAAAATATAAGTAACACATACCTCCCTGAATATTCATGTTTGGAAGAACTACATTGACCAGCTTCCTCAGCATATAAAAATACATTGTGGAGCAGCTCTGCAGTCTTTACTTTAAAAGTCAAGAATACTCATCTGCAAGCAGGTTTTAGTGAAATCACATGACACTCTGTCTTTTTACATTCTAAGGTGTTGGGTTTTTTTAAATGAAAGCCACTAGGAAATGGACCTTTTATAAAACAGATATACTAGAACAAAGTTTCTAACTTCTCTGGAGCAATAATTAACTTCCATCTTCACATTGTAAATGTAAAAGAATAAGTATGGTTTGATGAGGCTCAAACTTACCATTTTTTTCTGAGTTAAAAAGGGAAAATCAAATTCTTTTTTCTGTCTGCAAGAGAGTATCACTTGAGCTGGATGTAAAGCTTATGTAGTCTAAGCCATTCTGCCCATCAATAGCAGGAACAAAGCAAACAGACTCTAGTGAAAAATGGAGAAGCTGCCAATAATTTCAGTTCTAATAATGAGATGGTATTAACAATAACTCATCCTGGTGACCCCTGTAATGCTTATCGTTAGCTTAATGTGGCATGTCAAATGGTAAACTAATGCCTGGCATTAGCTCTGAGTTGCAGAGCATCTCAAAAGCTTTTCCAGGGGAATAAACCAGATTCAGGAACTGTGACACAGGTAAAGAAGCCAAATATCTTTACAGTTGTGTCTTCTACCAGCAGCCTGGGCACTGAAACCATACTATCAGCGTTTCAATCCAGTGTGCTGCCTGCTGGGAGGGGACAGCTCTATGTGCATAGCAGCACTGTTTTAGGGGTGTAGTCTGCTAAGGGGATGTACCAGATGTGGGTGTTTCCTTTACGCCATGTCATCTAAAAATGTGGGACTTCTGGTGTCCTTGAGATAGCTGACTCCTATATCAAATTACAGGAGAAACTCTCTACCATGAAGGTGGTGAGGCACACTGGAACAGCTGTACAGGGAAGCTGTGGATGCCCATCCCTGGAAGCGTTCAGGCCAAGTTAGATGGGGCTCTGGTGCAGTGGAAGGTGGCCCTGCCTATGGCAGAGGGAGCTGGAACTAGATGATATTTGAGTTTCTGTCAAACTCAAACTATTCCATGCCTTGTGGTAAATTTGGCCTTAAATAAGCATAGTGGTGGTGTTCAGGCATTGCAAGACCAATGCTCATAACTGGTGGTTCATTTTAGGTGGCTGAAGCGAAGCGGTTTTTCTTCTTCCTGAGACTCTTTACTCTTCCTGACTTTTCTTTACTCTTTGCTGGCCAACACAGAGAAGCTAAAAATTAAGCTTGGGTTTTCTGTTCAAAGCATGACATTGTTGCTATTGCTGTAGCAGGAATGCACTGTGGTGCTTTTACTGGATATAATGCCCTGTTTTAAATGCGATTTTTGAATCTGCAGGTTTCTAGTTCCAAATGCTGATAATGGCTGGATAAGAGCAGTCCTCTTGACTGCTTTATTAAAAACTCACAGTAGCTATTATGAAAAATTCCATAAATATAGTATTCAAAACTTCAACACACACTTTATGACCACCAAATGTTTACTTTATGATTGTGGTAATAATAACATTATTAAATATAACATTATGGATCTTTATTCTGTTTTGATGCACAGACATATGCAAATAACTTACATTAGCATACTTATGAGTGAAATTTCAATGACAAGTTTATTAATAAATCCTGGCATAGTGTTCAGACTGATAACATCAGTTCCCTGTAACCTCTTATTTGGGCAGCTAATGATTTTTTTTCCCTCTAGTTGTCAATTCTGAATTGATGACAGATTAGAACAAATGGGACATGGCTGCAGAATGCCTAAAGCTACGCTTTGTTGATAAATTGCTGGTTCAGATCCATTTTGGGTTGGGAAGTGAGCAGTAACCAAAGACCACAATGAAAGATGCCTTACTGGTCTGTGTGAAATAAGATCCTAATGTGCTCTGCAGCACAGCCACTTGGCGAGGGACAGAGGCAGACAGAAGTTCACGACCATGCTGTGTTTTACTTTCTCTCTAAATATCTTCTGCAGGATGGCCTTGCTTTCATACTCAGGCAGGGTTCATGATGGCAGGGTCTGTGGCAGCGTGTGATGCGCAACACAGGCTGCAGCACAGTGGGGATGTGAAGCTTATATTATTTGGCCATGTGTTGCCTGTGAGAAGAAAAAGAAATAATTTGCATAGGCACAGAGGCAGAAGCATCTTTATAATCTTGCACTGCACTGAGTCTAAAGAAAGCATCCCTTTCCTCTGCAGACAACAGACTGGGGCTGAGCTGTTGGGAATTCAGCAAAAGGTACAGGTGGTACAGGCTGTACTGTACTGGCAGACAGCTGGGAGCACGGAGTTGGGACTGCTGTCACTGCAGGGCACCGCTGGCTGCCAATGCCAGCTGTGTGCCAGGGATGGAAAGGAGCAGGAGAGCTCAGGGACAGTGGTGCTGGGTGACTTGTGGTACAGAGGAAACTGGCAACTGAAGACAGAGCTCAAGCACCTGGACCATCTCCGCTCATCATTGTCCTGCTGTCTGAGCCCTTTTCAAATATAGATGCTCTGGAGTTTTGAAAGTGCTTTCTATAACAGTTAAGGTTATGAGGCGAACATTATCACAGATCTTCTTAATGTGCTGTAAAAATCTGAAGTTGTTGAGGTGTCCAGCTGAGGCCCTGCATTAGCAAAACCCTTACAGCTCAGATTCTATTTGATAAAGCACTTGCAAGCACAATTCTCTAACACCAACGGTGCTGGAAAATACTTGCAAACACTGTTTGTACAGCCTCTAAATTCCATAACAGTACAGATGCTCAGTATATAGCCTGATAACTGTTTCACATTCTAAGCTGGTTTGTTTCTTTGCTTGAGAGTATGGATCCCACACCCTGGAGAGAAAGCAGAGTTTACTATTCAATTAGAAAATTTTATTTTCTTGGAGGCAGCATTGATCTCCTGGACTGTTATGTTATCTGTCACTGTCTAATCACAGAAAATCTGTTGCTTGTACAGCAGGCCCCAACTGAGACTCTCCTAAAAAGGTAGGATGTAATTTCTGTGTGTGGAAGAGGGTTTGGAACAATAGGGGTTTGCTTTTGGCATCTTGCTGATTAAACTTTGTCGAAAAAGACAAGTCTGCTTAGCCTAAGTAGGAAGCAGAGGAAAGAAACAGCCAAAGGGCATTGAGTTTTTTTATTGTGTAATTGGACCTGATTTGATTCAAAAACAATGGTGCACAGCTATGAATTAGGCAATATGTTACTGCCTTGAGCTACTTCCACTGATATTTTGGTCAGAAAGTTGAGAAAAACAATTAATCCTCCCCCCTGCTATCTTTGTCTGTGGAGCAACTAACCAAAAAATAATTAGCTAACAGTTTCTTACCTAAAACAAAAGTGAGAATCCATTTGAGAATCCATGTGAGTGATGCACAAAAAAAGGTCTGCTGTTCCTGTACCTGCCAATTATTGCTCTGTCAGTCTGGAGAGTACCCAGACTCCCTACGCAGACCCATGCTGTGGTTTGTTTGGGAGAATGTCCAACAGGAGTTGGACTTCAATGATCTTTGTGGGTGTCTTCCAGCTCAGGAAATTCTGTGATTGTATTTTCTTTCTGCCCTTTCACTTGTCATTGTTGTGCTAAAGTTCCAGATGTGACCTTGCTTTTAAATATTTGAGTGAGTTTAGCCTCACACAGGATGACATTTCCCAGAAAATATAGCTGGTTATCAAGATCCCAGAGCATATGTGCTTCCTGGCAGTTGGCTGGTTGCTACTTCATGGACATCAAATAGAAGAGAGGGAGGAGAAATGACAGTTGGAGTTTGCAACTGATTTAATCAGTTTGCTCCTAGGGATGAAGAACTTTATGGAAGCTGGGTAAAATTAGGTTTGGGGAATTTTATAGGTGTTTGAGGAAAGTGTTGGCAAGCAGATGGGCTAACAGCAATAAAGGGGAACTGATGGTGTAAATGAGGCAAAAAGAAGTGGGAGTGGGAGCACTGACCACAAGGATGAATGTGGACTAGAAAAAACAGTGCACTGTCGTCCCAGTGATCCCGAGTCAGTCTCATCCCAGGCAGATATACAGAAATTCCATTTTTTCCTCTATAGTGAGTTCTGCCAAGAAGACCAAGTATTTGCAAAGCTTGATTTTTTTTTTTTTTTTTTTGAGTAACAGTCGAAGCCAGGACAATTAATATGGTAAAACGGAAACCTTTGGCTGTGCAAGACAAAATAGGGCTTATAAAGAGATTGTGAGTAACTCTTCCCTGTGTTACTTCACAGGAGATAAGTGCTGCCAGGCTCTGTCTCATTCAGCTCTCCTGCCAGGTGAATTTCAGGAGCTGCTGGCCAGGCGTGCCTGCCCCGGGGTTCATGGGAGGATATCCTGTGCGGCTGCTCTTATCCTCGATCCTGCCGCGGACTGTGCCGAGTTCCGCTCCGCCATGGGATAACCGGGGCGGGAAGAGCCCCGGGAGCGCCTCGCCCAAGCCCCGCGCTCGGGGCAGCGCTGCCGTGAGGGCAGGCCTGGAGGCGGCCGCGGCTCGGCCCGGAGCCCCAAAAAACAAAGACGGAGCCTGCACGGCCTCACCGCACGCTGTCACCTCCCTCCCCTGCTGGGGAAAGCGGTGCGGGTGTCACTGCCCCGGAAACAGCGCAGGGTGTCTGTGTGAGGGGCACAGCCGGCTCGGGGAGAGCAAGCAGCTCCTGGAAGAGCGCAGGGTGTCTGTGTGAGAGCGCGGCTGGCTCGGGGAAAGCAGGCAGCCCCGGGAAGGCAGTGCTGGCCCCCGGAATAGCGCAGGATGTCTGTGTAGCGAGCATGGCCGGCTCGGGGAGCGCAGACACCCCCGGGCAGGCAGTGCTGGCCCCGGGAGGAATCTAGGGTGTCTGTGTGAGGAGCACGGCCGGCTCGGGTAGCGCAGGCACCCCCAGGAANAGAGCGCGGCTGGCTCGGGGAGAGCAGGCACCCCCGGAAGAGCGCAGGGTGTCTGTGTGAGAGCGCGGCTGGCTCGGGGAGAGCAGGCAGCCCCGGGAAGGCAGTGCTGGCCCCCGGAATAGCGCAGGATGTCTGTGTAGCGAGCATGGCCGGCTCGGGGAGCGCAGACACCCCCGGGCAGGCAGTGCTGGCCCCGGGAGGAATCTAGGGTGTCTGTGTGAGGAGCACGGCCGGCTCGGGTAGCGCAGGCACCCCCAGGAAGGCAGTGCTGGCCCTGCGGCAGCAGCGCCGTTTTGCTCCCACAGGGCCTGGATCTGCTTCCTGCGCCACTACGTATGGCGGGCCGGTTAGCTCAGTTGGTTAGAGCGTGGTGCTAATAACGCCAAGGTCGCGGGTTCGATCCCCGTACGGGCCAGTGCTTTTTGCTCGTCCCGCTGCGGATCCCGGTGGTCCCTTGGCTTCCCACCGTAGCTCCCGCCGGAACGGGGCACCCACCGGCGGGAGAGGCCAGGGACGGGCGGGGAAGCGAAACAGCCGAAGAGAAATAATGGGAAAAGGAAGTACGTGGAGCGGTGTTTTAAATCTTTCCGTAATTCGTCACCAAAGTATTCCTTGTTTTGCCTCGGAGCACTTTGTTCAAGTGCTGTTAATTAGTGTTAGGCCAGCCAAAAGCTTGCAGGAATTCAGATCTCCGCTTGCAGTGAATAATCCCAGGGAACTAAAATGTCAGGTCTTTAGCTCATTATATTAGAGTGACTCTTCGATAATTCTCTGTCAGGTGCTGGAAGACACTAAAGAGAGTGGGCTTTTATTGTTTTTCTTCCCTTGAAGCAGGAAGACAAGCAGATCTCCCTTGGTGTCGCGGTGCGCTCTTTCTGCCTGCCTGGCTAGCCCCGGGCACACTGACGGCAGGTTGGGGTACGGCTCAGTCTACTGGTAGACCTTGCTTTCCCTGAGTGGGGCCTTTTTCCCTGGGCGACTGATGTGGCGATGGCGAGGAACGACAAGGGAGACTCTCCAGGGGGACAAACAACAGGCTTTATTGAGGGCAGCCCAGCGTGGGTCTCCCTGCACCTGAGAAGTCTGCCCCAGAGAGCAAGGAGAACCCAAATTGCACCAGGTTTTATTCGGGGGTGGCTCTCTGGGAGGGGATTAACAAGGGACCAATCAGAGGGACTCAGGGAGTGGTCAACAGGGTGACAATCAAAGCAACAACCAACTGGGAATAGGGAAAGGGGGAGGGACAAGGTTCAAGCCCAATCATCCACCTAGTCTGGCGGAACCTTCCAGAAAGGAAGGCCGGGTCTGGGTTGATGGGCAGGGGAGGGGGAAGGCTCAGGGGTTACATATTACGGGGATTGACAGGTACTGGTAACTGGGAGAAACCAAGGGGGAAGGATACAGAGGGGGTACAAGGAACAAACCATCTTACAAGCTTACAGATTAAACCAACCTCAAAACATTAATTAAATTGTAAAACACACCGCCACATCTCCCCCTTTTCTTTTAATTAAAAAGAGCAGAATTGTTGCTGTGGGGGCAGATACTCTGAGTTGGGGTATAAGTCCGCGAACCAGTCCTGGTTGGTGGGCCACTCCTCGAAAGGAAGTGGCCACCGACCTTCGCTCTCCGGGACAAAATTCTCCAGGTCATCCTCTTCTTCAGATTCTTCTTCATTTCCTTCCTCGTCTTCCTTCGCAGGTAGTTCGCCCAACTTGATATCTGCCCTATTTACCTCGGGGGGGGTGGCATTAGAAATCAACTTGTAAACCGACTGGTCTCTTAATGATGCCGAAAGCAATCAAAATAATCAGTATAATAAACAAAGTCAGCAGACCAGTCCTAACCGCCGATCCTGCCCAACCTGACAAGCCCCAACCGTCAAAGAGCTTTGTCAGCCAGTCTCCAGTTTCTTTATTGATCTGTCCCACCATGCCTCTGATGTTTTCTATGGCCTCGTGAACATTCTCCGCTTTCAATGATAAGTTGAAACAACAGAGGCCTTCAAACTCCTCACAACGATGTTGATGGAGGAGCAGCAGATAATCGATGGCCGCCCGATTTTGGAGGGTGGCCTGCCTTGTTATTTCCTCGTCTCAGAGGAGGTCTGCTAGGGCATTGGAGGTCAAATTCGCTTGTTTAGCCACCCAGCACTCCAATTGGCCTAATTCTCCCATATTTTTTGCAATCTGGACCCAAGGGAGGAAAATTGTAATCGCAGTGGATTTCCCTTTGGACCAGTGCACGATTTCCGAATTGCAGTCCGGGCTGAGGTTTGCCAGGCCTCATTTTTGGACTGATGTGTGCTTGGTCTGACTTTTACGGGATGCCCAATCCATAATTTGAGTCTTGTTGGGGGTAAACAGCCCAAGTTTGCCCAGCGTACAAGGACCTCCTGTGAGGCGAGAGGGGATGCCATTCCAGGCCGTGTCGCCGCAGATCAGGAAAATGCCTTTGGGAAGAAGAAGGGGTTTATGGTTGGGGGTGGAGGCTAACTTGATGTGGGCGACCCCGTCGCACCACACACCTGCAGTATAGTTGCTCTTAACGTGGGAAACAGGGGTAAATAGTTTTTCTTGTCTCTGTGGCGGGGTAAACGTAAAATGAACACAAAATTTAGCTTGGGAGGAGCCGAGGAGTTCCAGCTCCTGCAGCTCATTGTGGGAAGGTTTTAGGGTAAGGGCCCAGTCACGCCACAGGACAAGGGGGTTAATGACGGGCAGGGAAATTTTGTCTTCCACCCAATGTTCGAAGAAGGAACGGGCAATGCGACCGGGCGCTTTACTGTTGTAAAATGTGCGCAAGCTGAGCAATGGGAGGGGGAACTCAGCTTCCTTAAGTGGGATCCCCACAAGGCAGGTGGACATCGGATTATCTGCCGACGCGGAGGAGAGGCATAGGTGGTCCTGGCCCAAGGACTTAGCGAGGACTTTCCACACGTTGGCCTTGGGCTGCGGGATGATCCATGCTCCGGTCTCAAGGAGGAGGAGACTGGCAGTGACCATGACGATGAGCAGTCTGGTCATACTTGGGGTGCTCAGGTGGGCTGGAACGGTCAGGCTCATCTGCAACTCAAAGAAAAAGGAAAATATTAACAAAACAGCCAGGGGGGTAGTATGGGGGTGGACTCTTCCCTTTCAGTCTCCTTTCTCTTTCTTCTCCACTCAGCTGACCTGACCTGGCTCTCCTTCTTGGTTGACCGTTTGTTGGTAAAAGGCTTCACCCACTTGGCTGGGATCCACCTGGGTCCCTCAGGGGTGGATACGCAGGCGTATCCCCTCCCCTAGGTGATGAGGTTGTGGGGGCCCTCTACTTGTCCAGTTTCCAGATCCCTCACTAGCACCGGCGGTCTAGCCTTAAGGGCCGACTGGTTGTTATTACTGAAATGCCTGGCGATTGGTGGATTGAGATCCTCGAAGGAGCAGTTTAAGAAATTGATAGTAAAAAGGGCCTTGGCCAGCAGGATTGAGGGCGGCTCGATCTTAAGGACCTGCTGCTGTTGGTTTAGGACCCTTTTTAGATTTTGATGGGTCCTTTCCACTACAGCTTGACCTATCGGGGAATGGGGGATGCCTGTTCTGTGTTCCACTCCCCATTGCTGCAGGAAGCTGTGGAATTCCCTGGAAATATAAGCGGGTCCATTATCCGTTTTCAAGATCTTGGGGATGCCCATGAAGGAGAGCGCCTGGATTAAATGTTTGATGGCATCCCCAGACTTCTCCCCTGTGTGGGCAGAAGCAAAGACCGCTCCAGAGAAGGTATCCACAGATACGTGGATGTACTTCATCCTCCTGAACGACGGAATGTGCATGACATCCGTCTGCCACACCTCGCAGCTATTTAACCCCCTGGGATTCACTCCTGCACTCAAGGTAGGCACAGCGTGTTTTTGGCAGGAGGGACACGTGGCCACGATCGCTCTGGCCTGTTCGCGGGTAAGGTTGAACCGGCGAACAAGGCCTGGGGCGTTTTGGTGGAACAACTGGTGGCTGATTTTCGCCTGTTCGAAAATATTGGGCAGTGGGGCCATCTCCGCAGGGGCAGCAAGGGCATCCGCCCTCCTGTTACCCTCGGCTATGAACCCCGGCAGATCCGTGTGTGACCTCGTGTGCATCACATAGAATGGTTGCTCTCGGCGGGAGATCAGGTCAACTAATTTTGAGAGCAACTTGCGCAATGCCAGATTGGACACCTCTTGCAACACTGATTTCTCAGCCCTGGACACAACTCCGGCAACATACGCCGAGTCTGTTACTAAATTGAATGGTTCAGGGAACCTCTCGAAAGCTCTGACGACTGCGGCCAACTCAGCTACTTGTGGAGAGCCCTCCACTTCTTCAATATCTGTCTCCCACCTCTGAGTCTGAGGATCTTTCCAAGTCATCACTGACTTGTGGGATCCTCCGGATGCGTCAGTAAAAACTGCCAGAGCCCTCAAAGGAGTTCTGCTCTGAACTTCATCTAAATCCAATACAAATTGAGCCTCCTGATTAAAAATTTTGTGGGCTGGCCGATGAATTGAAATTTGTCCTGTAAAAGAGTCCAGGGCGAATTGCAATGCTTCGTTCTCCTGAAGCAGGTGCTCTAGCATCGCTTTTGTAATTTGGCCCGTTTTTAGCCGAATCAGAATGTGAATGCACTCGAAGTCACATCCGGCCAGCTCCCTAAGTCGGGTTCTGGCCTTCCGGATTAACTCTGCCACCAGCTCTTGTGGCCGTGTCATTCTTTTGGACCTGGTGTTGCTGAGGAAGACCCACTCTATGATCAAGAGAGGATCTACCCTGCCTCGGTCCTTCCTGGGGGTGTTGCTGATATTATGATCCCACTGAAAAATGACGCCGTGTAGGTGTGGCAACCTACCCAAAATGATGTACTTGAAAGGCAGTTTGGGGTCGCATCTGTGGGCCTGCCTGGTGGACATGCAGTGCTGCACCTTCTCTAGTGCTTTCTGTGCTTCTGGGGTGAGCTCCCTAGGAAAACACAGCTCCTCTCCCCCTTTCAACAAATCGAAGAGGGGGGCCAGGTCTTCGGTGGTGAGACCTAGCCAGGGCCTCACCCAATTCAACGCCCCACACAGTTGATGCGCATCCGCAAGGGTCTTAATTTTGGTTTTAACAGCCAATTTTTGCGGCACAATGGTCCGCTCATTGATTTTCAGACCCAAATATTTCCACGGAGGCATCCGTTGAATCTTTGACTCCTGCAGCTCGAACCCTGCAGCAACCAGTAAGTTGACTGTCAGGTCAAGCGCGTGGGTCAACAGGTCTCGACTGGGAGCGCACACCAGCACATCATCCATATAATGATGGATGATGGCCTTTTCCGCGGCTGCGCGGACAGGGGAGAGCAAGGACACGACAAAGCGCTGGCAGAGCACTGGACTGTTCTTCATCCCTTGGGGAAGAACCTTCCAGTGGTACCTTTTCCTTGGGGCTTCTCGGTTGATGGTTGGCACCGAGAATGCAAACCGTGGGGCATCGTCCGGGTGAAGAGGAATTTGAAAGAAGCAATCCTTGATGTCAATGACTGCCAAATGCCAATTTCTCGGGAGCATCGTTGGGGAAGGCATTCCCGATTGGAGAGAGCCCATGTCTTCGGTGACTTCATTAATTTGACGAAGGTCGTGAAGGAGCCGCCATTTAGATTTGTCTGATTTTTGAATGACAAACACCGGGGAGTTCCACGGTGAAGTGGTCTCCTCGATGTTGCCTTTGGCTAGCTGTTCCTCCACGAGCTCCGTGAGTGCCTTTAATTTCTGNTTTGACGAAGGTCGTGAAGGAGCCGCCATTTAGATTTGTCTGATTTTTGAATGACAAACACCGGGGAGTTCCACGGTGAAGTGGTCTCCTCGATGTTGCCTTTGGCTAGCTGTTCCTCCACGAGCTCCGTGAGTGCCTTTAATTTCTGTTTTGAAAGCGGCCGCTGCTCTACCCACACTGGTGTATCGGTCTTCCAATTCAGCTTTTGGATAGGGCACTCCTCAGTAGCCGCAGCCCGAAAATTTTGTGGAGGGTCTGGGATGTCAATTGTGGCCCCTCACTGGGCCATCAGGTCTCTCCCCAACAGGGGTTCCTTATAATCTAAAACGAAAGGACGAAGTGACCCTAATTGTCCTTTCGGCCCCGTAATTTCTACGATGTCCCTTGACCTTTTAGCCAATTGGATACTTCCGACACCCTGAACGTGTCCGTCCACGTTCTGCAAAGCCCAGTGTGACGGCCAACAGTCTGTTGGTATGATGGTCACATCCGCCCCCGTGTCCAAAAGGCCTTTGATGGGTAAGGCCTTGTCACCCGCCCGCACCTCACATGGGACCATTGGTTTTTCCTTTTTTATTGTCCTTACTGCTTCAACAAAGGGGAGCCAATCGTCTGGAGGGTCCCATGTGGAAATGAGTTGTGCGATTACTTGCCCTTTGGGCAGGAAAACCGGCGGGTGAGTGGCATGCAGCCAGAGAGAGAAGCGGCCAGGGTCCGATGCAATGGTCCCTGGAGCGACTTCAATCTCCTGCGGGGTGTATTTGCAGTCTCCCACAACCACAAATCTGCCGTCAATCCGCGGCCAAGTACCTTGCTCCTTGGGATCGATGGTGATGATTTGCCAGTTGGTGTCCCGGAGATGCAACGGGCTAGTGATCCGGAAAGGTGTGTATCTTGATTCGGTGGAAATGATGGGCGTGCCAAGGTCATGGTCAGTAGATGTCAAGTCCGGTAATAGGCCCCTTAAGAGAGCCTGTGTCACAGTCTGAGAAGAGAAATCTGAGTTAGAATTTGTCCCCTTACCCCCCCTCCTGGCTTGGGCCACCCTTTTGTTGTCCTCACGCAGGGTGGGCCCGCGCTCCCCCTTTGGTTTTTTCGATCTTGGTTC
Source organism: Pycnonotus jocosus (assembly GCA_013400435.1). Classification (NCBI taxonomy): domain Eukaryota; kingdom Metazoa; phylum Chordata; class Aves; order Passeriformes; family Pycnonotidae; genus Pycnonotus; species Pycnonotus jocosus. Next base: position 638,703 of record VWYP01014312.1, read on the forward strand.
TTGTTTCCCCCTGTTCCCTCCCTCCCATTCCTCTTCCCCTTTTTAAAGTCCTCATATGCCCTCTTTTCTGGGCATTTCTGCACCCAGTGTCCAGTCCTCCCGCAAAGAAAGCAAGGCCGGTCCGGCTCCTCGCGAAATGATTGTCTCCTTGGTGCTGGGGTCCGGCTTGCTGCGGGGGTGTCCGTCGATGTTTCTGCGGTGGCGGCGGTTCTCGGCGGTGGTCGCACAGTCTTTTCCCTCTGGCCCGGGGGTGGACCCATCAGAGGCACCTTCGTTTTGCAGACTTTAAGCATTTGGTGTAGCGACGGGGGAGGCTCCCAGGACAGCGTGAGGATGGCGCTCCTGCATTGCTCGTTGGCGTTGGAGAACGCCATCTTTTCCAACACCTCCTCCCGTGCATACACCTTATCAACTTGTGCCTCGATAGCATTAGTAAGTCTTTCAACGAACTGCACGAAGGGCTCTGAGGGTCCCTGCATAATTAGATGGTAAGGTAAAAGGGGACCAGAGGGTTCAACATCAAAAAATGCCCTTTCCGCCGCATCGCGAATGAGGGCGAGGATGGGGATGGGGATATCGGAGGCCTGGGCTTGTGGGGTTGTCCACTGCCCTTCGCCGCACAGGTGGTCCAATGTGATCTCATTCCCCCTTTCATCAGTGGCTGTATTAGGCTTTTTTAACAAACCTGGAAGTGCGTCTTTGAGTGCATCTTTCCAGGAAGCCTCCCAGAGCTTATATTCTGTTTTGTTGCAGAGGCTCCTGAAAAGCTGCCTCAAGTCCGTCGGGACGACGACACTTCCGGAAAGGCTGGTATTTAACAATCCTTGGAAGTGTGGGCTATCTTGCCCACACTCCTGGAGCGCCTTTAGCAAGTCCTTAACAACCGACTGAGAAAGGGGTTGCCAGGTTGCGGCGGTGTGGCCACCCCTTGCCCTCCGGTAGGTAACCGGGGCAAGGGTGGGAACCTGGCTGGGGCCCAGTTCTTCCGGTTCCTGCTCATCCTCCTCGGAGGACCAACCATGGGAACCGGAAGGATGAGCGTGGGAACCGGAAGAAGGGTATGGCCTCCGACGGGAAGGGGGAGTGGTCTGAACGGCGGATGTCATCACCGGGGGGTTGGTTTTGGGGGAGGGATCGGAGTAGAGAGGAGGAGGGGCTTGGGGAGGAGAGAAGGGAGGAGTCGGGGAAAGGAAGGGGTTGGATGAGGGATAGGGAGGGGCTGAGGGGCGGAAGGGGTTGGAGGAGGGGCGAGGGGAACTGTGGGGAGAAGATAACTGACAGCTTGAGTGGGACCGCGCCACGCAGTCTCTGCCATCTTGTGAAATGCGGCTGAGGCGGCCATTTTGTGGCGGCTCGCACTCAGCCAAACTAAACTTAACTCTGGGCTTTGAAACCGGGAAAGTACAGGGAAGGGAAGGTTCCCGGACAGCCTGGCCAGGGCTGTCACAGGAATCCCGGGCAGTCCAGCCAAGACTACCCGGGCGGGGGGACTTGGGCACTTTAGGGGAGCCGGGGCTGGCGAGCGATGGGTCGCTCGCTGCTCTCCTAAGAATGCCTGGTTTGGGGGAAGGGGGTCTGGAGCATGGGCGAGGGGAACAACTGGGGGAACGGGAACAAGAAACTTGCAAACTGTGCCCTTTCTCCACTCTCTTGGTAGCTAATAATGCAGATCTGATCTGCAGTGGCCAAAACATCAATTTTTTCGCCTTTGAATCCCCCGACCTAGCCAATTCGAAAAATTTCTTTTCGACCGCGTCCCAAAAGGGGACGCTGGTCACTGTATCGGGGGACAATTGGGGAAAGTGGAGGAAAAGCACTCTAATAAATCGCTTTAGTTCGCCTTTGGAAAATTTAACATTAGCAACAACAAGAATCGATACCAACGAGTGGTAGATCCCTTTTTGGGCGGTCGAAAGCCTAGCACCCATAGTGGCTTGATGTTAAACTGACCGCCCCTTCGACCAGCGACTGAGGAACAAAATCGGAACTGAAAACAAGCCCACAACACCTCTTCAAAAACCTGCAGAGCAGGACCACTCTCACTGCCTCGGGGGGTGCCAGCAATTAAACAAAGGGAGTCCGACAACAAAAACTGAACCGCTCTGCGCCGGGAGCAAAGCAGGGGTCGTTGGCTCATGAAAATGAAAACGCGATAAGGAAACGAAAGAAAAACCGAAAGAGGGGACCGCACCTGGAGAGGAAAGGGAAACCTCGGGGGAGCAAACGACTCTGCCCGAGGGGCTGCGCAGCCGAACCACAAGCTCAACCTAACAGGGAGCACACCAAGAGCACCCGATCACACACACACAGGAAAGCACGCACTCACCCGACCAGGGAGCGGCGCGATCCAGGGGTGAAGTACACACTCACACCGAGAAGGGGGATGTTATACTTACCCAAAGTTCTCCGGTGCGGGGGGAAAAACCAGTCGCAGGGAAATCCTCACCGGGAGGAGACTCTCCTGGGTGCTGGGGAGCTACCTCCTCCTCCAACCGGGCGCACGCTCTCTGCGAGAGCAGCTTCAACCGGCTGGTGCGAAGCGCGCCGTGAATCCACCAAGCAGAGCCGTCTGGGATTCCTCATGTGGGGTCCGGGGATCTTCTCAGACCAACCCACGCCGGCTGCCTCGCTGCCACAGACTAAATCCGCTGGAAGCCGCTTCAGGAAAGCCCCACGTTGGATGCCAGCTGTCACGGTGCGCTCTTTCTGCCTGCCTGGCTAGCCCCGGGCACACTGACGGCAGGTTGGGGTACGGCTCAGTCTACTGGTAGACCTTGCTTTCCCTGAGTGGGGCCTTTTTCCCTGGGCGACTGATGTGGCGATGGCGAGGAACGACAAGGGAGACTCTCTAGGGGGACAAACAACAGGCTTTATTGAGGGCAGCCCAGCATGGGTCTCCCTGCACCTGAGAAGTCTGCCCCAGAGAGCAAGGAGAACCCAAATTGCACCAGGTTTTATTCGGGGGTGGCTCTCTGGGAGGGGATTAACAAGGGACAATTCAGAGGGACTCAGGGAGTGGTCAACAGGGTGACAATCAAAGCAACAACCAACTGGGAATAGGGAAAGGGGGAGGGACAAGGTTCAAGCCCAATCATCCACCTAGTCTGGCGGAACCTTCCAGAAAGGAAGGCCGGGTCTGGGTTGATGGGCAGGGGAGGGGGAAGGCTCAGGGGTTACATATTACGGGGATTGACAGGTACTGGTAACTGGGAGAAACCAAGGGGGAAGGATACAGAGGGGGTACAAGGAACAAACCATCTTACAAGCTTACAGATTAAACCAACCTCAAAACATTAATTAAATTGTAAAACACACCGCCACACCTTCGCAGCCTGATTTTTCATAGAATGTTCTCAACTCCATACAGAAAGTATCCAAACTTGACAGACACACTGTAATGTGAGCCTTATTTTTTATGGGTGTACTATTTATTCAAGAAAACACTCCAGGCCAAACGGAGGTGTTGCAATGGAGCACTACATCTGCAGGAAACTCCTCTTAGAAGCTCAAGATAGTTACTATTTTAGTCCTATCTGCCTCTGAACTGAAATGAGACTTCTCCAGAGGAGGGAAACTTTCTGGTATAAATGTTTTCATTGTAGAAACGGCTGAATTTATTATTAGAGCTGCATACATGCAGGTCACAGCTTCTCTGGGAAAATGCTTTGAGGCAACAGCATTCTACTGACTTCTTTCACAAATCTGCTAGTTATGTCCCTTTGCTATTCACGCCTATTGCTTACATCATCTTCCTACTGCAGGGGCTGATTCAAAATAATAATAATAATAATAATAATAATAATAATAATATTGTGGATGATACTTCATGCCGAGATCAGAGTTCTGACGTTACTCATTGTGTTAACCAAGGCACCACAAGGGCACATTAGAAGTGTCACTTCAAAGTCACAGTGTAACTTGTAAATCATAAAGATGAATATTCATGTTATCTAACATCCAAACTGCTGTCATGGCTCCATCAGATGTCATGGGAGAGTAATATAGTTCTGGTTTGATGACCTTCTGTCTTGCCACTCCACTCAATGATCTTCCTCAATTCCTTTGGGTCTAGTTATAGTGGCCAGGACTTGACTGTGTATAATGACATCCATTTTAAATTAACTGAAAGGAGAAAATCCACGATGTTCTGCTTCAGAAAAAAAAAAATAATCTGGGAATACTATTGCTTTGTTTTATGTTTCCCACACTAGGAATCAGATTTTTATTACAGCTATGTTGTTGTATTGCAAAGTCCTTGCTGTAAAACCAAGGTAATGCAATGGCTCCTTGGCCACTTTTTCAGTTTGGTTTGAATTGCTTATATTCTGTGTGGTTCTTTGCCAGCCAGGACTGTATGGGCATATTTTCCCTAAATTTAGTTTTAGCAGATGGTTGTCAGATTGTGAGGGTCAGTCATTGTCTCTAGGGGAGTCATTCCAGAGCCTGTTGTTCAACCTCAGAGATAGTTGGAGAATACAAAGAGGTTAAACAAACCAACCCGTATAGTGGAATAATGCTCTCGTGAGGATGGCCCAGGAATTTCCATTCTGATGCTCTGCAGTGGCAGATGCCTGGGCATATTCTGGGGTTACTGTTCAGTGTTTTATTTAACCTGTAACTGAATTGCGCATCAAGGCCAAAATGGATCTCAGTAGCTGTGTGGTTAAAAATTGTGGGGTGAAGCACAGCTCCTCTGTTCACAGCAGGCATTGATGGGGAGGGTGAACCTTTTGTTGCCAATGACAATGCTGACAGCTGAGGAGAAGCCTTCTGGTCAGTCCAGTTAGACCTCTCCAGTCACTGTTTCAGATTATAAGCTATTCTGGTCTAGAGTTACACAGACCAAGTCAGCTAACTAGTTTCATGTTGTTCACTGTGATATCTGCATTTGCCTTTGCATGAAACTCTACTAAAAGGGCTGTTAACTTCAAATATATGAAGGTAGCCAGAAAGTGGGATCACACAGCACTCAATTCAGTAGATGAGTATTCATTCACTCAGTGATGTTCTGAAGCATTTTCTTTTCCAGCCACATCACAGGTTAGTTTTATAATTTCTTATATTGTGTTTATTGCTAGAATATCAAAGTGTTTTGCCATTGGAATGCTTTATTCATTCAGCTTTCTTTTGGGGGTCTGAATTATAGTGAGAATCTGAGTGGCAAGGATTGATTTGGTATATCAATACAGCAATGCACAGATGCAATCCAGAAACATAATTTTTGAAATCAAAGGCAGGATGTGGTCGAAGGAGCTGCTCTTTAGATTGATTTGTGTGCAACAAAGTTGTAAGCATTAATGCTATTATAGGTGAAGCTTAACCTTTGCTTGAAACTGGGGAGTGTAGTGTTTACTTTCTACATGTTAGGAAAAAAAAATTAAAAAGCCAGCTCTATCAAAAGGCCTGATCCTGTCCCAAGCCCAAACAAAGGTTCTCATTTAGTGTTATTATGAGCAGAGACGCAGGTGGGAGGGGGGTGAGGAAGTGCCATAGAAACAGGCATGGGAAGGAGCCAGCAGCCAAGAACGTGGCTGAATGGGCACGGGCAGCCCAGTGCTGTGAGCCCAGGATCGGGCTAAAAGCAACACGAGCTGTAAGGAAAAGCCCAACAACCAACCCCCTGTTTGGGTCCTTGAGAGTCTCAGAAACAAGGTTATTCAAGAAAGAGGACAGCATGACTGGGACACTGGCTTCCAGTTTCTTTGCTACTCAAATAATAAGGACCCTGATATTTTATCTTGCACTTCACATCAAAACTAGAATAACTACATTTACTGCTGGAGCTGGAGAAATATTTTCAAATCGATGTTAGAAAGTAATAGCTAAACTGAAATATAAGCAAATCTGAGTAACGTGTTAAAACCCAAAAAAGTGTGATGGACTGGACTTGAACAAGAATCAAATCTTTGCATTTGACATAGTCTGTAAAAGGATTAAGTAATTTTGTAAACAAAGTGTTTTCTGCCACCGTTTTGAGCTAATGCCTGCCTGTAGAGTTCCTAAGTTTAAATAGCTGAACAGTCCTTTTTTCACTATGTAAGAATTCACCATCAATGCCCATAGTACAACAGGGCCATGTGGAGGGCACCAAATTCTCACTTTTACCTATGCCATATAGAAACAGGTGAAAGAAAATTGTGAAAATATCTGGCTTCAGGCGTGTGTTTGTGCTTGTTTTGAAAAGAGTAAGTAAACTTCTCTTACTAGATTAGCAGGAGCAGCTATAGCTGTACAGCAGTGCTGTGTGGTGAGGGGCAAGTGTTCAGTTTAATCAGTATCTAGTCACTGTTTCACAAGGGAAGTAAGCTGGAAATAACATAACCTTTGACAATATTCTGTCAGAGCTTAAAAGAAAACATGTTGGAGTCTGGGTATGAATTTTCTTATTTTTGCAGCTGAAGAGGAATAGAGTTTTTAAAGACAACATGGATGTATTTTGCTATGTCATTTTTGTCATTAACAATGTGAGAAATAATGAAGAGCAATGGGGAAAGTCTGCAGCTTGATATGCTCAGGCTCGTGTGGAAGAACTGTGCTGCTTCAAGGGGAACAGAAAATGATGAGCCTCTAATATTTGGTAGGCTCGTGATGCTGAACAGGCAATATAGTTGTTATACTTTCTATCTGAGGCTAACTGAATCACAATTGACTAATATCCATCACAACTTTTAGAGGTAAATAATCTGATTTTCTGTTAAATGGTTAAAATGCTACATGGGATGGAGACTAAAGCAGCTTCTCACTTGTCTTTCTTCTGCTTTCAGGGGCAGAAATTCTGACTTTTTCTGGGCTTAAACCTAAACCAGGGAAGGAAAGACAAAGTTGAAGATAAAATCCCAGGGTCTTGATGTCAACTGTCCCTGGTGGTAACTAGCGGCTCATGCTCCTTCTTTGTACACATTCTTTTAAAGCAGTCTTGAAAGCAGAGAGCAAGAGGGCAAAGCAGGACAGCAGGTCTCTGGTATGTCACTCCACATACCTGACAAACCCTCGTGGCCCATTTCACAGAAAGCTGCTCTGGCACTGAGCTGGATGGTTGCAACTCACGCTGCTGTGTTGTGGGACAACTGTCAGGGAGGGTTAGTTTTATGAAATGAGCATCTGAGGTTGTACACTTGAAACAATGCTTACCAAAGAAAGCCCTTTGGCTACAGTGTCTGTCACTTGGACTCTATTTCTGAGAACAGCAGGGGATTCCCTGAGGGTCCAAAATTTGGCATAAAAAAAGGACATTCGAGTTTCTGTGGCTTTTCTCTTCACCCACAGAATATTCAAATGCCTGGTCAGTCAGGTGACTGTGTCATCTTCTCAGTTGTGCTTGAAATCTGCTTTCTTTTTGGCTAGAGCTGGCTTTGAATTTCTTGTGTTGGCTCAGTGAAGACTTCACTTGAAGCCTGGATGGGAGAGCTGAAGAAAACATGGTTCAAGAAGGAATTTATTTGAGGCATACAGGAAAGGCATAGGTAATTATTACACACCCAGTGGAGTTTCTCTAGCTTCTTCATATGTGGTATTATGATTTTCGGTAAGAAAATTTTTGGTAATTAACTCTTTGCTCTCAAATTATTAAAAATGTTTTTAAGAAGAAAATCTTCCTGCCTTCCACTAAAGAATGACTTTTCTGGTTTTACTCTTATATATGAGAATTGAAAAACTGAATAAAATGAAAAAATTCAATTGTGTTTTTTGCAACAAAATATTTGATTTCAGCAAAACCAAGGCAGTGGGGACCAGCATCTAAATGAGAATTAATTAAAAGACAGATGAATATACAGGTTCTCAATTCTGCTTTTGACTTCATGCCTTCAAGCCTTTTTTCATTCTTTACCCATCTGTACAGAAAGGGAAACCACCTGTACTAAATAGGAAACACTGTTGAAAATCAACAGAGAAGTGCTTCAGAAATCCATCTTTCTAAAAGGAAAGGTGGTTAAATTACTATATTCTAGCTGCACAATAGCAACCTGTTGGGCTCATCTACTCATGTTCTAGTGGTAGGTAAACATCAGTAAAGAGAGTAACTCATCTGGTGATGAGCTAAAAAAAATTAGTCATTAGAATCTGTTCAAAGTATAAATTTATTTCTGCTATACTGAAAGCATGCTGAGATTTCCTTATGGTTATAGGACTTTCAAAAGTGGCAATTTCTGCCTAATATTAGTTTTAATGAGGAAAATGGATTTCTCATTTCATGTGTATATACTTCAGTTCTTTTCCAGCTTTGTTCTCCCACAGATAGGTTTGCAACAACTCTGCCAGAAATGTAGAGGGTAAGTTTTCTTTTAAGCAGCTGAGGCTCTAAGCAACTGATGTTGAGGCAAGCAGATACAGAATGCATTTTTCTTATATTTTGGTGTATATACCGACCAGGGTCTTCTTTCAAGAACACTTCAGAAAGTAATTTCTTTTTTTAGGGAATGAATCTAAGGTACAGTAACTCTGGCAATTTCTGTGCAACAAGGACAAGAAAGGGATTCCACAGCCTGTATTTACCTTCTCATCTTGTCTCCTTTCAGCTAGCTATTCTGGGAACAAGCAGCTGAAGGCAAGCTGACTGGTTTGAAATTTAATTTTTTTAATGAGGAAAAAGTGACTCTGCAGAGATGAATAACTAGAGAACCCCAACAGATTGTTCTCTTCAGATCTTGGATTATATTCCTAGCTCACTCTGCTAAGGTCATCTGATCTTAAAAAGCAAAGTTATACTGTTGTGTAAATCACAAATGCAAATTATTCTCCAGTTATTTCTTGTCATACCTAGCAATATTGTTAATGCTAGATGTTAGACGGAATCCATTTTACTCTTTGACAAATGTTGTGGGTCTGCAGGATCGAAAAATGGACCCTGAGTTTTGTCAGATGTCTGGTGGGACTTATACAAAATACAAGGATGGGCTTTGTAGAATGAGACTTTACTTCTCTTCTGGACCAGTTCTGTGTTCTGGCTACAGTTGACCTTTTGTGTCCTCCTTTACAATCAAAGGCAAAACTGATTGTAGATTTGGGTCATTGATTGCCAGCTGGTAAAAAATGTGAGGAAAGTATCATGATTATAGTGATCAGTAAGGAAGGGAAGGTCAATAGGGGGTGGTGGGAGCCCAGAATAGAATCAACCATTCTTACAATTCTTTAACTCACTGCAGATAAAACTCTGGCTGTACCCTAGCTCATCTGAGTGGGAGCATGATGGAAAATAGCTCTCCCCAGTTACTGATTTGGGGTGGAGACAGTGGTGTCTTAATTGGACAGAGAAATCAGCCAGAAGCCTCACGGCCTTTTCATTCTCCTTGTCAGTGTTGTATAATGGTCTCCTACATTTGAGTTGTACCGAAAGAGTCATAAAAGGTCAGAAATGTATAAACCTAGGAAAGCTCAGAAGAAGGAAGGTGTAAAATTCTGTTAAGACACACCTCCTGAAACTCCCAGAAAAATTATCATGTCATTAAGTGACATGACAGGTGATTTCCCAGCCTCTTGTACCTACCTAGTGGAATTTGCTTGTCAGTTTTCTGGAGAAAAAGTGCTGTCCAAGGTTTCATGCTTTAAATTCTCTTTGAAGCCAAAATGCCAACAAGGAGGACCTTGACACATGAACAAATAAGAATACATGTATTTCAGTTAGTGGAAATGCACATCTTCACTTGCAATAGAGGATTGTTCTGGTTTCACTGTGTTAACGATGGATATTTGGGGGTTTTCCTGTTCTGGGTTCGAGTAAATTGTTTATTTTAAAAAGAATTACACGTAAACCCCGGATTTGGGTCAGGCCAATCTGTTTTGACTTGAACTCTCTTAAAAGATAAATGGAAATATCTAGTGCAAAATCACCCTGTCCAAATTTCTAAACTGTTGAGATACTTGTGTGGTTAAACCATGACAATTTCCTGAACATGAGATGGAAATTTTATTTACACTATTAATTTTTCAAGAGAGCGCATTTTCAAAACTTTTTTTTTTTTTGATTGAGATATTTCTACTTGGTTAAATTCTCAGCATCATGTAATTTTTGAATGAAAGGATGACTGTTCTTTTTTAGATTAGTGGTATTTACAAAACTGTGAGATGTCTAAATACTGTAACACTTCTGGGCCACATCTAGATGTTGATGGAAACAGCTCTACTGTGCAGCAAGAAATGTTTCTATCACCTCTAAAATGACTTTGTCTCAGAAGTATTAACTTCCAGTCTAATCACTTTAGAATGGACTTCAACTGCACTTGAATTATCTGCACATTTTGCAGTTTCTTAGTCTCTTCCTATTTTCTCACAGAGATTTTTATCATAATTAAGTCTCTTGGTTTTATGATTTTGAAACACTTGATCTTCTCTAGCTGGAGCTAATGTTCTCTTTCAGTCTGAAACACAGGAATCTTGAACCCCCAAATGGTACTTGTCCACTCTGTTTACAGTTGCTTTAATATGTGTATAGTGCCCCTTCCAGTGTGGCCACTGTCCCAGGTACCCTTCCTGCCAGCTCTAGGTGTGCACATTTGACAGCTGAAATCATGCTCTGATCAACACTGATCGCTCCAGCCTATTAGGCAAGTCTGCTAGATTCTAGTTTTAATTTGTAAATCCTTTCTTGACACTGAGATCTAGGTCAGTGATGTCAAACTTTGTTTGGTGACATGAGTAGACACCAGTGGCCAAGAGCTACAGTACTGCTGAAAATCAAACTTAGCACCCCACGCTAAAGCGTATAGTGTATCTGTCATACTGGGAAACAATTGCTGCTGTTTTCTTTTGTAATTACTGTATGTAATTAGATATGACATCAAAGCTTGCTTGATCTCTAGCTATTCAATTTTAATCATAAGGAGACTCAGTAATGGTACATCTGTTTTGGGCCCCTAGTGCAAGGGAAAATAACCTCCTGGAAGTTCAAAGGACAAAATATTTTACTGCCAGGTTCCTCAACAAGTGAGGGTCTACACTGTGGTGCTGTACAGGAATTCGTTGCTTTACAGCATCATTACCATAACTTTAAATAAAAGTAGATATGAATTAGAGATGCTTCTAATTCCAATTAGAGGTAGGAATATGTGAGTGAGTGAGAAGTAGTGGTTTATATTCCCCTTCTTTCTTCCCTTAATACTTGGGTCTGGAATATCTGTGGTACAATGTGCCAATTTTTCTACTGTCTTCTAAACACATGAATATTCAGTACAAGACTGTCTGCTACATGTCTGGTGCCTCTTCTAACACATTTTCTTTGGGTTTTTTAATGCTTCTGAACCTAAACCAGCCTGGGCTCCTGGGATTTCATATCTCCTTATGAATTCTTACTTGAGCGCTTTACCCTCCTATTGCCTGCTCCTACCAATTCACACCTTAAACCCAGGCTTTCTTTCTGTGTACACCTGTAATCCTTTACCGTAAAATATACTTTGGGTTGTAAAGATGAATACTTATTTGAATGCCAAAATGTTATTGAATTCTTTGTGTTAAACATTTAAAGTCTGACATTGACTCTGTCCAGCTATGCAGGCTTTGTAGCTGCTACTTCTGTGCAGATCAACTGTTTTCTTTTCTATCTTCTTTTCTTCCGTGTTGAAATGTGTTGCAACTGTTCTGTTTCATTGAAGTGTATCACACACCGAGGGCAGGTTCAAACCTGAGGGACTGTGAAGTGTAAAGTCTCCTATTATCAGTCTCCTTAGGCACTTGGTAGCTGCTGTGTGTTTTGTCTGGGGCTGGTTTGCAGTTCTTTCCATCTGACACCAGTTCTCAAAGGCTTTACGCTAGGAATAGCAGAAGAGAGAATTATTTTCTATTTTTAACATCTGAAGAAGGGGAAAAACATTTACATCTGTGAGGGTTTTAGAAATTTTTCATGCGTTGTAGGTGTAGTTCAAATGATAATGCTGCCTATATATTCTAACACAAAATTTTAAAAAGAATGAGATTACTTTCTTCCAGACTGGACTTTTTTTCCCCTCAAAGCGAGAGAGCATCTATTACAGAGGAGTGAATGTGTAACATTCATCTTCCTTACATAAGTAATTTTTCAAAGAATAGAATATTAATGGAACATCAGAAGATCCCTGTTTAGGTGGGGAGGGAAAAGTGAAGCAAGTTCTGAGAAATTTCAGTTTTCTGCTCCAAATGTCAGTGCAACTCCACATTACAATTCAGCACACACCATTCACACCTAAAAGCCTTTGTTCTGAGCTTCTACAGTTTTCATCAAATGCCCAGACAGCATCATAACCCTCTGCAAGCTTGCACTGAATAGGCTGGCAATGATCCAAATGCCAGCAGAAGCACTTGCACAAACACAAAATGTTAGCTTTTTCTTCTCTTTATTTTCTGCCAGACACAATTCAGCAGCATTTCAGATGACATGCCTTCTGTTAAGTAAGGGGAAGGGAGTGATGAATGCCTTCAGAAGGGAAATCGTGATGCTGTAGCACCAGTTAAGCGCGGTCTTCCTCTCTGGTTGGTTCCAGCCCCAGCTGGTTCTACTGAGCTGCCTGATTTGAATGATCAATGATCACAGAATCACACAGAGTCACAGAGTCGTTAGGTTGGAAGAGATCTCCAAGATCGTCAAGTCCAACCCAACCCTAACCTCAGCTAAACCACGGCATCAATTGCCACGTCTAGTCTTTTCTTAAACACATGCAGAGATTGTGAGTCCACCACCTCCCCAGGCAGACCATTCCAATACTTTATTGCCCTTTCTTTAAAAAACTTTTTCCTAATATCCAACCTGAATTTCCCTTGGCACAGATTAAGACTGTGTCCTCTCATTCTGTCCATTGTTGCCTGGAGAAAGAGACCAACCCCCAGCTGGCTACAACCACCCTTCAGGAAGTTGTAGAGAGTGAGCCTCCTTTTCTCCAGGCTGCATAACCCCATGGTGATCAAGCCCATCCTCACAGCCTCAAGGCCTTTTAAGATGAACCCATAATGACTCCAGTGATCTGAGGAGGTAAACGGGGGGAAACCAAGTTAGTGCTGGGAAAAGGGCAGACTAAAGGGGGAAACCCACTATTACCACAGCTAAATATGTACCATCTCCTCATGCTGCATCAAATTACACTGTAGCACGTTTTCTGTTATAACCTTTTTAGTAGCATCGGGTTTTATTTGCCTTTGTCATCTACACCCCTCTGTAACTTGAAAATGAGCTGTGATGCTGACATAATTGTGGGGACTTTTTTGGCATTCTTTGGGGCCAAAGGGTACACCAATGTAAGGAGGAAAGAAAATCAGCTCCTATTCTATTTTATTCCAGAAGCAGTGGAGCAAAGACTGATTTATCTCCAGTAAAGTTGTGATGGATGTCTTAAGTATTTATGTCCTGTTTTCAAAAGCATAGAAAGAAAAGATTTGTTTCTAAATAGTACATATTAGAGATGGTTTTTATGCCACTTCCTCTTCTGTTCTTTGTCTAGTGGGAGTGAGAGCGGCTAAAGAGTGCTAGTGTCCCAGGAACTGTTGACTCTCCTCTGAAAATGACAGTCAACACCACTCAGAGTGACTCTGCATTTCATCAGAGGATATGAAAAATTTCACTACAGGCCAAAAGGAAAAGTTATAGAAATATACTTTGGTCTGCCTATTTTCCTCATTCCCTGTAGACAGACACTGTAGAGCCCTGAAGAAAACGGGATGGTAACATCAATGTAGAAAGACTTAAGATCAAATGATCAATCACACCCTAATCAAAATAATTTATTTAAAAAATAGCATTTAAACCCAATCTTACTGCATTTTCCTGTGGGAAAGGTCACTGCAGGTGACACATAAGCTCTGTCTAAATTGAAAGGCCTTGGTCTTAGACTACAGATGAATTTTGTGTGTGTGTGCTACTTCACAGCTAGGTGCCATCCATGGACAGTGTCCTTCCTGCTGTTGCCAGCACAGCCTTTTCCCTTGATAGTGTTCCTGGCAAGCACAGGCATTTGGACCATTGCTGCTGTGGAAATAAGGGGTAGAAATTAGATGTTGCGTGCAGAACAAACTCTGAGGTGACTGGGGAAGGTATAAGAGTCACAGAAATGGTGTGTGAGGAGTGGTTGCTCAGTGTCTCTCAACAAGGCAACAAATGTAACTCACTGGTGGCAGATCAAACAAAATCTGAGGAACATCCCTGCACAAGGCACGCTCAGCCGGCTCCAGGAGGTGCCACAATTTACATGGTCACAGAAGTGATTGGATCAGTTTGAGAAGGAAAGTCTGTTCAGGGATTTTAAATGCAAAATCCTGGGCAGCTCATAAGGTCTCTGCTGAACAGAAAGGAAGAGTGGTACTGCAGAAGCATCCCTACTTAGCAGTTCAGTTCCTAAGACTGGTGTTTCTACAGGTGGGCAGAGGACACTGGATTAAGCAGACTTTGAGTCCACATGCTCTTCTCAGACAGCCCTGTACAAGACAGAAGGAATATACAGATAGTGGGGTGTTTGGGGTGTGTTTTTCTTTGGAGGATAGAAAACAGCAGAGACAACTGCCTTCCGTGGTCAAAGTCTGTGCTGTTAATTGCTCATTATTTTTTTTTTTTAATGACTTAAGCAATAGATCTGTGCTAGCCTTATTATTTTTATTTTATATAATAAATTTGCTTTTACCCTCTTTAGGTGGTGATAATCTGGTTTAAGGAAAAGCTGCCTTTTTTTTTTTTTTTAACGTTTGACTGTCCTATGTATGTTTAAATACCTATGTATGTATATTTACATGAACTTGAAAAATTGAGTTGATTTTAACTACCCTGCCATAGGGTAGCAGCATCGGATTCATCTGTTTGTGAGAACTTCTTTTCCTTGGAGTGTGATGTTTGCATAAACTGAAGGGTGGCAAGTTAAAACTTTGACAACTTGAGCCTTATTTTATCCTCAGATAAGTTATTGTGAAAATTCAGGGAATAACACAGTATTCACCATTCAGGCTTTGTATGAGCTACTTATGCTTGCCAAAACAAGGCAAGCATCCTAAGTGTAGCTACCCTATGAAAGCAGGTTAATAATGTTTAGAAAGGAAGCAGGGATGAAGAATGCTGCAGCTAATGTAAGAATCAACTTGATAGATGGTCTAGGATAAGCTTTCTGCATTTCTGTGGTTCCAGAGTGAATCTGGTCATCTACATGCTAAGTCTAGGGCATAGAAATATATGTCGAAAAGACATGGATAATTAAGTCCATTCTTCTACTGTAGGCAACAGCAATTAGATCATGAAAGTATTAAAACCACATTTCCTCTGGCTTCACATTATCCAGCAAAACTGATTTATGCTCTGAGTAACCAAGTTGCATTTGTTGCCTGCCAGTTGTGTGCACTTGACAGACAATTTTTAGCAACTGATTGAGGTCTTCATCATTATTCAATAATAAAATCCCAATTCACTAGGGGAAAAAACAAAGCACAAGAGACAAGGAAAAGAGGCAAGGTTTGTTAATGAGGTAACAGCAAATATTGAGGTCAGCAGATATGAGGTCAACATTTCCTCTGTATAAGAGCAGGACTGCTTTCGAAGAACACTTGAGTAAAGAGGAGGGACTTCACTTTTATACTGTAACTTGTATTTGAATGGCATTTGTGGACTTAAGTGCCTACCTTTAAATATTCATATTTGAAGACTGTACTTTCTTTGTTCCCAAGCTCATTGTACTAAGAGTTAACAATAGGATCTAACCAATTTTTTTCTTATTATTGTTTGTTTGCATTAGACCTTGAATAGAAAAGCTGAAAAGACTGGGGTGGGAGAGAGAATGCATTTTGTAGTTGTGTGATTTACAATAGTGATCTGTTTCTTCTGTATCATTACTACATGAAGAAAGAGAAAAATGTGAGAAGCAGCAAGAATAGATCAGCATAACTACACCAACAATGTTCTTTATCATTTTGGACTTGTCACTCTTTGAATGATTAGATACTTGGCCAATATATAATTGGTGGTGTGTTTCAAAAATGAGTGAATGGATTCAATGCTTTTACATGCAAGCAAAAATTGTTCAAGATATTCCATAGGGTTTTTGTGAGTTTTGAGAAATTATCCAAACAGTATTGGATTTTTTTTTTATTGCACATTTCTTTTGATGTCAGGATTTTTTTTTTTTCACCTAATCTTTATTACAGCTCCGTGACACTCCTGTAATTGGCTTATGCTTCTTTTGCCATATACTGGCTAGTTTGGAGATACGAAGAGGTTAACAGGTAAGATATTCCTTCCTATTTTTCCTTTCTACTTCCTTTCTTCATCCCTGTTTTGTACTGCTAAGAGGAGTGCTAATATTAAAAATAGATGAGATGTTGTTTTACAAGTGGTAATTCGGCTCCCCTAGCTGAATATTAATCTCTTTGATAATGCTGCTTGTTCTTTTTGTAACAAATCTTCCCCAGTACTGGGTGCTCTGTCAGACAGAGCCAGGGGCTTTGACTCTGTGCCTGCTTCACTGTACCATATCTGCATCCTGTAGACAGTCCATACCTGTGTCCTAGAATAGCCTGTGTTCTCCTGAGAATGGCCTTGTCAGATCCAAGCCCATTTAAGTTAGTCTTCTCTCTGTGATGAGGATCACTAAGGTCTAACAAAAGATATGGGAGCAGGCCTGGCATTAAGTAGTATTTTCCTAGAATTGTCTCCCAGGCAGAGGAATTAGGGACATGGGGGCATCCCGAACCAAGAAGAGGTGATTTGTATTACTAGCCTTCAGCAGCATTTTCTTCTGTAATTGTGTCCAGGCTTTTTCTGACCAGTGGAAATGTATCTATAATGTTCTGTGGCAAGGAACATAATTTGATCTTATTTCAAGAAACACCGTGGGTTTGAGACTTCTGCCTCTGAGTTTCTCTTCATGCTGTGCCCCTACCTGCCCCATAGTTATTTATTTGGGGCTGATAATAATTTTGTTTTTATACTTGATAATTACATCTGTATATGTCTTTAGTGTACCTGTCTTTAGTTAACTCTTTCCTAACTCTGCCTTCACGTCAATCTGTTCTGTGTGAACAGTGAGATCATCAATCTTAATGATTTACATCTGACCCTTTTCCACAGGGGAGAAAAAATCTCATCCTGTTACTTGCAAATACTGCAAGGCTGTTGCAGAGAGTGAAGCAGGTGTTACCTCTGCTCTAAAATCTTGGGTGGTGTCACTCTTTCAAGATGCCAAAGCAGGATATGCAGCCACCATTCCCTAGGTACCAGGGCTGGTGCTTGAAGGACTAGCTGGAATTTTCACTTTATTTAGACCCTATCTGCTTTTTCCAAGAAATTAGTGCTCAAAATTTTCTTGGGAGGAAAGAAAGGAAAGAAAGCTCTGAAAATCAGGCTATTAATGCTGGGTAACTGGGGCCTCTGAACATTACCTTCTGGCAGGGTTTCCCTACTGTTCTTTTTTTTGTGAAACCTATCTCCTGGAGTAATTTTTTTTTTTTTTTTTCATGTATTGATAGAGATGTTTTCCAGAACTGCAGGGAATCAAGATAGTTTGCTTTTGCCTGTGCAATAGTTACTACTACTTCATAACAGCTGAACTCAGCAGCTAGAGACATTAGGTATAGAAATAGGACATTAAGAAACAGGTTGTGCTTTTCCAAATAAGATGACTGTCTTCTTTTAGACTGGTCAGTACTGATAATCGTGGAAATATGCTCCCATGGAACAGAGACAGGTTGAGATTCTACTTCTTTATTAACCTGGTTTGATGTGGAAAGGACTCCAAAGAATAAAAACCTTCTCCAGATTACCCTTATTGATATTTTGTTAAGACAATAAGAGGTGCAGAGCTGTTTATTTAATGACTTTCTACTTTCATGTCTCCCAGGGAGCCTAGCTAGATGTAGAGACCTATACTTGGAAAGGGAAGATGATTGGCTGTCCTCCTTCAGGAGAAGGTGTGGAAGAATTCCCTTCAATGATCTGTGTTTGCACTGTGTGCAACTGCAATTTCAAGTCTGCCCTTGAAATGCAGATTGAGCAATGCTGCCAACTTGTATCCTCCTGTCAAACATTTCACTGGCTTGGGAGGCTGTACACAGCTTACAGTGTACATCCTCTGCCAGGGTTACTGCATCTGGGTGCTTGCTTGTGGGGTTTGATTTCCTCTTGAGCAGACAATGCAGTTCAGGTACTTGTTTGTATGCTCCTAAGATAACTTGATTTCTAGTATTTGCTCTTATGAATATTCCAAATTTTTGTCATTGGTGGGGAATTTGCTGACTGTGGAATAAAGATATTCTTACATGGGAAGTGTAGGGAATGATATCATCCCACAAACAGTATTCTCTTTCTTTCCTACAATGCTCTGCCTTTTAGGTAGACAGCTCTCCCTTTCTGGCCTCTTTCCAAGTAGTTTGCTCTTTTCTTTCCAAACAGCATTTTTGACAATGAAGGTGTAGCATGTCTGCTTACATATTGTATCTCAGGCAACGTACTTGTCATTGAGAGGTTACCTGGTTTAATACAAATATGCTTTCCTCTTCCCTTAGAGTTAAGGATTTATTTCTCCAGGGCTAGCCAGAGCAGTGGCTGCTATGAAGGCATGACAGCATTTACAAGCATGATTTGAGACATTCCTAAGGAATGGGTGGGCTTTTGGGGTGTATCAGCCCAGTCCACCACCCTGGGGAAGGTACTCTGAATCTTCTTTACTTTGACGGGGTTTTTTTTGTTGTTGTTGTTTTTGTTTTTGTTTGGTGTTTTTTTTTTGTTTGGTTGGTTTTTTCCCCCTGTAGTGTATTTTAAAATGGACCAGTAGATTCTTCAGAAACTTCAAAGTTATGGAATTTCCTTTCTCCCCTCTCTCTGGCCTGACTTTTGATTCTGAAGTGGAATTACACCATAGAAGTGTTTGCCTCCTGGAGGTAGAAGTGCTACCATCTTTGATTTCACATTGCATGTGATGTATATTTGCTGATCCTGTGGATTAAAGTGTTGATGTTGGGTGGCAAAAGTGATGTGTGAGGCCTGAGGTGTGTGGTGAAGGTTACAGTGTTATCCATCACTATAGAATCCACTTGGTACATCCACTATTTTCAAGACTTGTATTAGTATAGATATGCTGGGAAGAAAGACCATATTGATCTCATGGTGATGTATCCTATGCAGTGGTTCAGCAGGATAAAGAATGTCTTTTAGCAAAACCTGGGAACAAGTGCTGAGTTGTGGTTGTATGTGAGATTCATTTGTAGCTTTCATGGATGGAGTTTTCTTTTGGCTGGCAGTAAAATGTTAGTTGATGTATCTTTTTGAAAGGGCACTTTGAATCTTTTTTTTTTTTTTTTTTTAACTTTCTTTCAGACATATTTGTTTTAAGGAGACATAGTTCTTATGTAGCCAGACTTTTTTGGAGAGGAGATTGAGCACTTTCTGAAAACTGAGTTTCGTTTTTTTTTTTTTTTTTTAACTACACATTTTAGAAGTAAAAGAACATGTTACAAGTCAACTAAAAATAAGACTCAACTTGAAAAAAGGATAAATCAGTGGCCAACTGTTGATCTGAGTTGTATGGTAGCTTAGAATGTTTCTGATCTGAGACAGAAGTAGAGATAAGAAAAAACTGCTAGAGTTTGTGCCTATCTGTACAGGATGTGCCAAAGCATTTCCTTTAATGTCAGTAGGAAATTGAGATGTCTTTTTAAAAAATTTTTTGAATTTTTTTTGTTTGTTCTCTTTGCTCTTAATGAAATATCCTTCCTGTACATGCCATAATTGTGCACTGGACTCCTTGTCAATCTTTCAGAGAAAACCCTGGGCAAGATCTTATGCATCTGTTTAGCCAGAAAAAGCACCCCTTTAAGAAATGGAAAGAAAAACGAAAATTAAATAAAAGGAAAGTAATTTGTGATGAAAGTGTGTGTTCCTCCCACTGCCTTTTTCCTCCCCTTCCATTTACTAAATCTGTCTGAGAAAAAAAAAAGAAAAAAATCTTGCTGAATGGCTTGCACTACACATGTGAGCTGTCCCTGTGAATCTCCATGCTGAACTTCATTCTCTCTACCTAGCAGTGTCCTAACAACGTTGCATGCAATTTTTGCCCTCAAGTGGAGTGCCTAGAGAAACTGAGGTTGGAGAAGAACCCCAAGGTTATGGAGCCTCGCTGCTAACCTAACACAGTGGTGTTCACTGCTAAGCCAAATCTGCAAGTGCAACATCCACATGCCTTTTGAACATTTCTAGGGATGGCAATTCTGTCACTTCCCTGGGCAACTCATTCCAATATCTGTCCACCCTTTCAGAGAAGAAAGCTTTCCCCGTATCTGTTCTAGACCTCCCCTTGAGGCACAGCTTGAGGCCATTTTCTCACATGCTGTCACCTGGAAGGAGGGACAAACAGGCACCTCACTACAACCTCCTTTTCAGGTAGTTGTAGAGTACCATTAGCTCCCCCCTGAGGAAAGGTTAACGGGGTGCAGGGACAGAGTTGGTGTAACTTTGCACGACCTTCTTCGAAATAAGTTATGTCTTGTAGAATGGAATTGTCAAGAGATGTGGGAGGAATGAGAGTCCTTGACACCATTAATACCTAGTGAAGTCTTGCCAAGAGTGTTTGGTCTCTTGACTGTTTCTCTCTGACTCAGTCTCCTGTGGCAGGGCTCTTGTGACAATGACACCTCACCTCCATGCCCTTAGTCTGTTGAATCCTGAGATCTGCAGGGTTACACAGCTACTTGCCCAAGTAATAAACTGAGATGGCTGGAGTGCAAAGGCAGCACAAAGCCTAGAGTGGGAAATCAGGGCCTGGAAACTGATAGGATTGCTCGGCAGTGTAGTGATTTTTAAAAATTATTGTTAATCATAATTGAAACATTTGATCAGTCTTTTTCCTGCAATACTCAAATGTTACGTTGCTTTTCAGCTCTTAAGAGACTTAATTTTCACTCAGTTTGTCTGCAGTTATCTTCCTTGGTTTGGATTTATTGTAGGATTGACTGAGGAAGTTATATCGATTCAAAGCCACTTTCTGATTTTTTTCAAAGCATTTCCATTGGGAAAAAAAAAATTCTACTTGCTTTATTTAACAGCTTAACAAACAAGGCCTCTGCTTGCTTGTTAACAAATACATGCATGTATATATGTATGTATATATATTTGCCTAGTTTATGTATATGTGCATGCATATATATTTTTTTCTTAATTTACCTCGTTATGGAAGAAATAAATACAGTCTGGAAGGTACTAATAACTGGCAGCTGGAGATGATAGATTGCTCTAAAGAGCCTGAAAAATAACCCTTTGATGACTCCAGAGAAGTGAAAAAACTGTTTTACCAGTGGTGAAAAGAGCTGTGAATAAAGACAGCCTAAAGTGATAGGTACCTATAGCAGTTTTATTCAAGACACAAGTACTGAGGAGTGTCCTTGGTTGCAATAGCAGGGCATGGATTTATGATTTCAGGCTGTGCATGTAGACAGAGCAAATGTGATTTTTGCCTTCACAGGAGCTGAAGTAGTTCTTTCAAACAGAGTTCGTGATAGACTCTTGAGGTTTCTGAGGTAGGAAGCTGCCAAGACTTTGCTTCTCCTGTACTTGAAAGATGGATGGATGTTTTGAGCATGTTTACAGTTAATAAACTGATTTGCAGATGTTAATTTGTTTTCAGTGATTGAACTGTGTTCTAAAGATGTAGAGGTTTGAATATTAGCCAACTGCTTGGGCCAAGAGCCACAGACATCAGACTTCTTGGATTATGTGGATGCTGATATGGGACAATTTGTATTTTTAATCAGTTGACAGGGGAGGTTTGCAGTGTTTTTGGTGGGTGTGATGAGCCCAGAGCAGGCTGTGCCTCCTCAGGTGTGTGGTGTGCAGTGTGTCAGGATCCTGTGCTCCATCAGAGCCCTGTGGGGTGGTGGGATGGCTCCTGGGGAGATCTTTTTGCCGTGGCCAGTTCCCCTTCCCTCTACAGCAACAAGTGAGACCTGGAGTACAGCTGCAGACAGCTGATAAGTGAGCAGGAGGTGTCCTGGAGCATGAGACTTGGTGAGTTCAATAAGTGCTTTTCCACAGGCAAACAAAGCAAGCTCCTGTTTAAACTTTTGCAAGTCATAACCTTTCTAGTGCTAAACAGGCCATGGCTTTGCTTAACACGTGATGCAGCATTAAGTTGTTACAACTTCTTAATGTTGCTCTTTGATGTTTTACCTTTTGATAACACCTTCGAGTAATTTTTTTAAAATTCTCTTAGAAGTGTGGAAATGAAGCTTGGAGTGACAGTGAAAAAAAGTTAGACTTTTCTAACTTTAATGGAATAAGCTGCAGTGAGAGACTAAGGGATGTCAGGTCAGAGAAACCAAAGTGAGAAATAGCAAGGGTTTCTCTTAAGGATCAGGAAGTAAAGTCACACTCAGTAATTTAGGAAGAGAGCTGTTGAATAGCTTAAAAGTGTGAGGAGAGCCTCCCCTTTGCCTTGGGTCAGAAAAGGAAGAGTGACTTTTGGCTCCTGAGACCCCAATTCTCAGTTGTTCTCTTTGAACCAGAATGTAAGGCAACAAGAAAGAAGGATAGCTGCAATCCACCTTTGTATGCTGGGACAACTGACAGCTCTTAGGTATAACATTAGAGCAACATCAGAGTATCCTGAGATTGCACTGTGCTTTGCAATCTATGCCAGCCATAGAGGGACCATAGAGCAGGGCCCTTATAGATTGTGCGCTCCCCTGTGCTACTCTGCCTTTGGCCTGCTCTCAGTTCATCTCATTCTTATGATGGTATTTCTGACACCTTTGCACCTTCCTTAACTCCAGCCAGATGGAGAAAATGGACTCAACAAGCTCAAGAGCTCTTAAGTTCAAAAGTTTAAGAGCTGTCCATCTCCAAGAGCATGAAATCAAGCAGGAGGTTGCAGGAGGGTGAGCAAGGAGCTCCTGACAAAACTTGGCCACAGAAAGAAGGGTGCAAGAAGCAGGAGCAGGGTTATGTGGCCAAGACAGTAGGTAGAGTCCAATCTGCCAAGGATGGTATTAGGAAAACCAAAGTCCACCTGGAGGTCAGTGTGGTGAGGGGTTGCAAAGAGTAACATAAAAATCTTCTACCAGTACATTAGCAGCAAAAAGAAGCTGAGGGAAAACAGACCTGGCACTGAACAGGGCAGAGGCTCTGGTAACAAAAGACACTTAAAGGGCTGAAGGTACTTCAGCTTGATCTTTAATGATAAGATTTACGTTTCAGGGATCCCAGGTTCTTGAGACTAGAAAATTCTATAGCTAGGAATAAAGCCTAAGTGGTGGTGGATCAGGTTAGGGAATGCTTAAACTGGTCATGTACGTGTCCCTAGAACAGGATGCCCCCATACATGCTGAGAGGGCTGAGTGATGTGACAGCATTTAAAAAGTCACAGTGATTAGGAGGTGGCTGAGGGCTGGAAGATAGCAAATATCACACCCTACTAGAAGGGCAAGAAGGAAGATTCAGGGAGCTATGGACTGATCAGCTTTACCTCCATCCTTGTGGAACAATGGAATAACTGTTCCTGGAGATTGTTTTCAGGTCTATGAATGACAAAAGGGTGAACAGAAGTAATCAGCATAGATTTACGAAGGGGAAGTGACAGCCTTTTGTGAAGAAATGAGAGGCCCAGTGGAAGAGAAGTAGATGTTATTTAATCTGTCTTTAGAAAGATATTTGGCAGCATCCTCATGGAAAGCATGATCATAGAATCATAAGATGTCAAGGGTTGGAAGATCATCTAGTCCCAACTCCCTCAGCCATGGGCAGGAACACCTCCCACTTAAACCATGTTTCTCAAGGCTTTATCCAACCTGACCTTGAAATGATGTTACAGGGTATACAACTAGACAGAAAGATGGATTGAAAACCAGCTGAACTGCTGGACTCAGATTGCTGTTGTCAGAGGTGCAAAATGTAGCTGGAAGCCATTTGCTAATGAAATACTCCAAGTGTTGATGCTAGGTCCAAAGCTGTTTATCTTCTTCATTAGCGATCTGGATGGTGGGAGAGATGACTTGGACTTTTCCACATTTGCAGATGTTACAAACCTGAAAAGAGTGGCTGATATGCCAGAGGCTTGATTTGCCACTTGGGGAGACCTGGACAGGCTAGAGGAGTGAGCAGAGAGGAAAGATAAGAAACAAAGTGAAATGGAAATCCCTTCCTGCAGGGAACCAACCTCATGCCTGAGTACAGAAGCTTTTCTTCCACCATGAACATAAACTCATCTAAATCTGTGCCTAAAGATTCTCTTTCTCTTCAGCAGTAGACTGTGGCAACTAGATTCCTGTTAATGAGGTCTACTGGGCTGTAAGTAAGATTAATATGGAGATACACTTACAGCCACAGAATTGTCTGACTTAGATTGAACTTCCTTTAAAAGGTTTAGTGATCCATAATTGCATTCTTCAGTAATTGTGTTACAGCATATTCTTACATTGATCATTTTAGTTGTGCTTCAATTGTTTTTGAATTGATCCCAAAGAAACTGACTGTTTTTTTGGCTGCTCATCTTTAGAGTTGAACATGAAATTATCAAATTCACTTGGTGAAAATATCAGAATAATTTATAATATTCTGGCAAAAAACAGCTATAAAGTGAACACTTCCACACTTAAACTTCTTTAAAATTGGAAATCTTGGTCAGTTGCAAAAAACATATGGGTCTTTGGGGGGCTGCAAAATTGGAAATATCTCAGGAAAGAAAAATGTGATCTCTGTAAGTATCAAGAGAGTATTGTGTAGGAGAGAAGGTATTGATCCTTGGTTAAGTGAATTTAGCGTATACTCTTGTTCTATCCCTGTTCTACCTAATGTAACCTATAGAAAATCCTTGGGATCATCAGTTTTGGTAAGTAGTAATAGTATTTTTTTCACTTAAAAATTAAAAAATAAATTAAAAAATAGCCACTTCCTCTCTCTTTGATGTAACAAATAAATTGAATCTTGTGACCAGTGACAGGACCCAAGGAAATGGCTTGAAGTTGTGTAAGGGAAGGTTTAGGTTAGATACTAAAAAACGCTCTTCATCCAGAGGGTGACTGGGCACTGGAAAAGGCTCCTCATAAAGTAGTCACAACAGCAAGCCTGACAGAGTTCAAGAAGCTTTTGGACAGTGCTTTAAGGCTCATGGTGTGATTCTTACGCTGTTCTGTGCAGGGCCAGGAGTTGGACTTCAAAGATCATTGTGAGTCCCTTCCAACTCAGGATATTCTGGGATGTATTGACATGAAAAATTGAAGAGGAAAAAAATTAAAATTCTCACCTTTCTAATTAATCCTTCCTTATCCCTTTCTCCCTGTCCTCACATGTGTTAATAGCAAAAGAGAAAAACTGCTATGTGATTGCTTACCCTCCTCTCTCCAAAATTTTTGGAAACTCTTAGCTGGGTACATAGAAAGAATACAATCATCACAAAGAAATGCTGAGCTTGTGAGAATTACTAGCTGGTAACTCACCAAGCTGCTTTGTTCTCCTTCCCCTTTTCTTGTCTCCTAACATACCTCTTTTACTCTGATAACATGAAATTTCTTGTTATACTTGGAAAAGGGAGGCAAAATGGGGTGCTGGTTTGTATGTATGCTCTATATGCAGTGCCACCATTGAAGGCATCAAGACAGTAGGAATTTAGAAATAAGGCAATTTTGCAGAAATCCTAAGAAAAGGATTTTAGATTTAGTCTGATGTCTCATGTAGGACAGGTTTATCATGATTTCACAAAATCACTTTTGCTTCACAGCCATGATTTCAGCTTGGGTTAATGTAGCCTATACCAACCTTAGGCATCAGTATTCCCACCAGGAAAAATGCACAAGATCTGAAGGAAGGAGCAGGTCTTTCAAATAGCCTAATATCTGAAATGTGTGGTGGTATCTGATGAGGCAGGAGATGCAGGTTCTGCTGGACATTTGGCTGGTTAATAAACTTTCAGCTTTCATGGAGTGCTACCTCTTTTCATGGAATCCTGTGCAGCAGCAGTACCTGGTCAGCAAATCATTTGTTGATTTGTTAAACTGGTAAGTGAAGTCATGAGCTGCTGGGAAAGTTCAGGCCAGGTCATGAGATGAGCATGACAATCTTGCCATCTTCTACCTTGCTCTTGGTATGTAACACTTGTGTATGTATTTTTTGGGGTTTAATAAGACATTTACCATTCCTTGAAGAAAAGAAATGTGTGGTGGCTCATCTGATAGGAGCTCTGGAAAAAAGGTCCAAGGCAAAGTGGAATTCAAGCTATCTGTACTGGACACTCTCCATGATGAATTTGCTTTACTTTTTGAAGCTTTTCCTCTGTCTGTGGTCAGTTGTGTTCAAATTTACATGGTGTTTCAGTGTGTACAAGCAGGCTGTTGCAAGCAGATTATTTTTCACTCTGTGCCCGTGCTCTGAGTGGTGATGTATGGCTTGCTGTCTCCTTGTAGTTTGGTGTCCTCTCCTCCCAAGTGGCTAAATGACATGCCAATCAAAAAGCTAACTTTTTCATTGGCTTAAACCACGACACTTGGGTTTGCTTGGCTTCTCACTAGAGGATGGAACAAACAAAGGGTAAAGATGTGTTTGGGTGTCTACTCTCATCCCTTGCTGATGCAGGAAGAAGCCTTCAGGTTTTGTTTGCTACGTGGAACTTGTTCCCCTGTCACTTCTAATATTGTTCTTCACACATAGCTAAGGGGCTAATGTTGCTGACGCAAGTCTACTTGTTTAATTTTATCCGACTGACTGTGCCACTTAGTGTGCTTAGTCGTCTGCTAAAAATCCTTTTGTTAAGATTGAGAACCAAGCACAATACCGAGTATTTGATCCTACCTACTTATGCATGGCTAACATACTTTGCTTTTATGTTTAGCTTGCTGCTACAAAAATAATGAAATATTTATTCAGCTGTTAAGGATCAGAATTTGTATTCTCTCATGATTAAATGATTTGCAAAGGATGTTCCTTAGAGAAGGAGAAGGGCTCTGGCATTCTTCAGCACCGCTGTCAGGAGCAAGTAGTACGCTGAAGTGGAACATGTATTGTTATTTTGGCAGGCTAGACTTTTTTGCTCAAAGGCACTGTGGCAAAGCCTTTGAATTTTGGCATGCCTTTTGGTGTCACAGGTGACTTACTGTGGTCAACCTGACTCTTGATCATCTGTCAAATGCTGTTGTCTCATGCAGTGGCCTGCTCTGCAGCCTGTCTTTTTGTGTTAGGTTTTGAAGGGTTTAAATCAACATGGCTGATATTACAATGATCTGTAGTGTCTAAAGTGCAGTGTCATATCACTATAAAAATCAATTATAATCATGATCAGATTTCTAGGACTAACAAGGAGAGAGAAATTTTTTTCCCTTTCACCCTTTCTGGGGTATGTTGTACCTTTCACCCAGGGATTTTAACCCTGATAACTTAATGGTGGATATTCTGAGCATCTCAGCTGAGAGGTATATTCCTGTACAGATGAAGCCAGCTGAGAAAAATCTTTGATATATTTAGCATACCATATGTTTTTAAAAAACTCTTATCCTGGAATGAACATTCTTAAAAACAAGCCTGCTAACAGGATAGCATCTGTTCATTTAGTTGTCAAGACCTAGAGTGCATTTAGACAAGAGACAGTAAATGCTAGAGGAGAGGGAAGAGGAAAATATAATTAAATGACCTCTGCTTTCGTCCTCAACAGTCAGACACCCACACTCCTTAAAGAAGCACCATTTTCTTGATGCTTCATGATTTTCTTATTTCCATTAGATTAAACATTTACTGCATGGATAAGTGAGCCTCAGGCTGAATTTCAGGTTGAAGTCTACTTTCTGTATTATTGAAAATCTCAACCAAATGAATCTGTTTCTGACAATGACACCAGTTGCAAAAAAACCCAGAAAACAAATGGGTGTTTTATCAGCTTTATTTTCTGTTGGTGGCTCTAATATGTCTAGGCCTTGAAACCTGAAAGAAGATGAGTTTTTGTGTTAGAGTTCAGTCTTTGCCAATTCTGTGAAGTGTTACTAAATGTGCAGCTAAGCAAGAAGCCTGTGGAAAAAGATCAGACCTTTTTCATGCCTTGTCAGTTTATGTTTTAATTTTTGGATAAGTAATTTAAATATTCTGCCTGATGACTTTGTTTTGTTTAACCACTGTTCTTCATAACTTCCCTGTGGGATAGCTCTTCAGGAACAAGCCATCCTTATCTGCAATGCAATCACTGAGAACGCAGTGGCATCATCACTTTATTTTTTAGTGTGGATTTGTGTACAAGCAAAGCACTTTTGTCCAAAGGTAGGTTGGTGTCCTTGTCTCTGAAGAATCACTGCATCCCAATATGCAAAGGAATAGGCAGTGAGCATCATTTTTTTAAGGACTGGCAGGTAACATTAGAGATGTGCATAGAGCAAAGCCTTGTGGTTTTCCTAGCAACAGCTTCAGTTGAAATTTTAAAAAATGTGTTGGGTTATGTGCAAGAAGGAAAGCTGGGAAGAAATTTCAGAGTTTTAGAAAGATTTTGACTATTACCATCAGATTGTAGTTTGTTAGAAAGCCATGCTGTCTGGCATTAACTCCTCCCTGTTAGCATCTGATCTGCATCTTCAGGGCTTTGGGGGAAGCTCATTGATCCTTGTTTTAAAATTGGGGCTAGGTCTTGTATTCTGTCCAGCAGCAGCAAAATAAGGTAGAAGTAGAAGAGTGCAGGTGCTTTTTGAGAGAGGGAGCCAGGCCTCAAGCTCTTTGTAAGAGAAAGTTCAGTTTTTATGATGCTGCACATTCAGGTCATTGGGCACAACCTCTCCTACTTCAGAAGAGAGAAGCCTCTTATCAAGGGTTAGCATTTGAGAAAAAAGAAAAATGGGAAGGAGAAGGGAGCTTGGTACATTGCTATAAGCCATGCTTGGGTTTAAGGGCATCTCCTGCTCATTTGCCTTTCTCAAAATACTGAAAAGTCCATGTGAATTTGCGTAAGGAAGCAGCTGAGATATCCCAGCTTTTTTTCTGAAAGTCTTCCAGAACATAACATATGCACCTGCAAAAAGCCATAATCAGGGTGTTCTCCTTATGAAGAATGAAGGTTTCAAATGCAGGATATAGTGGGTGCCTTCCATAGAAATTGAATGGAGCACATAGCATGATATTCTTGCCCTTTTCAAGCTGTGTGGACTAGGAGGAAAAATGGGGATGTGAGAACAAGTCGAATTGTGGAAGCACAAAGGAGCTTTCCCTAGAGATGCTACAGTTAAGGTGGAATGTGTTCAGCCAGAGATGTAAGCTCGAGAGAGAGTGGATTTCTTTTGAGTAGTGTGGGAGTTTGGCACTGTGCAACTTTACTATGTTATTTAGAGTCCTAGAATGCTAAAAATGAACCCTACTATGCTCCAGGTACTTTTGACATGCATTAGAAATACATGACAAAAATACTCTTAGTGCAGAAGTAAAAATGAATATTTCAAGGAAAATGACAGTAAAATGAATTAAAGGTTGAAAGTTGACATTAATAATGCAGACTGATCTACAGCACCTTCATTTTTCATCTGTAAAATGGAGATAATGGTGCTGACCCAGTTTGTAAATGAGCTCTGAGTTCATCTGATGGAAAGCATCACCAACAGAAGTGGTAATGGTAGAAATTGGTGTTAGAGATGTGGTATAATTGTCTTTAACTAGAATTTTATAACTACTGGAACATCCAGAACAGAAGTTAAAGAAATTCAAATATACTGAAGTGTGCAAATGCTCTCACATCATACAAGAATGCTTCTGCTGAGCAGTGATGTCTTATGGTAACCATGCAATTACAAGCAATGTGCTTTTTTGTGGTCATGGATCAAATCAATCTTTTTAAGGAAACATCCAATTTTTTTGACTTGGCTCCTTCTACTGTCTGTCACTGTCACTCATCGATTCCCTGTTACAGGCTGTTTTTTGCCACCTTCCTTTTGCTGCTTCCTGCTTCTGAGGCGCTTTAGCCAGCACCATTCCACAGCTGAGCACTTGGCCCTTCCTGCAGTGTTTAGAGCTTATACACCTAGGCTGGCTTTGTCACCCTTTTCCTTCTGCTTATCTTAACCCTCCTCTGTCAGCTCCACCCAACCTTTTCACTCAGGTTCTGGTACCCTGAGAAAGTCCCTTTGTCCCAATTTTTTTGCTTGCATACAGTTCTGAGTCCTGCTACTTGTCAAAAGTCTCTGTATCTGGGTTCCTCACCCATCCTTCACCTCCATACACAGCCCTCTCTGCTGACATTTCCACCACCCTTCTGACATGCTAAATCTGTTTTTTACCTCTTCATTACATCCTGAACTTAGCTTCAGTCCCCACTCTTGTTCCCAGCACCCTGACCTGGGACCTGCAACTGCCTTTCATTTCACTCTGTCAGTGCTGCCAGGGCTGTTTTGCTCTTTGCCCCTTCAGTTTTGCAAAACAAAAATAAAGAGAAAAACGTGTGCAAATACTGTCCAAATAAACAACTAGGAAACCATAAAAAATAGATCACTTAATAAAATGAAAATTACAGATGTTGGACTCTCTAGGAATAGTTGTATGTCTGGGACAGGATGCTGTACTTTATTTTATTAAAATGTTTTATTGATCTTGCTTATGATTTTAAAAAGCAAATCCCTGGCTTCTGATCCTATTCATACATATTTAATTCTGTGTATGCAGTACATTCCATTGGATTCTAGGTTAAGCAGGTGAATAAGCCTTTCCCAGATCAGAGAATTGGAAGGCAAAAAGCAGTGTGAAACTGTGGCAGAAATCTGTGATGAAATAAATGCAAGTGGGTCCGTGTTAACATGTTTATTTTTAAGTATTCTCCAAGGTCTCTTGCTTGTATTTGATTCTGATATGTAGAATGTTTGTGAAGGAAGTAAAGAAAACACCCTTTTCTCCATATTTTTTTGGCTTTCAGTTTTTCAGACTGCAAAAATTTCAAGTGCTAGAGGCTGAACCAGCACTGATGGCTTTTGTTGTCTCTTTGTATTCATGTGCCTGAGACCAGAACAGGAGTGATTTTACATTAACAGAGAGAGGGAGTTGGTAGAAAATTCAGCTAATAATGGAAAGCTGTCTTTCACTGTAGCCATGCAGCAGGCATTCTGTAATAACAAATCCATCAGGCTTTCTCCCTTCATGTTGTTACCAATGTTTGCAGGCTTTTTAGCAGAGGGCATGTTTCTACAAAAGGAAGGAAGAAAGGTTATATGATTTCTTTTGTCTACTATGCAACTTTGGTAAAATGTTATGTGTAGCTTTTGTAACTTTGAATCTATGGGGGTTTGAGGAGTAAGTGTTGCTCTGGTTTTTGATGAAGCTATTTGACAGATTAAGAAATAAAGTGCTAAAGTAATCTTGAGTCTGAAAACAAAGATGGAAATAGAGTAGATGTCATTTTGCAAATGGGGAGTAAAAAGGTTTTTGTGTTTGCCAGCATGCACAGTTTAGAATAATTTCAGTGCATCAGGAAATGAGCTTTAAATTATTCTAAAGCGGTTAGTAAGTGGGAGCAACATAGTTAAATTTATTAAAGCTTTTTTTGGTAAATAATTGATATAATGTTGCAATAAGAGTATGCCATATATTACAAAATGATACATTATGTAAATATATAGAGCACAATTTTCCTTCTGCCTGATGCTAGGTCCCACTTTCTGGGTAATGATTGTAAAGGAGTTCAATCCATTTTTGTTCAAGAGACACGGGTATTATAAATGAGGAGAATAGGCAGGTGTGTTACTTAAATTATTTTCACCATCTCCATACAAATTTCAGACTAATTTAGATATGAAATAGTAATAATAATAATAATAATAATTTAAAAATCAGCTCTAGAGGAAGAGATAGGTCAGCCTTCTTACTACAAGTGACTGGAGGCAAAGATGGGAAGTTGATGTTTTCCCCCAGTGTCACCTGAATGCTGGTGAGAGACCCATTGTTCTGGGCAATTTGCAGCTGTGGAACTTGTGCACTCTTCTATGTCTAATCCAAATGCTGGTTTTAACACAGTCCTGATTATCTCTGACTGTGAGCAATAGTATACTTGTGATTTTATTAAGGCAACATCGATAATAATGGTAAACTAGACAGTTAATTTCAAATTTGCCAGCAACTATTGACAATTCTTTTCTATTTAATTTAGTATCCTCCTTCGCCAGGGCACATATCTGACCATACCTCAGCAAGACCTCTAATTATTGAAAAGTGAGGATCTCATCAGTCTTTACTGTTACTGGATTGCAAAATCATCTTCACGTTTACTGTCAGGAATGGGACTTGTAGCCAGTCCATTGTTTGTACGGGCACCTTATATATTAAAGTTTTCCTAGATGATTAGGAAAGATTACTAAATGTTTAACAAAAGTGTGAAGCATAAGTACAAAACGGATCTTATGTGCTCTGCTAGTGACTCGTGGTGAGTTGACCC
Source organism: Pycnonotus jocosus (assembly GCA_013400435.1). Lineage (NCBI taxonomy): Eukaryota > Metazoa > Chordata > Aves > Passeriformes > Pycnonotidae > Pycnonotus > Pycnonotus jocosus. The sequence continues at coordinate 670,988 of VWYP01014312.1, forward strand.
TGGCTGGATGCCAGGGGCCTGCAAAAGCCACTCTATCACTCCCCTCTACATTGGATAAGGAAGAGAGAAAATTGAATGAAAGGCTCATGGCTTGACATAAGGAACAGGGAGAGATCATTAACCCATTACTGTCCCAGGCAAAACAGACGACTTGAATAAATTAGTTTAATTTATTACCAATCAAATCAGAGTAGGATAATGAGAAATGAGAAATAAATCTTAAAATATCTCCTCCCCACCCCGCCTTTCTTACTGGGCTTAATTTTTATGTTTTCTCTGTTGGTCCTTCCTCACACTTCCCCTTCTCTCTAGCGTGGGGTTCCTCCCATGGGAGACAGTCTTCCACAAATTGCTCCAATGTGGGTCCTTCTTATGGGCTGCAGTTCTCAGTGAGCTGTTCCAGTGTGGGCCCCTTCCATGGGGTGCAGTGCTCCAATGAGGAACCCCTGTGGGGTCACAAATCCTGGCAGCAAACCTGCTCCAGCATGGGCTCCTCTGTCCATGGCTATACTGGTCCTGCCAAGAGCCTGCTCCAGCATGGGTTTCTCACAGAGTGAAAGGCTCTCTCATCCTCCTGCTTCCAACATGGGGTGCTCTATGGGCTGCAGGAGATTTCTGCACTTCCACTGACCTCCATGGGCTGCAGGGGCATATCCTGCCTCACCATTGTCTGCATCATGGGCTCCAGGGCTCCAGTACCTGGAGCACTTCCTCCTCCTCCTTCTTCAGTGATCTTGTCTGCAGGGCTCACGCATATTCTGCATATTCTCACTCTTCACTACTGCTGAAGTCACTCTGGTTTTGTTGGTTTTTTGACATTTTTTTGTCTTTATCCTCTTCTAAAATACAGTACCACAGAGGTATTCCCACCTCACTAGAATCTCGTGATGCCATTCTTGTATTTGGCTATAAACTTAATCTCAAATATCGTGCCCAGTCCATGTAGGAATTCTCAGATAAAATTTTCCAGGACTGTGTGGCATTGGATCATTACAAGATTACTTCATGATTATGACTGTTCATTTTTCTCTTGACCTTTAAAAAACCCTTTATTTCACAACAGTGTCCCATCTGTCTCCTGTTTCTGGACAAGAGTTGCTGTCAGAGGCACTTTGATAGATCTGTTAGAAATGGCAAGTGAACTTCTACAACTGACTTCAACCTCTATACTCTTGCTGGTCTGTGTTTACTACATCCCTCTTAGTGGTACATATAAAACTATGCAAATGATTAATGGGTAACATATCTCCTGTAACCCTCAGGTTTTGGCAAGACATAGCCAAAGCTCTGGAAGGTACACAAAGGGATTAATTTATTATGGCATTGCAACAGTGTTGTGGTTAATATAATAACTGTACTTACAGAGCAGTACTGCATATATAACTATCAAGAATCAAATATTTTTGAAATGTCACATTTTCCAGTGAGATGAAGAGTCAGAGGTGACTCTTCAGCAGGAGACAGCAGTGTTTAATATTGTTGCAAAGAGTAGATACATAAACATTCTCCTTCCCCTTCTGCCTTGCTTCATGATACAGGTTTGTCTTGTGGCTACAGTGGTATAAACCCATAGAAACATTACTTGAAGTAAATGGATTTTCTGCTGATGTGTCTCATAGCAAGGTTTTTTTTTTTCCTTCTATCTGAGTCTGCTGGCATTAGTAAAAGACAAATAGTTACACAACAAAAGTATGGAAACATTGCAGCAATTTTAGTAAATACATTGAGATATTCATGTTCGTACATCCAACTAAAAAACACTCAGAAACATTCAAGAAAGGACTGCAGAGGTTAAACGTGGAACAGAACTTGCTGTGTTATCTTCATCTCTTCTGTAATTTGCTCACTTGTTTAATTTTGCTCTATTTTTTCTAGGTGCAACACTAGACACTGTGACAGCAATTACAGTGTAACCACAGGAGTTGTCTGCTCAGGTTAGATTGATCTGGAGAACTAAAGTAAATGGTATTCATTGTATTTGTATCACAGGTTGATTCTTCTCAGAGCTGTATCTTTGCTCAGCTGTGATATTCCCAATTACCCCTTGTCCAAGTCCTCCTCCAACATCTGAACCCTCTAGGCTTGTCCCATGGTGATATTTTGCACCAATCCTTTTCTCCTGTCTTGCTCTGAGTGGCTCACCACAGTGCCTTAAACTGGGTGATTGCTCCTTTCAGATTGTCTGAACAGCAGGCAGTTAGAGGGGAAGTGCTGTGTGTTCTGGTAAAAGTCAGGGAAGGGAGCGGGGTGGAGGTGAACTCACACCGAGGAAGGGACTCAAGATCTCTCAGTACACACCTGCAATCTCTGCTAAGGGATGGAGGCTGTGGCATGTAGAGTAGTGGGAGGGTGACTGGGAACCCCTAGACTGGAGAGTAGGGGGAGAATAGGAGAGGATGTACCAAGCCCATCACTGTGGAGGGTGAATGTCTGGTACTCAAAGTGATGGAGGTAATAAGCAGTAAAAAACTTACAGGTGATATGAAACATTTCTTCTGGAGTGCTCATTAAACATGTTCCTCAGTAGCAGGAAATAAATATGTCAGTTTTGCAGTACTTGAATTGGATAGAGTGAACCTTTTGCCTGGGTTTTGTCTGGGGTTTCCAAATCCAGCTATTACTGCTTTTAGTCAGAGCCTTTTCAGAGCTCTGTCAGTGCTCTCCTCTTTTTTATTTTTTTTTTTTTTTGCTTTCCCTTCCTGCTTTCCCTCTGTCATGTTTCTCCCCAAATTTTTGGTTTCAGATGCAGTTTCAGTTCTTCTGCTGTCTGATTCCCTGTAGAATTTGAAGTGGGAGGCGAAGTGGAGGGAATAAGCACACCCTGCAATGGAGGGTGTGGCAGTGAGGGAATGTGGGGATGCTGCTGGGGTGGTAACCCCTGAGGCTCAGCTCTCTCTGAAGGCTTGTGAGGACAAAGGGGAAAGATAGAATTAATGAGGCAGGCTGTGAAAGTTTTCTTGCTTCTTTTCAGGGGCTATGCTCCTCTAGTTCAAACAGTATTTGAGCATCCAGGTAGAGCAAGAGTGGCACATTTGAATGTTCAGGGGGCATTGAAACAATTAGGATCATATTTCTGGTTTGGGCTAATAGAAACTCTTCCCTTTTCAGCTGTTCTGTCCTCAGTGGTGTTTTTCTGTCTCTTCTTGCCAGGCGTTGGCACTTGTGACTGCTTTCTGCCGTTATCACAGTCAGCTTGTCTGGATGGTCTTTTGTAAGCATTGCCATGGGATGTTGGTTTGCTCAGGAATGATTCTTCTCTGTTGGTCAAGTGCAGTACACGTCAGCTTTTATCCCATCTTAATTCACTCTAAGAAAATCTGCTTTCTTGGCAAAAGAGTCCTTTTCAGTATGTTCAATGGTAGGGTATCACTTGTAGGAAAGGAGTGGATTAGTGTGCTGAAACTGTGCTAAAGTAGAAAGATTTTTTTTTTTTTTTTTAATAATTGAGTATGACAGTTTTGTGATAGGGATTTTATGGAAGGTTGGAAGGTAAAGCATTTTGAAGTAAGCCTGATGTTCTGCTATTTTCCTCAGCCCTGGAGCCCAAGCAGCAGTCATGGGACACTTCTACTTTCTCCCCTGCTCTTTCTAACAACTTGGCTCACGCTATAAAATGTTTTGAATAAATCCCCATAGGAGCTGTAAGAAATGCATGTTTGCTGTTGGCTGGCTTTTCCAGAGCTAGAATTATGCTTGGAGAGAGTTGCTTAGGTTATTCAGAGGTGGAAACCTGATCATACTGGCAGGCAGGCTCAATGGACAAAAAAATCCGCTGCCTGCGCTTCTGACAGCTGATTTTAGGGTAGGGGTTAAAGCAATAACTACAGACCACAACATTTCTAATTTATTCTCTAGGTTTTTATTCTTGTTTGTTTGTCTGATTTTGAGGGGTTTTTCCCCACCTCTTTTCCCTACTGCATTATCCAGATTTGAGCTGAACTACATTTCCACAAGTTATTCTTGTGTGTAGACTCAATGCATCAGGCGCAATCAGCAGGAAACCGGCTGTAGATGGACTGAGATGTGGAGGCAGGTCAGGCTTAGTGATGGGATGCCAAGTGCTCTGCTGCATGAATCTTGGTGGTTTGTTTGAGGCACTCTCCTCCCTGCTGGTGAGCTGAGCCTGTTTGTAGATGTTTATCTGTGATAGCCCCATCTGATCTAACTTTGCCCTAGGTGGCAGAGACAGCCTGACAGGTAGATGCATGAGAGAACAGAGGAAACATTTTGAGTATAAACAGCAAGTGAGAGCATAATTCCTGCACTGCCTCATTCAGAGTCTCTGTTTATAATACTTCACCTCTGGCAGGTTGTGTGTCATGGCAAGTCTTTGCCTAAAAGCTTAAGCTCACAACTTCAGAAAGTACAACAGAAGAGGAATATTACCCTCACCAGAGCAACTACTGGAGGAGCAAAAGAAAAATTCCCTATTGAGGTCAATGGCTGTTGCTTTTACAGGAAGGTGAATGTTAACTAATACTCAGAGGGCAAAATTAATGTAATTGATAAATTCCATTTTACTATTGTGGGACCAAATTGACTCTCAGGGTTTTATAGATGGTTCTTATCTATTCCCCCAATGGAGAGGCTGATTTTTATCACTTTTAAAAAGGCTTGTCTTCTCCAAGCCATTGAGCTTATTAAATACTGCTTAAATAAGCTGTTTGTAATCATTGCTGATTGTTTCCCTTTGTTTATTTAACAGTCTAAATCTATTTATAAATTCAGTTTCTGTTCCCCTGTGACTGTCATTAATGTATTTACTTATTTTACATCAATTATCACTGTCATGTAACTGAATAGATTAATATGGTCTGCTGCCTTATGATTTCTCAGTGCACATTCATTTTTACTCCCATATCTTTGATCAGACACTTCCAAAACCACATTAACCAAACCTTGTGCCTTGTATTTTCATTTTTTACTAGTTTTCAGTTCTTTGTAGAGATTTTTCAACATGCAAAAGCTTTTTCCATGCTCAAAAACCTTGTACTTTTACAATTTTCCTAACCTTTTTCCATAGAGTTTGTATATACCTTTACAGCAAAATGTGTAAGGGAAAAGAAGACTTTTGCCTATAATATTCCATATAATTATATCAGGAGGATGGAATCTACTGTTCAGCTTCATAGGCTGCAAGTATTGCTGTCACTTTCAGGTGCTGGCTATCTTTATGGAAGGATTGGTTATACCAGAGAGAAGAGATGCAGAAATTCAGGGATCTTTTGATTATTTGTGTGATAATACATCAAACAATCCAGACAAATAGAAAACCAAGGAATGGTGGATATTTATGTACATTATGCTAACTATAGCAGACCAGCTCTGGTATCACCAATTTGGATGATATGTGTTTCTTGATCAGTCTTAGCAATTAAAAAAATATATAATCCAGCAGTGACACAGTTTTTGAAATCTCTGGGATCTAATGAATTTTTGAGCAATGAAGGCAGCACATGAAGGAATGCAGTTGTGGGCAGACTCAACAGGAATCAGCTGCAAGCTGCTGGTCTCTAGCTCTGAAAAGAGAGAGTGAGGGTTTTGCTCTTGAATCAGGGAATGTGGGGTTCTCTGAAGCCTCTTCAGGGAAAATAGTGGGTTTTTGCTTCTCTTTGGGACACCACTGTCCTGATTAGCAGCCCTGGCTTGGGATGTTCCAGTTATCCAATGAAATGCTAATTGCTTGCTGTAAAAATTGGACCAAATCCAAACAAATCTCAAACATCTTCCTCTCTATCAACTGCATTTCAGGTTAGCAGCTTTGTTCCCGAACTGTAGATTTTTCAGTGGGTGTAAGTATAGTCCTTAAAAAATATATTTAAACTGTCATTTTCTGCCTTAAACATAGGCTCTATATTTTTTCAAGTTAAGGTTTCTACATGCCTGCTGAGATGAGCTGAAAATCCCTCCTGTTGAAGATTATTGACACCCAGATTTCAGAGGAGCTGCAAGTAATATTGGACATAAACCTGTACTAGGATCATGAAAAAAGAAAAAAAAGGGGGGTTATTACAGTAAGACTAAAAACCTTGGAAAAGATGTCTTCAAAAATACTGGAAAAGCTTTTGCTGTTGAAGACTATCTGTATCCATATCTGTGGTGACCTATGCAGATTATTGTTGTGTTTGCAGCAGAAAACCTTCCATGAAGTCAAGAGTCAAGACGATATATTGATTTATTAGCCAATGACCATAGCTCTGGTCTTGCCTGGGACTTATGAAGTTCCTCAACATCATGTTGTTTCTCTTTCTCCTGGTGCTGTAAAGTTGTGCTGCAAAAGAAGTGCTTCCTGGGCATTCTCTTAGATGTGTAATGCAGGAAGAAGAGGCATCCTCAATTACAAAACAAGAGCTGAGTGGTGCAGGGCTCGCCCTCCAGCATGTATGGATTTGTTGATTGAGAAAATACCTTGAAACTGTCTGCTGCTCAGCCCTTTTGATCTTCTCTGCCCTCTCACTTCCTCTTGACTGTTTCTATATTTCCCTGGTGTTTTTAGGAATTCTTTGAGTTTTCATATTCAAACAGCTGAGGGATGTACCATCTGTCTAGCAGGCACATAAGTGCCCTGAAGATGGTCTAGTTCAGCAAGTGCATAATATAATATAAGCCTTTTTTTGTGATGAGAGCCAAGATTCTGAATAGAATTGGGAAATCGACATCTTTCTTTTACAGTGAAAAGAGAAAGCCCAATTATGAGCAGTGTGTGAAGAAATTCATGCTGGGCTAGACCTCTGGGCCACCTCACACAGTGCTTCGGGTCCATTTTTAGAGGTATTTGTCTGTATAGGGCCCAAGACCTTCAACTTAATCAATTTTTGCTTTCTTTTGGTGGTCCTCTCTACTCTTGACTAAACTGCTCTCACTGATTGATATGTTTTTAATGATTACTCTCACCATATACTCCATACCATGATGATTTACAGTCTTTAAGATCTTTTTTATTTGACAGCTCCTTCCTACTCATTTTTTTGTCTCTTTGTGGCAGATACTGCAGTGATACTGTAGTGCTGACAAAATGGGAATTATAAGGAAGCACTTACCAACCCTGGCCAATCTAATGAAGCTGTGGGGGGAGAAGGGAAGAAAGGCAATGTGAGTGTTTAAAACCGCTTTATGTTTAGCTCATCCATCTGAACAATCAGTGTTTGTATTGAATAACCTTGTTCATAATTCAAGAAAAAATACACAACCAACAAACCCAAATCATAAACCCAATTTTCTTGAAAGATATTGGTCTGGTCATTTAGTGAGAAAATGGCACTTGTTGTAGGGCATCTCACAAAGAATTTCATGAGGCAGAGACCCTTTTTATTTCTGTAAATATATTTTTCTTTCCCAGTGGGATGATATTCTCTATTGCTGAAATGGTGGCTGAGATATCCAGAGAGTAGAAATGGAGCTCTGGGGATTTTTGCAATGTGTTAATCTGTGAAAACAGAAACGTCAAACAGAAAGAAAAGTTTCCTGCAATCTAAGCATACTTAGTCCATTACCAAAACAATAAATTATATTGGGTTTTACTTTTACCTGTGAAGTGATAATTTCTCATTTTTATAATTCCACCTCTATTTTACTTCATAGAGAGCAACCTTCTGAGAATTCAGGGATGCTGTCCAATTGAACAACCCCTGTAAAAATTCCCAAGACATTTAAGTGAGCAGGATTAAGTGAGTATCTCCCCTCACCTTAACTGTTTCCTATTTCCCACAAGACACCCTGTCGCTGAGCTACTTAAGCCATATGAACAGCACAGCAGCAGCACAAGCAAATCAAGGCTTGGTTTATAGCATTTTACTGTGTCTTTATAGTCTCACAGTATTGTCGGTGCTATTGTTTCTGAGCTGGAGAAAATCTATTTGAAGCAAGCAACTCAATGAGCACGGTCCTTTTATTCTGACAATGAATTATCTGTGTAGAAACTCTCATGAACAGAAGCCTTTGTTGCTAAAAAATTATCATGAGAATAGTTTAGACAGAACGTGTTTTGGCTGACTGTCTGTCTGGGTGCATGCAGATATCTAATAACTATTATGTTAGTTATTTCCTGCACCCTGCTTGCTATTTGCTCCCTGGGATTCATGTCCTGTGTCAGGTGGTATTTTTTTTCTGCTCCCAAACCCACAAAGGAGTTATCAAATTCTTGGGAAACGCATGTTCCTTCCATACATTTGACTGTTCAGGCAAAGAAACATGTACCTGTATTATAGTATATGTGTAAAATGAGTCAACAAAATGGGGGACAATCTAGAAAAAATTATATTTGGGTGATGGTTTACAAGAAACTATTTCACATTATATATATGTTCACTTGTGAACAAAACTGATTTAAGTACTTTCCTTGTTCACAGATGGCGCATAAATAGTAACCACAAATGTACTGTGCTCTCTTCATAGCTGGATGCTTCTTTTAAAAGTCTCTCTGCATTTTTTATAGCAGTTTATCTATCTTAGCTACCTCTAGCTCCCCTATTACTATAGCTTTTGAACATCTCTTAATCTTTAATGTATTTATTCTCATAACATGTCTCAAAAATTGGAGGTACTATTATCTCTTTTTATGAGTCTCCTTATTTACAGGTTGGGGTTTTTTGTTTGTTTGTTTGTTTGTTTGTTTTTTCTTTTAATTCCAAGATTTGGAGACAAACAGGCTTGAAGAAGTAAAACTCGTGGCACACACCATCTTGATCTCCCCTCCCAAGTCACCCTTAATAGTTACTGTTGCCACCCCACAGACAGACTGGCTGTGAGAAATTCCCTAATGCGTTCTGGGCAAAATGAGTGGAGGAACCAAATGATTTCAATTTAATGCTCTAAAATAATCTGACTCTTCTTGGCTGACAACATGGCTTTTGCTGCCACATGAGCAGCTGAGATGGAAGATGTGAGGTGACAGTGGCTGGAGAAGGGGACCTTGGAGAGGATGAAAATCTCAGAAGGAAGAGATGGGTGCCAGCCCTTGAGGGTGCACTGTGGTAGTGCCACTCTGGCTGTGAAAAGGAGGATTCAGTTCATGTGCCTTAGCTGTGTGCTGTCACCATTTCCCATGTGCCAGCACTGCCTGATGACACTCTTGCCTAAGGCCCCTGAACCAGGGGATGATTAACGCTGCAACAAAACTTTGAGCAGTTTTCAGCAGGGATTTGTCCTTGCCCACCTTACAGTGCTCAGATAAGCCTCTGTGCTGGAGCAAAGAATTGAACAAAGGTGTGCCACAGGTGGTTGTTGCTGAAGAAGGTCACAATGTCCTCTATTTCAGCAGAGAAACTGTTGGGAAACTTCACCCTTGACAGATTGTCTCAGCTACACTGCAAGGCTGCATGTGAAATGACTGGCCAGAGTTATGCAAAGTCTGTAGGTGAGCAGAGACTTCTGCCCATGTTTTCCAGGCCCTTGGCTGCAGGCTGTCTTTGTCCATCTGTGAGCTATTTCACTTCGTTTGGTCTCATGGACTTGTTTCTGGTTTTCTGTTGTCTAATACTAAACGTTATGGTTACAGATTTTAAAAATAGTGTTTCACATGGAGTCTGGTTAACTAAGGGATTTTTAGTGTCAAATAGTCTCACGCTTGTTATTCATATTATCTCACATTTATTAAGTGAGATTTCCATATTTGGTGGTTTGTTTTGTTTTTGCAGTGGGTTGCATTGCTAATTTTAATGCTGGCCTTCAGATTTTTGTTGAAGCTACATGTCTTTGTAGTAGGCATAAATGGTCTGTGTCCCAGCTTTCACATTTTCTAAGTTACTTTTTGTTAACAATTACCTATTATAGCAGCTCCAATTTCAGAAATTGCTTTTGTAAAAAATGTAAATGGCTTTTATACATTGCTTTATTTTTCTCTATTCTGGGGGAAGTGTAAGTAACCGAAATGAAGATATGTGAGTTGCTTACATTGATTGTATGAAAATGAATACAAAACAACCTATTGCAGTGAAACATTTTAGTGTATCAAGACATATTTTTTGTAGTTGTTATCCAGCACCTGCCCACTGTATTCTTTCATGTTCATAAGGAATTTTGAAATTTTACCAAAACGTTTATAGTGAAAAAGTATCAGACATTGTAGAGTTTGTTAAGTAATGGAAAATCTACCTCTGATCAATTCTCCACATTGATGCTCTGAAAATTGTGAAAGAAAAATCAATCTGTTTTTTTACAGATTTGACAATAGTTCAGATATAAGTTTTGGAAGCAATTTAGAACAAAGCTATACTTCTCTGTCCCTTAACAAATGGAAAACACTTCTAATAGGGTTTTAAAACAAATTATCCATAAAATAAAAAGGACAAAGCAATAAACAGGAGAGAGTAAGTGTAATATTAGCTGTAAGGAACAGGATGAGAAAGTTTTAAAAATAGAATCAGAAAGAGTAGAAGAGCATATTGAAAGCCAGATTTGACTACTGTTGTGTTAATATGCCCTTCTGTTTTAAGTTGTAACAGGCAGATTTTATTGCAGAGTATATAAAGAGGATTCTCTGAAGTTCCTAGGCTGCATTATTCTCTGGCTTGGAAAACTAATTGCAGAGAGAGCTAGGGCAGAGAGTCCCTAGTAGGACAGGGCAGAGTGTCTTTAGGAAGTAATCTAGAGTTACTTTCAGTGCTTTAGTTTCCTAAACTCCTTTTATGAGAATGGGCTGTTTTGGGATTTTTTTTTTTTTTTTTGTCATGTCAGTTATTCCCACATTAAAATATACACTATAGAAGGCTTCCTTGCATAATTTCTAAGCCTTTCTTGTAGACTTTTGCTTATGATTCTAGAGGGAATTCAGGATCTCCAAAACCTGTTTTGCACTTTTGGACTGTTTCCCTAAGGTGTCAACGATGTAGCAAATCACAGAGACACTATAAAAGAGGAAGATGATTTTATTTTAAAGCAAAACTGATTTCAGTTATTTGCCCTTCTGCATTTAACTACTTGTAGTGAAATGTGTAGGAGAGTATGAGACTGAGTAGCCTGTTCAGGTGTCTGGCCCCAGAAGCAGGATGCATGCGTATCAGCTGTCTGTGCAGGAATTTGTGCATTAATAATTAATACCATTAATACAGTTACTGGACCAGCACCTCCAGGCTGCTGATCTTGTGATGGCCTTTTTCTACCACTTAGGAGCTTGTAGTTGATAAGCCTGTGGGAGACAGGAAGTCTTTCCTTCCCATGCCACCTTTGTGGTTCATTTGGGTTTATTGCCTGTCCTGTGTCTTGCAATCTTGAGTGTCTGGAGAAGCTGCACAGAGATGTGCGGCTAATCTCAAACTAACTAGCTAATCTGAGAGCTACCAGCACTTGTCCTTCATAGAGCCCTGCTCTTGCCCCTCTTCATTCTCCATGCCAATCAATCCTCAAGCTTCTCAGCAGAAATTCCTGGGCAAATGGTGGCAGTAGCTGTGGGTAAGTATGGCTGTGTATTATTCTCCAGGCTCTCAAATCGCCCTTCCTTTCTTGATCTCCCTATTTGTAGTGAGAAGCATGAAATGAAAAAATATTGACAGAACATTCTTGAACATTGGACAAATAAAGTAAAATCACATTTTGAGCAAACTGGTGGATTGCATCTTGCTGCATCCAAATGTGTTTATAACTTAGCTGATAAAAATCTGCTGCTGTTTTTAGGAGAATTCTTTTGGGTATTATGTATTACATTGCTGAAAGAGCTGTTCAAATCAAGTTTTATGCTAAGGCAATTTTGTTTGGTGATTGTTTGGTACAATAGTGAAAGAAAAAAAATACTGTTTTATTGGTACCCTCTGTGAAGCCACGTCTCCTTCCATTGTTATTGGTTCCAAGGATTTCAGACCAGAAGGGATCCTTATTGTCATCAAGGCTGACACCTGCATATATATTAAAAAAAAAGGTGCAGTTTATCCAGTAATTCTGGTATCAGTCCTTTAATTTCTGCAGAGCTAAAGCATAAAAAGGTACTGCAGAGAAGTCAAGATCTCCAGCCAACAGCTCTCCTGTCTGCTTTGTTGTTTAGTTTACAGCTTAAACTAGAAGTTACTTGAAAATCCTTCTCTACAGATTATTGCTTTGCTCAATGTGAAATGCATTAATGGTCCAGATCTGATTTAAAATACATCATTTACAGGGTAAAAACCATCAGAAGCAGCCTCTGATTCATCTGCCTACTGATAAGGTGCTCACCAGTGCATGCAGAGCGGAAAGAATGGCCCTTCTACAAAGCCATTGTATGAAATCTCTCTGTGGGTGGGCTCATAAGAAATACTGTTTTACCTCATGCCAGGTAAGGGGTGTTCAGGCCCTTATTTGCTGTTAATGTATGACATTAGTATCTAGAAAAGAAATAGAAATTTTCACTTAAATGTGGCATAAACGTGGATATAACAATGATATAAATGTAGGCATACTTTGTTGATGTGCATTATATGAGCTCTCTAATAAACAGCTAGTGCTATTTTATTTTCCAGGGTTTAAACTGTTTTAGCATCTCGAATTATGTTGGCATTTTATGTAGCAGTCTGTTGCAAAAATTAGCAAGAATAAAATTTATGTCAAAATCAATGTCAAAATTCACCACAGTGTAAAATATATATACATATGTGCCTGTGTATATACACACAAAAAACTCCAATAGCCATTAGTTTTCTTAACAATCTACACCTAGTTTCCTCTCTAAATTGCTTCAATATATGAATAAAATTATTGTTCAATTAGAGTATTCAATTTTATGCCACTAAAAATTATGTGACATACTGAAAATATAAATCCAAATATCAGTAGTATTAAGGAGGTTGTGCTTATATAGAGTCTTCCTGCTTTAGTTGTAACCATGAGATCTGGAATTATAATCCTATCTTAATGAAACCAGGAAGATGAAATACTGTAAGAACATGAGTTTTGAGAGACTACCTATCAAATATTCCAAGGTTAAAAATTGGTAGGAAAATGGTAATATCTTAACATAACAGAGTGCTTTAGCAGTTGGGGAAATGTGTAAATTGTGATTTGGGATTTCTTTCTATCTATTCTTTACCTTTGATGTGCTGGCAGTCTTTATTTAAAAAGCAAAAGCCAGATTCTGCAAGTCCTGGTGTAATCGAATTGGGTCATGCACTTTGTACCACTTAAATTGTTCCTGTGTGTGCTGGCTTTGACTGGGGTAGAATTAATTTTCCTGACAGTAATGTGGGGCAGTGTCTGGGATTTGTGCTGAAAACTGTTGATAACCCAGGGCTGTTTTAGCTATTGTTGCAAAGTGCTTACGCAGAGCCAAAGGCATTTCTGCTTCTTACCCCAGTGAGTGGGCTGGGGTGCTCACGGAGCTGGCAGGGGACACAGCCAGGACAGCTGACCCCAAGTGACCACAGGGATATCCCACACTTTATGGGGTCATGTATAAAGCTGAGGAAGAAGGTGATCAGAGCACTTGTGTTCTCAAGTCATGATTGCAGCTGAGGGAGCCCTGCTTTGCTGGGAATGGCTGAACTCCTAGCTATCCACAGGAAGCAATGAATGAATTCTTTGTTTTGCTTTGCTTGAGTGCCCAACTTTTGCTTTACCCTATTAAATTGTCTTTACCCACAAATTCTCGTACCTTTAGTCTTCCAATTTTTTGCCCATCCCAGCTGGAGGAGAGTGAATTAAAGGCCATGAGGTGCTTGGTTCCTGGCTTAAGCTAATGGCAATGTGTGAGAAGCTTTGCTATATTGGCATCTATAATTGTTTTTCACTTTTCCAAAATGTTATTCATGACAGAGACCAAAAAGATGTGCTTTTTCTTATGAACTAAATCTTGCCAAAGATTTCAACAAACATGATTATCCAGGTATTCACTTTCCCTCCTAATCCATTTTCGTGGTGTGGGAAAAAAAAAAACAAACAAGAAAAAAACACCAACCTGATGAGGCATCTATTAAAATATTGGTTTGATTTTGTGTGAAATTTATGTTGGAGGGTTCTATGGATCTGCAACTTAACCAAGACAGGTACAGAACTGCTTGTTGCTGCCCAAGGGCATATGAATGTTGTTCAGTACATCAGCTCCTCTGAAGTGGATCAGATGCCTTTGTCCCAAGCTCTGCAAAGTGAAGCAAAGGAGAAGATGGGTTTGTAACTTTACCAGGAGGTCACTTCTATGCTTGTTTCAACATTTGCCACTATGATGTTAATCTACCATAGTCATACATGTCCTTTAATTTTTATTGCAAGTGAGTGGGATGGAGAGAGGAGAAGAGGGAGAATTTGGGTATGGAGAGGAGGGGTATACAGATTGCTTTTATATGTTATGGTGTATGAGGCATATTGACCAGCAGCACTGAGATGTTCTGGGCTCTCCTCCTGAAGGATGAGGAGGTTATGACTGTCTCTTTTTCCTCAGTTTTGTTTTTTCTCCTTCTCCTGGCTCAATTCTCACCATTTTCCTGGACATCTGTTTATGTGTTAAGGCCTTCAGGAAGGACACTCTTCTTCTCTTGGCAATATATGTACTGCCTCAGGGGCTTCTGAATAAAGTTGGACTGTCTTGATAACATTTACTGAGTTTCTGCCTCGAGATGGTTTTACTTTTAATCCTCAGAGTGTAGCTGTCCCTTGATCTTTTACAACAGAAATATAGTAGCACAGATAGAAAACTTTTTAATTTGACAAAAAGTAGAAATTAATGTGCGTGCACAGTTTGACCAAGTTCGGATCCCTAAAGTCAAACTAACTCTATTTTTAGCCATGCGAAGTGGAACTATGTTAACATATGCCAGGAGTGGGTTTTTTGTCTTTAATATCACAAACATTAGACACAGATCTTCACAGAGTTCACTTTAATTCAGACTTTTCCCATCTGTCATGGAGCTGCAGAATTAGGACACATCCCATCAATCGCTTAGTGGGGAGCAGAAGGGAATTAGAGGCCTGTGCTCTGCAAGAAGGTTTGCTGCAGGTGGTTTGCAACAATGTCCCCAAAACAACACTGAGGACAGGTTATGCAGGGTGTACATGTTTTCTGGGATGTTTGCCTTAGACTGCCTTCAGCTTTGTCCTGTGCACAGAGTGGCCATTCAAAGATGCAGAGTGTTAGGTGTGATGTTGGTGTGCATCTGCCTCCCAAATTCCATCTGGAAGTGATCTTCCTGTGGGGCTACCTAATGATGCAGACCAAAGTGGAGATAAGAGCTGCTTTGAAAGCACACTCTCTTCTGAACTTAAAAAACCCACCAAAACATAGCGGTAATGCAGGAGGAGAAAAAAAGAAGTCTCTACTTTCTTGGCTAAGAGATTCTGTGTTCTTAGCAACTTCTGGGAAATGAGACTGCTCTGTTTCAGTGTCTTAATGTGTATTTACTGCCCAAATTCTTCTGTGCAGCTTGATTTCAAGGGGAAGACATGGTACCAGATGAGAGAAGCATTAATCCTGTTTATTTTGTGATAATCAAGCATCGTCAGTTTTCCCTCTTTTTTTGCTCCTCTGAAAAGGGCATGCTATCCCCGAAAACTGTGAATAGGCAGCTTTGAACTGAACAGGGAGGTGGAACCAGTTGTTCCCAAGAGTTTGGTCTTTTTAGTGGCCCTAGATCTTGTTTTTCTGTGGATCTTTTAATGAGCTTTTGTTATGTGGTGTGTTGCTGTTTCACCATGCATAAAGTCTTAATTTGTGTATATTTTTTATAGTTGTGCATTTTTCAGTTTGTCAAAATGTTTGGGATCCATCTGATTCTTACACAAATTTCCACTTGTGCTGTTGGAGAGGAAATGCAGATGGCTTCTGAATTAGAAAATTGCCATACACCCATTTTGCCCTTCAATCTGAAGCCACACTGTTACATACTCTAAACCAACATTAGGTGAGTTGGTGTGGAGTGAATTTGAGGAAGCAGATATTCTTCCTATGTGGAGTCTGAAAATCAAGTATTTAATCAATGGAAGCAAGTTTTCTACTCTGGAAGTATTGACATTCTCAATTATAGTGGAAACATCAAAGCTTTCTGCATGAAGTGTCAGCCAGCCCTTGAAACATATGGTGGAATATTTCTGTGCTGCTGCTGCTTTACTGTGGTGTATTGGATTTGGACTGGCATCATTTTCTTCCATTAGTTAGGCTTACCCTACTTCACCTTTCCAATTTATTGGAACTTAACTGCTCGTTGTCAGCTGACTCAGGAATGCAGAGCCACACTCCGTAGCCAACATAAGGCCTGAAGTTAATAAATTTTAATGCATGGAGTAGAATAAATTAGAACTAGTATGTTAATGTTGATAACTTCTACTGCAAAACTCTTATTACATCTGTCTTGGAGATTTTAATTTTATTTTTAGATGTACTTCATGCACATCATATTGTATATATGCATGATATCACAACTCTTCTTTTTCCTTACAGAGGCCTAATGGGAAAACATGGGGATTTGTAAAAATAAAAGCTTTCCATTTACTGAAATGGAAATTATGCAATTTCATCTTCTAGTCAAGACTTTTGCTGAAATTCTTGTACACAGTAAGAGGAGAAAAAATAGAAAAACATGTTGAGATGTAGCTGAGAGAAAACCTCTTTATTTCCTTAGAATAGATAATTTATTTTTCTCTCTCCCTCCCCACTTATACTGGCCATATATACAGCTAATAGTAGTGTTTGCAGGCAAACCATCCACAAGCCAACATCTGTTGAGCCTTATGGGAAAAAAGGGTCTCAGACCTATGTGTGCTTTCACTACATTTATTCACTTTTTTTGGGGAGAGGGAGGGAGCAGGGATGTGAGAAGCCCAGTTACCTACAGAGAAGTCATCTGAATTTATTGATCTCTCCTTAGCTCGGATTGTTATTGATGGGAGTTCCCAGTGTTGCTGTTGACCTTAAGGGAAACAGGACAAGCACCCCAGTGGATTCTCTTCTATTCTCCTCACCCCTAAGATCTGTGGTGATCAGGTATCAAAATTTCAATTTGTCTTGTAAGAACTGGAGAAGGAGACTGCTGTGGCATACCTTCTATGGAAGGAGTAATAAGATTTTTGGGAAAGGTGGTCTAAAACCAACTGAAAGACTACACTGGCATTTTATTTTGCCCTTGTAAGACTCTAAAATGACAGGCTGAAAGTTGGCACCCTTGAGGTCTTGGTAGATGTTCTGCCCAGGTGCTCTGTGGGTCTCTGCTGGGCATCTTATTCAGCCCAGAGAGCAGATTTTGGGGTGGATCATCAATAAAGACATTGAACAGGTCTGAGCCCAATACTGGGCTTGGAGGATCACCACTTGTGTGCAAGCACAGCAGCTCTGGGAGAGACAGATGTGTCCAGGGCTTTTGGGCCACATCCTGACTTTCTGAAGACACTCAATCTCATGTGATGCTGGGTCTCTTGTGAGCCTTCCTTTAATCCTTTACCTTGGCACACCTATGCTGGCATGATTTTGGTATCAAGAAATTCAACCTCTTTTATTTTGTAAATAGTTGTTGAGCACTTATGGGAGGTAGGGAAAAAAGCTTGGCCCTTGATGGAGATCTCCTGGCATCTTTGTTCAGCCCCATTCCACCTCCATTTCTTTCCAACACCACACCAGCTCCTCTGACTACTTTCCCAAGTTCTGGAAACTGGGGAGAGAAAATGAGATGGAAAATGGTAGCTGGAGTAACATTGAATGGTCCTACAAAAGAAGTCCATGTATTTTTCCAGCACCTCACTTGAATTTCATCCTCACTTGAATTTCATCTCTGATTAAATGGCTGGATGTCATGAGGTCATTGCACATGGCACTTCTCCATGATTTCTGAGGGCTGTTCAGTAGTTTGAGTCCCCACACACAAATAAATGGCCAGTTTTTGTGGAAAAAAAAATTGTCTCATCATACTTCATCTTGGAAAACAGAAGATGATGTTGATTAAGTATGGATATATGCAGATGGCAGAAAGAACCCTTAATGAATGGCATAGGGTGGAGTAGCCAGAAGTGGCACACCAGCCACTCTGCTGTTAACTTTTCCTGTTGGCCAGGGGAACAATTAGGATGGTAAGAGCATATTGTTCTGTGTCAGTTACGGAGAAACAAAGTGATGGAGAGGTTAAATGTTCTCTCTGAAGTTCCTCAGCCTTGTGCCTGTTCTTACATCCCTGTTTCTCTCTCTGCATTTCACTTTAGTCCCAAAGCTTTATCTTTTCTTCCTGTGACAATTTTTCTGTTACATTGTATATAAAAAAAAACCAGGAAAATGTTGTAATATATATCAGATTATATGAACTACACTGTTATTTGTAGTTTGGTGTTTCATGATGTGAGGTTTTTCCTTTAACTTTTTTTTAGGTCAGACAATTATGTTGATAAATCTAAATCAAAACCAAATGGGTAAATAAACCCCCACTTTTTTTCAGACTGACTCCTTTCTTTTGTCTCCACTCCCTAATTCTTTTCCACAAGAGCAAACACTGTTTTACTGACACTTTGTAGGAAAGCAGAGGAAATTGGTAGACATCATCCCTCCAGAGGAGAAAGAAGAATTTCTTGCATCACTTCTTACTCTTTTTATCAGTAATAAGGATGTTTATAAGATAATAGGATATTTGAATGAATTTTCCTTTGGCATGAGAGAAAATGTGAACACACTCATGGAAAAATGTATGTGCTTTATGTACAAAATACATGTGGATGTTATAATCCTCTTTACATACAGCATTTAACACAGATTTTTTTTTTTTCCGGAGTTTTTATTTATTTCTTCCCAGATGGCTGCTCATGCAGGAATCTTATATGAAGGTATTGAAAATTTTGTGGCTGAGCCAAGGACTGAACTCAGCTCTCTTTGTTCTTAGATAAGCAATCAAACTTAACCCTGCCTGTCTTTCTGCCACTGTTTTTCTATCTCTCGCCAGCTAGAGGCAAGTCCCAGTTTGTTGGCTGCCCAGCTTCTTTCTGTTCCTCATTCCTTTAATAGTTTTGGTGACTACTCACAAGTAGGAAAGAAACCAGATGCCTGAAAAAGTTATCATGTTGTTAAAAGATAAGATTGCTGGAGAAGTATTTGTTCAGATAGCTCTGGCTTGAAGTCTAGGTTCTGCAAGACTGATTCCTTGGACAGTGTTATTGGCCCCTCGGGGGCTTGAAAGTATTTGCATGTTTAGATATTTTCTGCTGCAATGGAAGTTTTTGCAATACACTTGACTTGCACAGTAAAGAGGCACTTACATAAACAAGCAGGTAATAACTAGATGCTTCTTAGTATGATCTTGAGCTAGTCTAAAATGCATTTGTTGTAAAAAATAGATAATTTTCCTCCTGTGCATATGGGAAAGGCTTTGAGTGTTTTTCTTGCCTGTGATTTCTAGCTCTATCGTTGTCACCCTTCCATGATGTCTGTTGTGTCAACAAAAAATGATCTAATTTATGAAATGCAAAACTATTCGTCTGTTGATACTACTTTAAATGTAAAAAACCTGTGCCAAAATAGCATAAGTAGAAGCAGAGAGAATGCCTTGCTTTTGTTCGAATACCTGGCCCTGATTCATACAGAAACCTGTTGAGTTTTGTTGTCATGCTTTCTTATTGTGTAGCGTGTTTCTTTTCCTACATTTAAACTGTGCTGCTGCTCTGCAAATTCTTTAGCTGCTCTCTACTGAGAGATGCAAACATATGGCCCTTAAATGTTCTAGGAGAAGGCTTAGGTGTCTACAAGCATCAAAGCAACCCTGGAAAAGAGTAGTGTATAGGATTTTTTGGCAGAGGAGTGGCAGGAAAACAAGAAACTAGAAATTGGATGACATCAGTCTATTTTAGGTTTTGATAAATCAAAGGAAAGCAATTTTGATTTGAAACAGACCACAGAACCATGAGCACTTTAGGCAAATTCTTCTTCCGTGCCTTAAATCTGCTTTGAGGTTTTTACAAACTTGACTGCGATAAATGTATGCATGTAAATTAAAGATAGTATGCAGGCCTATGTTTGTAACTTTGAAGTCCCACAAATCTGAAGATTAAATCTATTTTACATTTGATGCTGTTCAGGCAGTCTCCTGAGAGTCCTTGGGCTTTGTTTAATGGCATTGTGTAAATGTGAAGCAAAAAGAATTACAGAAGAAAACTGCTTTTCCTCATGAGAGAAGTCCATTTCTATTTTATGTTGTAGACTCTGCAATATTTCATACCTGGTATACCTTAGAGATTACCTCTGTAAAGACAGTGATGGTATGCTGTCAGCTCTCTGCAAGGTTTTGAGTTGAGGGGGTCTGAGCTTTGCGTGGGAAGGATTTATTTTAACAGTGATATAAAATTATAGATTTCCCTAGAGTTTTTCCTCATTACTTTTTTCAGTCTCTTGTGTCATAAATCAAGACATTTGTGGTCATTTACTTTTACTTCTTATTTACTGCTTGAATGCAGTTTGAAAACATTTTTCAACCACTTTTTGTAAGATTGGGGTAGGGCATATCTTGTCAGAAAGTGGTTAAGTAAACCTCAGAGAAATATTAGATGTCTGAAGAAATATTGGTCCTTCTCATCAACCCCAGATATCTTTCTTCCTTTGTGTTTTTAGTTTTGAAGTACAATTAAGAAATATTTATGTACTACAAGTTCATATCTGCTCAGTTTTTGTTCCTTGCATTAGTAGCTAGGGGAAATTTGCAAGACAGCTGGAGAGGAATCTTTTTCAAGGGTGGTAGGACAAGGAGGAAGGACTTTAAATTGAAGGAGGGTAGTTTAGATGAGACACTACATATAAGTTCTTGATTGTGAGGCTGATGAGGTACTGGCACAGGTTGCCCAGAGAAGCTGTGGATGCCCCATACTTGGAAGTGTTCAAGACCAGGCTGGATGGGGCTCTGAGCAACTTGATCTAGAGAAACGTGCCCCTGTCCATGGCAAGGGGATTGGAACAAGATGGTCTTTGAGGTCCCTTCTAACCCAAACCATTCTATGAATCTTCTGAAGCTACTGTGCCTCCTGGATACTCTCCTGCTGATATTTTAAGTAACAGTATTGGATTCTCTGTGGGAGACAGACGTTTAGCTGGCACTGGTATTTTAATATAAATTCCATCCAGTGCTTTAGTTCCCATTATTAATTATGTGAGGTGTCCCTGCAAGCTGAGACGCAAAACCTGCTCTGCTTTCTCTGCAGGCAGAGTCCAGCACCACTGAAGTGGTGACCAGGCCATGGCAGTGGTGACCAGATTTTAGTGAGGTCCCTTGCCTGGCAGGAGCTGACCTGGCTGAGTGCTGCCTGTGTGTGTTGCTCCAGCTGTGCAGTTCTCAGGGTGGCAGGGGCTAAAATTGTGCCAAATTAATGAAACGTGCTTAGACATAATAATAAACCAAGTTTAAAAGTAGGCTGCTGAGGGTTCTGGTCAGGTGGAACCCACCTCTATGTTTTTACCTGGCAGCTGTGGGCATCAAGAAAGCAAATTCCTTTTCCCAGATTGTTCATCAGACATTCCATCAGCAGTAACTGTTCTAGAGAGAAACCCTGAAGCCTCAGTACCACACATGCTGACAGGGAGCTCCCCTAAATTGTCCCTTTGTTGCCTCAGCCCAAAATTGTCCCTTCCCAGGATGCTCACTGCCGCGGTGCGTTCTCCCTG
>VWYP01014313.1:0-19441 GCA_013400435.1 Pycnonotus jocosus
CCTTCCAGTACCTGAAGGGAGCTCACATTAAAGATAAGAGGGACTATTTGCAAGGGCATGGAGTGACATGACAAGGGCGAATGGCTTCCAACTGAAACGGGGTAGGTTTAGATTAGATATTGGGAAGAAATTCCTTACCATGAGAGTGGCGAGACACTGGAATAGATTATCCAGGGCGGTTGTGGAAGTCCCATCCCTGGAAGTTTTCAAGGCCAAGCTGGATGGAACTCTAACCATCCTGATCTAGTGGAAGAGATCCCCGCCCATGGCAATGGGGTTGGAACTGGATGATCTTTAAGGTCCTTTCTAACCCAAATTGTTCTATGATTTTATGATTCTAACTGGATAAAACTAGTAAAAGATAATTGGGCCATTCTCTAGCATTACAGATTTTTTTTTTAAGAGCAAAAGTAGGAAAATAACCTTTAAATGGTTTTTCTAAGAATTATCATCTTTAATTCCATTTTATAATTTTTAATCCTAAAGGTAAGTAATACAGAAAACACTTCTTGTGTCCAGCAGCTATATGGTGAAGTGTCATTGAAACACTCTTGAACTGTTTGAGGATAGATGTTGATGTACACCACTGTTCACAAGTTTGGGACACAGTCTTTCGTTTTGTTTCTTTTGTTGTACTCAGTGCATGCAGATAATGTTCTGGATTGTGTTCATCTTAACCTACCAAAAAAAAAAAAAAATTAGAATCCAATCAGAAAGCAGTAAAAGATTTCTGTTTTCATTTTAGAAAATACTTTTTTTTGTTGTCAATTATAGGAATGAAAGCTGATTAAGTGATGAGTAGGTAACTTAGATTTGAAGCATTTTTTGCTGTGAGTACAAAACTCAATTAATTAGAAAACAAAGTAATACAAGAAATCTAAAAATTCTACTTATACTGTACTTGAAAATCTACAGAGGATAAGAACCTCTCATGAGTCTTGACTGAATGAATTTTAGTTCAACTAGCATGTTCACTCCTGAGATAAATGTATATACATTTTATTGTTTTTCTGCAGCATAAAATGCAATAAAAAATACGGTCATTAAGGGATAGGCTAGGTACTATTTACTCCATTTTTTATTTGGCTACTAACTAACAATTTATTAATTGTTACTATTGTAACTAACTTTTTACTTTTGGAATAAGAGAAAATCAAAGAAAACGAGAAAGATCAGGTTTTCAGATTATCTCCTTGATATGAATGTTTATTTGTTCTGTGTTGTTCTAGTTTGCCTAAATGACATTAATTTTTCTCTGTTGTTTTGTTATGCTTTTTTTCTTTTATATATGTTGACACAGCTATTTTGGAACATGTTCCATTTCTCAGTTTAGATTTATTCAGATATGCAATTATGTTATGTTATTCTTTCCTGCATTTCTTATCTGAATCCTGCAGTCTTTTATTTGTTTGCCACTCTCATTTTCCACATTTTTTTAATTCATCTTATTCTTTAACTAAGACACATGCAAGATAAAACTGTCTCGAAAAACAAATTGCAGTAATACCCAGTAAAACATGACTTTTTTTTTAGCACCCTTCTGCTTTCTTCTATTCATAAATTCTCAATTTTCAACCCATACTCTGAAGAAAATATATTTGCTTTTTAAATTTAATCATAAGACACCACACAGGTAATTGGCATAGTACTTGAAATAGCAAGTGATATGTCATTATATCAGTGTCAGTTCTCAATAGCATTACTTTACTGCTGTGACACTAAAAATCCCTGGAGCTTCCCATCCTAAACCTTTTCCCTTGTCTCTGATAGTTAATACATTCTATAAGGAAGTGCACTTAAGATTTATGAAATCAAGCTGTTTTCTCCAAATAAACCTTTCTGAATTTTTCCTTTTAGAGGAATTAAAGAGATACCTTTTATGTTGTCTCCAACAGTAACTAGGTTTTCTTAAGTCAGGTATATTCAGTGAAATCACCTCAGTGTTGATAAAGAGTTACCTGCCTTTCTCATGTAACCAATGGAAATTTTCTTTTTACTGGGCTACGAGAAGTCCATTCTCTTTAAGGGCTTACAGTGTAACCCAGCAAAAACATACTAAGAGAGCAAAATACTCATGATTATCTTTTTTCTTTAGTGAATCTCAAATATGTTAAGCATTTTCCTAAAACAGAAACAAGGACAAAGCCCAGCATATTTTCTGAAGGAGAACTGACTTCGAACACTGATAAAGTTATTATCTAAAATATCTACAGAAGTTGCAGCACTGTGAGACATGTTATCTTAATACAACTGAGTTGCTATATTGTATAGGTTATCTTAATATAACATAATTGGTATTATCTGAGCACCAGTCCATTCAGCAGTCCCTTTTTAGTAAGGTTCTTCATAAATGCGGCAACAAAACAGGGACATAGCTATTAACGACACACGACAAATCAGGCAATAATTAGAGGGATAGGGAAAAGAGAAAAAGTTTATACAATCACTATTACTTTTTCTCCTAATTTTTCTGCTCCTCCTGAAGTTCTCAATGTATTCTCCATTTCTGTTTACCTTTAAAAGCTTGTTGATTTGTTATTCATTTATTAATGGATGCTAATTGATATTGATCTCAATGTGTTGTTTATTATCAACTTCTGGTGAACAAATTATTTTAAGGTGATATAACTGGAGCAAATTGTGGTCTTAAAGGAAGATTCAATATATGTGGCAAAGTCTGAAGAAACATTTCTGCTTTGAAGCATATTGCAGTTAAGAAAGATTTGTTTAGAAGGCATGGGTAAAGAGAGAGGAACAGGACACCTACAAAGAGATGGTAGGAATACAAGCTAGGACAGACATCAGGAAAGAGCAAGAGAAGGTTGCTGACACCACAGACATGTTTAATTGGAAATCAACTCCTATCCTTCCCTGACTGCAGTGCTGGATCAGTCCAGGATCAAAGACTCATATACAGGGAAGATGAGATTCTTCCTTACTCTTTTTGGAGCTTTGCAATTGGCAAAACCGATAGAGTTAGAAATAAAAACAGCCGTCAGAGCTGCACTTTACTTTGAAGTAAAAAAAAACCCCTCATGTCCTGGTTTCAGCTGGGATGGAGTTGGTTCTATTCCCAGTAGCTTGCCCAGTGCTGTGCTTTGTACTCAGTGTGAGAATCATGTTGAGAACACACTGATTTTTTGGCTTTTGTTAAGCAGTATTTTCCCTGAGTCAGGGACTTGTCAGTGTCTCATGCTCTGCCAGGGCCTGCACAAGAACCTAGGAGGAATCATTGCTGGGAAAGGTGACCTGAGTGAGTCAAAGGCATATTCCAACAACATAAAAGGTCATAACAAGCATATAAACTGCTTTATATGGTAAATTATAGCAGCTGGTAGGGAGAGGACAAGTCCTGCTCAGACATTTGCTGGGAAAGGGTCAAGGCATGGTGAACTATATTGTGCATTTCTCTGGGTTTTATTAATCCATCTTTCTCTTTTTCATTAAACTTGTTATTTTAATTATTATTTTGTTATCACTATTATTATCAAAATTATAATTTATATATTTTCTCTAGTTTCAACTGTCAAACTATTCTTATCTCAACCCATGAGTTTTATTTATATTTTTCAATCTCCTTCCCACCTCACCAAGGGGGTTGGAGGGGAGTCACTGAGCAACAGCCTGGTACTCAGTTGCTGGTCGGGACTAAAGCACTACAATATGAAAAAGTGTGTAAAGATTATATTTTAAATGATGTCTAGTAAAAATGCATGAGCTCCTCTGTCATTCTGATTTGCTGCATCACCGTTGGTATCTGTCTCCTGCAGGTCCTTGTCATTGCAAGTTTCCATTCCTCCACGGTGTCTGTCCTCCTTCCCATGTTCTATTCCTCCCTCTCCCTCCTGTGTGTGTCACTGAAGGAATCTCTTGCTGTTTTGTGCAGGCTGTGGGTCCCCGACAGGCTGCACTTGGAACCATATACTCTAACTTCTTCTCAGCTATGCAGTTTATGTTATAAGCAAAATCTCTGAAAACTGAACACTGAATAAATTGTCTGGAGGCTTTGTTGTCTAGTCACAACTGAGAGGAGGCTACAGTCAGACAATATGGTATATTCATTTGTACCATATAAATTAGGGGAGTTTTACAATTATAGCAACTTGATTAATATAATATCAGAAATATAGTTATATACCTGTGCTACTTTGACCATATTGAGGAGTTGTAGGACTGAATGGTGAAAACAATTCTGTGAGCACTGCCACTGCAATGTCATTGGTATGTGAGAGGTGTTTCAATGAAAAGCCACTTATTTTTTGTGGATGGACAGAATCTGAAGTAGGTTGTCCCTGTGCCAGAGAAGAGCAGGGTAATAAAAGCAAGTCCTTCTTTGTAGATTTGTAACTATAATAAAAAAGAAAATAATATATTTACTGAGCAGTAATAGAATGCTTTCTAATAACACTCAGGTTGAAATATTGCCAAGTCTTAAGGAGTAAGGGAAATGATACATCCGTATGAATAAGAAAAGATTATTTTCTCCAGCAATAAAATGAATGATAGAGTGGTTTATAACTGTTACCAGAAAATTTATACTGACAAGTATACCCACATAATTCATTGCATGACAAAGAACATTGCATTGTCTTGTCAAAGAAAATCATCATTTTAATTTAAGATGAATTGTATTTTAGTAGCTGGTACAGACCTCATAGATCACAGATCTGAGTAATGAAACTGATTTAAAGAAAACAGCTAAGATATTACTTTAACAATTACCTGATTAGAACAACTTAGCCCTTTATCAGGGTTGCTGGCATTTTGAGGAAGTCATTCTGCATGAACTGACTCATTTTATGAAATAACATACCTTCTATAATATCAAGATTTAAAGTTTAAATGTGCTTCAAGGTATCCAAGTTGTTTCACATACTGAAAGGAAAAAATAATTCTGTCATCCTGAGCTCTCATAGAATTGTTTTAGAAAATTATAGTCCTTCTGGACACATTTTAATCTCTCATTTTATTTGAATCATACAAAGCATGCCATTATTAGAAAAAAATCCTCAAAGGGTCTCACTTTGTTAAATAGAAAAGGGCTGAGACATAACACATTGCTGTTATCACATGATATGTAAAAAAGGAACTTTCTTAGCCTCTTTCACCTAGGCAAAACTGTGGTGTGAAATCTTTTCCACAGATACTAAGAAGTTTTCTCAAATATATCAATGTTTAAAGGCAGTGTAGAAATAATATAGGCTTGTTACAGGATGAGGATGGTCACCACCCAAACAGGGACATGGGAAAGGCAGAGATGTTTAATGTATTTTTAGCCTCTGTTTTCAAGACAGATGATGTACCAAGGGGGTCTTAGTGCCCTGAACTGGAGAACCATGACTGTGAGAATGATCAACTCCCAGTGGAGCTTGAATTGTGCAGGACCCACTGTTGCAGCCCAATCCCTACGGATCCATGGGGTCTGGTGGGATTCACTCAAACATCCTCAAATAGGTGGCCGTTGTTATTGGATTTCTTGATGATTTTTGATCACTCTTGGGAATCTGGAGAGGTCTCAGCTAGCTGGACCCTGATGAACATTGCCCCAGTTTTCAAGAAGGGCAAGAAGGATCATCCTGAAAAGTACAAGCTGGTCAGTCTGTTGTCATTTAGGAAGGGTACTCCCCAGTTCAGTGCCCCCACTGAGACTCCTAAACCACGCACTTCTCTCCCACCCCCCCCTTCTCCTTCCCATTGCCCTTCTCCTTCTTCCTGCTGTGGCAAGATAAGGCTGGCCATCTGCAGCACAAAAAGTCAAGATAATGGGTTAGGATCATAGCAGATTATGAGAAGCAGCAATAAGATACGAGAACAAACAGTAAAACCAACAATAAATTGTATTATATTGCAAAAGTATACGAAAGAGAGAGTGATTCACATGCATAAATGCTAACTGCAGGTCCTCAGACAATGAGCAATGACAGACAGCTTTCCCCTTCCACTACATTTGGTTTTGTTACAACTGGAAGTAACACCCTTCTTCTCCAAAGGCAAAAACTCCCTCCACCTGCACCTCCCCACAATGACATTAGGTGGTGTAGAATAGCACAACGTCCTGGCCACAGTCCCTGACCCCCTCAGTCACACCCCCTCACAGCTACTGCAAGAAATTGACCCTGTCCTGGCCAAAAACAGGACACAATCTCACTTCTCTTCCCAGTAAAATCATGGAAAAGATTATTCTGGAACATACAGAAAAACACCTGAAGGACAACACAGTCATCAGTCACAGCTAGCACAGCTTTATGAAGGGAAAAGTCCTGCATATCAAACCTGATCTCCTCCTACAGCAGGTAAAAGTCGATCAAGGGAAGCCAGTGGATATAATCATTCTGGATCTCGGCAAGGCCTTCCAGATTGTCTCTCCCAGGATCTTTCTGAGCAAAAGATCCATCATTACATGATGGCTGAGCAACTGACTCACAGGAGTGGCTCACAGGTTGGACACAAAGGGTTACAGTGAGTGGGGTGATGCCTGACTGGTGACCGGTCACCAGTGGGGTTCCACAGGGCTCCATCCACAGACCTGTGCTCTTCAGCCTCTTTGTTAATGACCTGGAGAGAGGACTTGAAGGAACACTAAGTGTGACAACAAGGCTAAATTGGGAGGAACTGTCAACTTGCTGGAGGACAGGGAGGCCCTGCAGAGAGATCTTGACAAATTAGAGAGATGGGCAATCACCAACTGTATGGGTATTAAAAAGGGCAAGTGACAGATTCTGCACCTGGGATGGGGCAACCCTCGATGTACAGACAGACCAGGGAATAAGAGGCTGGAGTGCAGCACCACCAAAAGAGACTTGGGAATCCTGGTCCCTGGAATCTGATCCAGCAGTGCCCTGGCAGCCAGGGGGGCCAACCCTGTCCTGGAGGGCATCAGGCACAGCATCACCAGCTGGGAAAGGGAGGGGATTGTCCTGCTCTGCTCTGGGCTGGGGCAGCCTCACCTCAAGTGCTGGGGCAGTTTTGGGTGCCACAATATAAAAGAGATACAAAGTTTTAGAGATCATCCAGAGGAGAGCTGTGAGGATGGTGAAGGGTCTGGAGGGGAAGCCATACAAGGAGAGGCTGAGGTCGCATGGACTGTTCAGCCTGAAGAAGAGGGGACTGAGGACAGACCTCATCACACTCTACAGTTTCCTCATGATTGGAAGAGGAGGGGCAAACAATGATTTTTCTTCTCTGTGGTGCCCAGTGGCAAGACCTGGGGGAATGGCCTAAAGCTGTGTCAGGGGAGGTTTAGGCTGAACATCAGGAAAAAGTTCTTCTCCCAGAGGGTATTTGGGCAAACAGGCTCTCCAGGGCAGTGGTCATAAGTACAGAGCCAGGCTGAGCTCAAAAAGTGTTTGGACAATGCTCCCTGACATGTGGTGTGGTTCTTGGGGCTATGCTGTTCCAGGCCAGGAGCTGGACTCATTGATCTGACAGATCCTTTCCAAATCAACATATTCTATGATTCTATGATTCTATGATTCTATGATTCTATGATTCTATGATTCTGTGATCTAGTCCAACCTTTATTCACAAAAGAAAGAAAGCAACTAAATATATTTATACTGTAATAAAAGTCCTTTTCTTTTGCATATTTTGATTGTTAAAAACTAGTGAGAAACAAATTATAACCATAATCCATAATTCTGAATTGCATAAAGCCTAATGCAAATTAGATTAGTATAGAATTGAATATTGAATTGTATCCATTATAATATGAAGAAAAGACATGAAACACGGTGAAATCAGGCAGTTACTGTTACATTTAACAAGTAGGACATACAGATTATCAATTTAATGCAAGCTCACTTAAGTTGTTGAGTTAGGAGATTAATTTTTAAAACAATTTTAGGTTTATTTAAAAAATTACTTAGGGTTTTTTTTGGTTTGTGTTGTTTCTTTTTTCTCTTTTATTTCTGAAAAAGATCCATAATTTTTCCAATTTCAAACTTTAAAACCAAAAAATAGCTTCATTTTAAATGTTTTTTTGAAAACAGGAGTGTCTCCTATAAGGAAAGACATGCTGCCCAGTTTAGCTGATCTCTTATCAGATTATGTCCCTCTATTGAGATAAATGAAACCTGTTGATTCCAACACTTACATCCATTGATATTCTTTTAGAGAGCACTCTGACGTCACTACTGACACAACGGTGTATTCTATATCATAGGGAGGGACTGCAGATCCCAAAGTAGGGTTCCATTGTTTCAAAAGACTAATAAAAACTAAAGTAGAGGAAATGAGATGGGAATCAAACAAAGTTTTTCCTAAAATTTTCAGTGACGATTAAATTCTCTTAGGTATTGTGTGTAGCATTTAAATCAGGAATTTATTTTAGTTTTACTTTATTTCCTCACTCCTCTAGTCAGCTGTTTCCTTTCATCTAGAAAAAGGCCAAGATGGAGTTTCTGTGGGAGGCTCAAGCCTAACTTAGTTTCATGACTGAGTGGAAAGACAATGTCTGATCTGCAAAATTACAGTGGCATCAATCTTACTACCTGTTGCCTGATTAGACACTACTGAACACATATTAGATTTTATGACTAGATTATATTTCTTGAGGGGAAAAGAGAGGATCAGAGAGCCTCAGGATCAGGAGGCTGATGAAGTCTGTTCTGCAGCTTCAAGTCCATGGTCCCTCTCAGGCAGTGAAGCAGGGATTTTAGTGACAGGGATTTTAAATCTGTCTTGGACAAGTTGCACTTTTTTTTTTTTTTTTACAGTCACATTGATTAATTATAAATTCAGAATAAAGTTTTGGGTAGTTAGAGATTTTCTTCTTAACATGAGAGTGAAATTGAAGTAGTGGTTTACACAAAAAGCCCTGCCCAGTTGTGACAAAATGACCGTGCTTTGGTTTTGAATTCTGCCCAGCAGTGACGGAGAATGTAAGATGCCAAGTATTAAAAGTTGTATTCCTGGCAGGTTGTAAATTTTTACAGACAGAGCTAAAATCTCCCCCTACCCGGTTAATCCTAATCTAAATCTCTCTCTACCAGGACAGTGTACCAGGCTGTTGGCAAAGATAGATTTGTCCTACATAATTAGGTGGATTTTACCTCTTCCAAACAGCTGATCCCTAGAGGGTTAAAAAAATTCTATTGTTCTCTTTATTTTCAGCTTGTAATGGTGCACACCATCTTCACTTGCTCAAAGACTTCTAAATCCTTCATGCCATTTTCAGACAATACAAGATATTTTGGTCATTCATTAAATTTACAAGATATATGTCCTTCTTGGGTTTCTTGTGCAGCATAACTATTTCTCTGTGTAAAATATTAAGCAACAGAACCTTTAGTTTTATAGGGCATATTGATTCTACAATTACTTCTGTTCTTTCAGTAAACATTCTGGAGATCTCAAGTATGCATCCTGAAACACATTGTTTCCACTGTGAAGCGATGGTGCTCAATTACCACATGCAAAGACCCTCTGGGCAACTTATCGTAAGTGCAAACTGTATGAGAGATTGATATCTCATCTTGGTATGATGCGATCATTAAGATTACAGAATTCCTATAGCCAAACTTCAATAAAGACATAAAACTCCACATGCAGTTTTATTCACATATCCAGATTCTTCCAGCAGACCTAGATGAAAATAAAACAAAGCTTATATTTTTGATCAGGGTAGCTACCTATGTTTTTTCCCATCAGAAATAATTCTGTATAAGCTGGTGAAAGGATTAGGTTCCCTAACGTGACAGTTTTCCTCTCATCTATCTTTATTACAACTGTTATTGTACTTCCAATAAAATCAGTTGGATTTTCACTGGTATTGTAAGAGAAGCAGAATCAGAACAATTACTTCACAGCCCTCCTAAATTTTGTAAACTGCAGCTGAACATACAGTGGGAGGGGAGGTGTGGGGAGCAGTGCCTTTACAAGGCTCAGAGGTGACCTGGAGCAGAGTGAGCTGCTCAGAGCACACAGCACAAGTGCCACCAGAGCCCTGAGGAAGCTTTGCATCTCCTGCATGTCTGAGCCTGCCAAGCCTGCAGTAAAAGACAACTTTAGATAGCTTTTATAAATGTGAGAGAACAAACAACAAAATGGTTAGTCGAAGGGACAGTCCTGCCCTAGCAAAAAACCCTGCACCCCATCCACCACGACCATCAGCTGTGCAGCTGGAGAGCTTCTTTTTAAACCTCATACTCAGGTTCACCACTGTCTTTGAAGAGGATGCCAGTGTGTAAGCACTGCTAATAGAAAGAGGAAAGGTTCCATCCAACTGAGGTGTGGCATCAAGGGGACATTTTTTGAAATTGATGCTACTTCTGTTAAGACTACAGCAGGTTTCAAGTCTCTCAGTATTTTGATGAAAATGAGCTGTATTTTCTTCAGAAGCAAAAGGAGAACATTCAGAAGAATGTTTTAAGAAAATATTAATTTATAGCTGTCATTCAATTTGAACCAGATACCTTCCACCAAAGGGCTTGTTTTCTGGCCAAAATTAAATAGCTTTTAAAGAAGAAGACATTATAGATGCTTAAAATGCACTATAGGTTTTGCTGCAGGTGTTTGTTTCCCTCCCCCCCTTGTTTTTTTCTTCTCCCTCCTGTTTCCTTTGTCATTCCTTTCTAAGAGTGGCTGGTCACTCCAAATTTAGCTACCAACACTCGAAGGCAATGGTCAAAAACTTGTTCACATTTGCAAATCAGGTAGTCATCATTCCCTTTCACAGATTATTTTCCTCTTGTCCTCCACCTTCTTTTCAGCCATACTAAGCACGCTTGTTTATAAAAGAGTATTTAATATTGATTTTCAAGGTAAGATCTTTACAGAGTGAAAAAAAAATTAAGATTAAATCAAAATAGCAAATTTTTAACATGTCTTTTTTAATGTGCTAATGGCATCTGAGTAGAAATCATGTCCATGTAAGTGTTCAGATTTGCTGA
Source organism: Pycnonotus jocosus (assembly GCA_013400435.1). Lineage (NCBI taxonomy): Eukaryota > Metazoa > Chordata > Aves > Passeriformes > Pycnonotidae > Pycnonotus > Pycnonotus jocosus. The sequence continues at coordinate 10,890 of VWYP01014313.1, forward strand.
AATTTTTATGGCATTCGCTATCAAATGCAGGAGCTAGCTGCATTTTGAACAGAAGAAGCATCCTACTTTTAAGCAAACTATCTTATTTAAATGTAAAGAGGTCAGTCTACTGAGATGCCTAGAAGCTAAACACAGCTAAGAGTTCCTTAGAGTGCTTAAGAAAATTAAGGCAGAGTGACTGTACCTGTGATAGTGCAAGAAGTTTCTATTGCTATGACCATTTCCCATTCTAGCTAGACATCATGGATGTGCTTAAATTGGCAGGAAATTGCATTGCAGCTCTGACATGTAAACCATTACCTGCTGTAAGCCTCTCTCTTGAGTATGATCTCAGTTCCAACCTGCATGAGTTGTTACAGGAGGATTTGCCTGGAGGCTAGAAAGTTTGAAATACCCAAGGGTTTAGATTAAGTATGGCACATCCTTATACCCAGTGGTTTGCAAAGTTATTTCATCCGACCTTCAGAAAAGCGCCTCTAGCACCTGAGATAATAGTCAGATTTGTTTTTTCTTATGCTCACTGGGGATTAGGCTTCTATTCAAGTTCTCTGTTAAGAGATTTTTGCTGTCTTCCTGATCAGCTTAAATATGAATTATTTCCCTTTATTTACTCTTCTTAATGATAATGTTTTTTGTATGGATTATACACTGTATGCAAACTTACTCAACTGCTAAGTTTCAATCTTCAACAAAGACTTAAAATGCACACTTTTTTAGTAACTCAGCTGTCTTATTTTTAGTCTGAGAACTTTGCTTATGAACTTTGCTCCTGCATTTCAGGAACTTTAAATTCTAGTATCTGCTTGCAGATCTGTGACTTTGCCTAAGCCAGGGTTTTTTTCCCCTCCTATTCCTAGGCAATTTCTTCAGCTGTCAGCACATTACCAGGCACTTAGGGCAGTAGCTAGCATCTCAGACAGTTTCTTAATGAAAGACCCATGCTGAACCTTCCATTTATGCATTAGATCATTGACTGATCTAGGACTCACCCTGGACCTGCAAGGTACACCATTCTTGTTTTAATCAGCTGGAGTTCCCAGAAACGAGCATCCATAGCGCAAGAACCCTCTAACACGGTGCACACTGCACCACTTTCTTCAACATACAGCAGACTGTCCTAAAGTATTACATTTATAAATATAGATTCTTGAGGAAACGTATTACAACAAATCTAACCTTTCAGCAAATCATGCTATCCACTTAGAAACAACCAGGGAGCATACAGGAAGATGTGCATGTAAAAGATCATTTCAGTCTTTTACTGAACAGTGGATAAATCCCAGGACTCTCTCCTAAAATAGGGTTAAATTCAGCTTTAAAGGCATAACTTTACACCAGAATCCCTCTTATCAGAAAAACCCACATATATTTTCATTATAAAGTCAAAAGTTATTTGGTAGATAATTACAATGCCTGTGGTATAAGGAAGACCACTGCAACTGTGCATTTATTTTTATCTGGATGAGCATGAGGCTGCTCCTGACTGGCCCATAGACCAGAAATCCCACCTGAGAGAAAGCCCCATGAAAAAATAAGGGTTTAAAAGGGGTTGACTCTAAAGTGGCCATGCATCTAGATTCTGCCTTCTCCTGAAGTTTCTAACTCATTCAGGAGCTCTAGGAGTTGGTAGCTGTATCTGTGTTCTTCTGTATCTTTTCTGTCTTTCTCTCTCTTCTGCTAATTCTCTTTCTCATGAAGCATTTTTTGGTAACTTAGTATCTTACAGGTTTAAGGGTTTCTATGTTGAATGGGCTAAGGAAATGCTAAGTAATGTTATAATAAGTGCTATATATTGCCTTTAGTAGTGTTGTAGTCACACCTTCATCAAAGTGTCCTTTATTTTCTATATTTTTGTGTGATGTTTAGCTCTTGAGAAAATCTGGTCAGTTTCTCCTTTGTGTCTACCCAAAGAAAAAGAACCTTGGTTTAGCCCACACACTAAGTTTCCCAGGTGTAACAATGTGCAACATATTTATAGGGCTTTCTTGAAAGCAAAAATGGCTGTTTCTTTTTTGTTGTGGGGGGTTTGTTTTGTTTTGTTTTGTTTTGTTTTCCCTTCTTTGCATTGTGGATGTTGTTTACTATTAATGTAAAAGAGAAATGGTTTTCTACAAACATAAGCCAGTAACTATGCCTTCCACAAAATGTTTATTAGGGATTTACTACATTTTTATGTTTCACTTGTGTAAGTGAATATATGTGCATAATACTCACCCGTGCACTTTTCTCCCTTCATTTCTTTATATGTGACTTTGAAAAAAGCCCCTTTTTTTTTTGCTTATTTCTTTGGAACTATGTTTATCGTCCATCATAACAATCGATTGCCCTAACCACATGTGATAGTTTCTGTGTGTGTTTCCTACACATCAATTATGTAAGGAGATGTTCTAGTTTGTTTAATGTTTTTGTGCATTACTCACTGTTTTCACTTGTATATGGTGAAGGTTTTGCCCACTAGTATCAGCAGTGTTAGCACTGGATCTTAAATTAACCTGTAAATGAACTGAGGCTGTGGCCTATCTTCCTCGGACACTGTAAGGTTTTTGTCATTGTTTTTGTATTAAGCAGACAGCAAATCTCTATAAAGCTTCAGAAATGAAAAATATGCCTTTGTGGAGGCAGTTGATCACTGATTTCAGTGACCTCAAGATTTCACATAGTATTTTTAATGCTAAGGCTTGAAATCACACCTGAGTTGTAAACATTCATATTTCCTCAACAAGTTGAAAATGAAGTGCTGAGATAACAACATTTTATGGCTTCAGAAATGCTCTCAGTGGATCTCACAATTTGCCATTTGGCTGGGGGAATATAAAAACTACACCAAATTCAAAAAAAGGAGCCTATCCTTCTTTGAATCAGAACTTTACTTTGATAAAAATAACAGGCACACCAAGACTCATGATAGACCTTAACAGTGAGGTTTAAACTGCTTGCTAAGATTTTACAGAAATATTCAGATTTTTATGCATATGTGCATATTTTATGTAGTCAAGAAAAACCATATGTGTATCTATCTAACTGTAAGCACGGTGGTCTGACCTCAGCTGGTGGCCAAGCACCAAAACTACTCCTTGTTACTGCTGCTCTGCAAGACAAGGATGGGGACAGTGTATACAGAGAATACAACAGACAAAAATAACAGGTCAAAATAAAATCTAAAATATTAAAATCCCAAACAACCTCCTCCCAGACAAACAACAATAAAACTCCTCAAATAAGCAAAACCTAAACAAAAACAACAACAACGAAATAAAACAGAAACAAACAACCCCTATATAAACAGAGAGCAACCTGCCAGAAATGGCATTGTCAGGGCTGAAATTCACTTTCTAACTCTTCTCAAAACAGCTCTGATTAACACCAATCCCAGGGAAGCAAGTAGAAAAACATGTATGTGAAAATGTGTAAGATGTGGTACATAAGAAATTAAGTTACATTATCTAATAAGTATTTAGATTCAACCAGTTTTGCAGAAAGATGTCGCCAGTATCTGTTCTCATTTAACTAGTGTCCCCTACCCAGTGTTTTATCTATAAATCATGGACTAATCACCTGCCTAGATACATTTTGTAGGAGTACTTGTTGGAGTCACTTTCAAATTGTTCCAAACTTCTTCGTTGATTTTTTTTTCCCTTTTGAAACACAAAACAAATGACCAATTAGTTTCCTATTCTTCAGGGGAAAAAAAAAAACAAAACAAAACAAAAAAAACCCTGAGAACCTCTGTGCCACCTGCCTGAAGCAAATTTGCACTGTTAAGTTATATCAGAGGATTTAAAACTTGATGTGATGGCATACCCTTGACCCCAGCAGCATGAATAGCTCAGCTAGAATTGCAAATGACTTCATGTATGTTGTCAGTAAGACACCATTCATATCTTGCTGTAAAAAGGAACATGAAATAGTGACGAACTTGCTGCTGCTGTCAATCAAGGATGGTTTTGTGTTACAATGACAGCACAATTTGGATGTGTAATACTGCTCTGAAAATGCAAGATGGAGTATAAAACACTGGACAGAAATGGAAAATGATTGATTAGAAACATTGGTTGAAGTCATTAAATAGACATCAGCAAATTGAGTAAATCTGTAAGAATGGCTTTCATCAGAGTTTATACTTAGTATTTATGGATTCAGATACAATGATAGTTAATATATTAGATTTGTGTAGTGTCATTTATTAAGGTTCTCATTTTCATTTTTCATAATAGCATTGCTACACCATAAGTCTCTATAGTTATTTTACACTCCCAGATTTTTTTAGAAACAAAAATACAAGTTTTAATTATGCAACCATGAATCATGGCATGCAACACTTCTGAAAGATTCCATTACTGCAGAGGGACCACTACAGAATCCACAGATCATCTGAGAGGTTTTGTGGAGTGTCACTGCTGTGATATTAAAGGGAACAGGTCATGCCTGAACTACTGTTGATAGAGACATAGACTGGTAAAGAAATCTTAAATATCTCATAATACTCTGTCATTCAGGAATAGTTGACGACGGATGTTTTCCATCCAACTGCAGTATTTTCACACTGCTTTCATTAAGCTGTCATTTTTAAAACTGATTCAATTTGAGTCCCTTTTCTGCTTTGTTAGTTTTAATGTATCCCTCTGCACCTGGTATGACAGGAAAGGTTGCCTTTGTTCTTGTGTATAAATTTACTACAAATAGAGCAGACTCGCACACACAATTACCTACACTTAGTCTGAGTGTAACCATGCAGTACCAACAGATTTGAACAGTCTCTAAAAATCTACACTTATTTATGGTCTAATCTGAAAAGCTTTATAATGTATTAAGGAATTGTGAATTCAAACATTTACACAACTTTGATTTGAAGGAATTGGTAACTTTGATTTACTAGTGCTGTAGAACATTAAAAACATGTAAAATTGTTCACTGAGCACAGAAAAGGAATGCTTCACCTTATTCTGAACAGACTTAAAATAAGATTAAAAAGCAGCAGTGATTTAGAAAGTACAGCAAACAAATGTGTATAACTGAGCCAAATAAGCACTCGGAAAGTTTAGAAAGGTACAGGCACTTGGTCTCAAAGTTTGCAAAAGCTGTGGATGTAATTTTTTTCTTTCAGAAATTCCATTTTTGTTTTTCTTGGTCTCAGACATTTTCTGTTCCTGTAAAATGTTGCACTGAGGAGGGCAATAAAAGATATGCTTCATGACAAAAAAAAAAAAAATTTAGAACTTGTGCTGCAAAACAAGAAATAGGAAATTGCGTCATATACATTCAGAACAACAACCACAAAAGGAATATCTGGCTTCTTTTTCATGAAAATAACTTGAAGTAAATCCTGATGTTTTGACAGGTTTAGAAGTGTCTTTTTACATCCCTGAGATCAGGAGAAGGTAGCCCAAAGTTTAATTCCTTGTTGGAACTTATAGAGCTGCCCACTCCTGCATACATGCATGTGAGCAACAATGAGGGTGGGATGGCATTACTTTCCTTCCTACAGTCACACTGGAGCAGGGCTGATGGAGAAAGTGGACATCCAGCCTCACTCCAGATATGCTTCCAGCAGAAAGTCACGTGCCATACCTTGGTCCTGGTGCTGCCAGGTCACATCCTGCAGCAAATTCTGATCTGCAGAGACACAGGCAGCCTTAGTACAGCAGGAGAAAACAGCCAAGAACTGTGCAGTTCCATCAACATATTTATATGCATCCAGATGTTTTAAAATTATCTCTGGTAATTATGGATGGACTGGGTGAGGTGAGATGGGGGCAGGGGAGGAGGGAGGAAGGTGAAAAAAAATGTGAAAAAGGAAAGAAAAAAGTTTTAGAGGAAACATATCTTTTTATACCTGACTTCTATTCCTATAAAAAAGATGAACCAACACCAAGATTCCAAATCTAGTCCCAACTAACTTGACAAATGGTGACAACAGTATCCTGTCTCATGAGTGTTCTGGGATATATGGATTTTAAGATGTCCCCAGACATTTTGATAATGAGAAATCAAACTTAAAAAAATAAAATTAAATTTAGGCTCATGATGACAAAAAGGACTGACTGAAAATGGGTCTTCTACTTTTCACTGGAGGTATAAGAAATGTATATGAATAATTGACCTGCCTTTGCTTATTTGTTTGAGGAAACTGTAAGCCTATCAGATGGCAGAAGCACTAACTGAGAGTTTTGATTTGTTGGATGTTGGGGTTCTTTTTGTTAATATTTTTGTCTAAAGCCCTTGATATTTTTCACAATTTAACTGCAATAGGCCTTAATATGAGTGTTGTTACATGTGAGGGAACCTATTAAAGGATGATAGCTCACTTTTACTACCAGTTGTACACCATTCCACTAGGTCATTTCCCCACTCTGTTTGCCACACACTGAAAAAAAAAAAGACTTGAGAACAGACGTATGAGATGAGAATCAATTCTGAATGTTTCCTCTATTACATTAATTTGCTTAAGGTCAGCATCTGCTTCACTCTTGAGAAGTATGATTTGGAGGAACCCTTCTCCCATGTGTAGCCTGAACAAATTTACATTCTTAGGCTCAAAAATTTAGACAGTCTTGCATAGATTTCATAAATACTTTCCATGTCTGTGCATTCATAGCAAATGTAATATTGCATCTCACATTATTCCAGCAAACACTTACTCACAGAACTATTTACAAAAAAGTTTTTGCAGTGTCTTAGCAACCAGTAAAATCCTCTAATATCCATGCAGAGAGTATTTATTAAATCTTCTCCTGTAGAATTACATGAAAACTCTTCAATATAAAAAGAAATAAAACCCGATTTTAAAACTCCTTAATAAGACTAAACGTTAATTTAATTTCTCCCATCTTTGAGAAAATACAAAATGTAATTATTGATTCTCTTGTATTCCTTCTAGGTGTGCTTTAGTTTGATTTTTAATACATATCTCTATTTTGCAATTAATTTTTCTCATTCTTCTCCTCTTTTAAAGTTAAAATTCTTTCATATAATTCAATTTTACAGAAAGTTTTTACATTCTGTCTTTATGCCCACTGCAGTCTTTTTTATCAATATTTTTACCTTTCCTTTTAACACATTCAATTACACTATATGGGGCTTACTTAATATCATATCTTTTATGTTGCAGCAGAGAGACTTTAATATATGAGGTTCTAAAGCTTAATAATTTCCTTCACACAGCATTTCTTTCATTCCACATAATGAGTTTCACTGATGGCCATAATTCGAAAACCAAGTTATTGTCTCAGTTCTTCACATCCACAAGTATTTCAGAGTTCTACAATGTAATATTTCATTATTTGGATTAAATGAAGTTATCTTAATTTCTCACCCCGGAGTTCATCTATATGCAATGATTCACACTAATAGTTATACTAGGCACAAGTATCTGAAATAACAAAAGACTGCTTCTCAATTTAGGATTTTTGTTTTTCTCTAGAACTTTAAGAAAACTTTAAACAGGATTAATTTATTCTGTGTGTGCTGTGTTTATGTCCCTTAGTCTGTCACTGGCACACAGCTGACTTGCAGCTTCCACATTGCAGAAAATACAGGTCAGATTATTCGTAAAAATTTGTCCAACTGTGAGTGTTTACCCTCATATTTGATATGATGACTAAAAATACTTACTTGTCCTTTACACAGATATGCAAATAAAAATGGCTTGAATGATCCAGTTAGCAATAGAAGTAAAATTAAGGTCTAAATATTCTGAGATGAGCTTTGAAGAAAGGGCTGAAAAAAAACCATAGTAATTTTCTGAATGCTTGAGATGTATATTCTTTTCACTGCATTAACAGTTGTGAATCTGCTTTGCTGAGAGTAAAGCTCTGTGCAGGCATCTTGTCAGCATTTTAGGACAGAGCACTTTCTATGGACCTGCTGGTGCCTAATCATAATGTCACACTGCTGCTGTCATTCAAGACTTGCATGTCATGTCGACCCCTCAGCTGCATCTTCTAAACTATTCTGGAAGGAAATGGGGCTTCACATATCTTTGACGCGTTTATGCCCCACACCCAGTGTGCTACAGAAAAGTCAGCCTAAGTGGGAAGTCAAAAAGTGAAGTGTAGCTGACTGAAAAGTTGTGGCACTGGGAGAGGATTCTCATGAGGGTACAGAATTTGGACCTTATATTCTGTGAAGAGTATGCAGTGAAATATGTTCAATTTGAGACATTGGCCCTGCTTCTTTCAGTCTTATTCATTTATTACTAGAAATAAAGCCGCATAATACAATTTGAATTAAAGTAGAAATGTTTTAAAATACAATAAAATGTGCTACTCTAGCAAATGCAAGCACTTTGGTGTTTTACAGCAAAATTTAAGACAGGACAAATTTAGACCTGGTTTTCAGCATCTGACTACGGCTCAAATGTTTAATGAGTTCCAATATTTTGTATATTTATTCACTTTCATTTCCAGCAGACTTAACTTTGAATAAACTGCCAAATTTCACTTCTCATTTATATGTCTCTCCTAATAGGATTCGGCAAAAAATCAGTTGGGATAATGAAATCAAAGCTGATTCAAGGCACATACAAATTTCCATTTTACATTTACTTAACCATA
>VWYP01014315.1:0-58865 GCA_013400435.1 Pycnonotus jocosus
AAAGCGTGCAGCTAATAGGAGCCCTGTGAATATTCCCTTGTGCAGCTCTGGGACTGGCCTGGCTGGATTTTCTGTTGTTTACTTTATAAATACATGAAAGGTGATTGTTGTTTTTACACTTCTTGTGCAGGAATGTCTCAGTTCAGTCATTATCTAACTGCTCCTTACCCTTTTTTAAAAATATTTTTCTTTTTCTTTTTCTCTTTTTCTTTCCCCTGTTTCTTTTCTTGGTGTTTAAATTCAGACTAAAATCCTCTCCCATTATTCTGCTGCAATTTGACTTCATCCTCACCCCACATTCATCTCTTGCAGTGCTCAGGCTGCAGGCTGGGGGCAGCTTCTTTCTCATTTTGACTTTTGTTTTCTTCCTTTTGTTCGCTCATTCTCTCAATGTTTCAGAGCAGAAGACAGCTTAGAAGGTCTATTTTACAGTTAGAAACAAAACCCCACCATAAATTGCATGTTTATTATTGTTGTTGTTCTCTTCTGGATTTTATGAACATGCTGAAAATTTTTGATGAAACAGAAACTTTTACAATCTTCTCAAGCGATTTTGGAATTTTAGCTGATCTTCTTCCATTGTCTGTTTCTGATGACTGAAGCTGCAGTTGTTCTCAGCTTTTGCCTTTTTTCTCTCTTTTTGGTGTATTTCAAAACAGACTTGGACTGAAATATCCCACCCCACCCATACAGACAGCAGAGGTCTGCAAATTCTTGAATGGCTTTCACATGTGTCCTGCCTGTTCAGGCCTGATCCTATATTTTTATACCCATTATATTAAAGGGAGGAACAATATTTATGTTTGAAGGAGCAGGATTATCCTTTCCCAGAATCCACAGTTATCAATGGACACTGAATTATGCTGATTAAACACTGGTTTAGCTGCAGTGCTGTATATAAGCTACTTCTAGGAGATGTTTTCCTTTATGCAGCTGAAAATGATGGTTGGAGGTCTTTCAAAAGAGCCTAGATTCCTTATTCTTATTTTCTTTTAGTGGGAGTGATGTCCTTAGATCTCTTAAAGAGCTGTTGCTTTACTTGCTGTTTCACAGCCTCATTTTCAGCAGGAGTGTGCTGATAACACATCTCAGCATTGTTATGCCATTTCTCATGATGAATTCTCTGTGCTTCTGCTTGTACTGGAAGTGATGGAAGATTTATGGGATAAAGGAGAGGGACTGTGGATGTGAAAGCAGGAATAAAATCAGACAGAGAGAGAGAACAGCCACCTTAGTGGGTCTGTTGGTCCTTGTTAGAAATGGACAATGCCACCAGAGACCACCAGCAGGGACATCTCACCCAGCCTCAACCTAACCCTGCTCTTTGTGGGGTGCCCTGTGTCTCCTAGTTCCCCCTGATTTTCTCCCCATTTCTCACAAGTTCTTGGTGCAGGGGAGCCTCTCTCTAGATGATCCTTTACTCCTCACTTTGGTGTCTGTGGGAAAGTTTGTGCTGAGTTCTGCCCGTACCCAGGCCAGTCAGAAATAATGCTGGTGCCTCAGGGACTGGCAAAAATCCCAGTGCCCTGTAAAAATGAGCCTTCAGATGGTGGCACATTGATTCATTTGTAGCTTTCTGGAAGTTTTGGTATTTTGTGAAAATGCTTGAAGCCATCATGTCCTTTACAGATGTGGTCACATTAAGACCTGGAATGATGGAGCTGCAGCATGTTCCAGGTACAGGGAAGGGATGTCTGCATCCATTGTAAAGGTGCCTGAAGAAAAGATGGAGAGAGACCATTTACAGGAGCCTGGGGTACCAGGACAAGGGGGAATGGCTTCACACTGAAGGTGAACAGGTTTATTAAGAGAAAATTGTTCCCTGGGAGGGTGGGGAGGCCCTGGTGCCCAGAGAAGGGTACCCAGAGAAGCTGTGGCTGCCCCTGGATCCCTGGAAATGTTAAATATATCACAGGTCTAAGATTCCTTGGCCAGGAGTATAAAAATGTTTACTAATTTTATTTTATTTTATTTTATTTTATTTTATTTTATTTTATTTTATTTTTAACTTCCCTAAAGACATTTTTGTTCTCTGGACTTTGGCTGAGAGCCATTTTTCCAGGAGGATGTTATCTCCAGATGCAGTTCCCAGTTCAGGACACATACATCCCAGCACACAGTATATTTTTTAAAGAGAAATACCTTATTAAGATGTTTCCCAGGAGGGAGGCAGTTAGGAATGTTTATAATTGCTTTCCTGAACTAGTGCCATGGAGCTTGGCTGCTGTACCACATTCCATAGTAAACCCTCTGATTTCTCAGCATCTCTTGCAGCTTCTCCCCCATCCTGCCTCCTCAGCTTCTCCTGTCAGCTTTTTCTGACACAGTGCTTGGAGGGCTGTGAAGAAAGGATGCTGATTTTTTTTCCATCTTCTGATTTTTGGGAGCTGAGGGTCCTTGGCTCCCTGCAGCTCTTATTTCAGTGTTGATTCTAGAGCACTGCAGGTGGGAAATTGTAGCAAAGTATAAAAATATAAATCTGATACTGAAAATGCTGCCCCAGCTCCTTTCTTCCCTGTGTGTTGCAGTGACCATCTTGTTGGTCTCTGGTTTTCACAAATCTGAAGCCTGATTTTTCCCTTGGAATCAAGTCGTATTCAGCAAGATGGAGCAGAGATGTGACCACAGCCTGACCTGCAGAGAGGAGGATCAGAGCTGAAAAGGCTCTCACATGTGCTTGGCCTTGGCACAGTGGGCACCAAGTTCAGGACTGGGGCCACCAGAACGGTTCTCTGTAACATTCAGTTGGCAGGAGGGTGATCTCTGCAGCAGGAGGAAAGGATTTCACACAGTGAAATATCAGAAAAACAAACAAAACCCAACAACCAAACCTTTTTACAAAGTAGCTCGCCAAGAATTCAGAGAGGATAAAAGCAACAGGTCTGACTGGAAATTCCTTTGCTCAGTGAGCAGCCCCTTTGGAAATTTCCCAGCAGATGGACTCCAATGCTGTGAAGCATTTTCCTGCTGTTGGAATATGATGTAACTGGATGGAACAAATCAGGGCAGGCTCTAAATCAACCTGTGCATGTGTTCTAGAGAGGAAGGAAGAAAGTTGAAATGAAGAGTTGCTTTTCTTCCCTGTCTTCTCTCTGACTCTGTGATTCAGACTGTCCTTCCCTCTTGTGGCAGGATGGGAGACAAGGAAATGCTCCAGTAACCTGGAACATCACTAATTAGCATTAGTGAGTGGTCCCGGGAGAAGTGGAGTGTGGAGAGACACTGTAGGTGTAGAGTTTCCACTTTAGCTCCAATTTAAAAGCTTGCTTTGCTTTTAAAGCAATGTTTGCCTTCAGCTTGTGATGCCAGGTGTCTGTTTAGCACCAAAGTTGTATTTTTAGGAATGTCAGCCCCTTATCTCTCAATGAGATGATGCCACAGTTGTTCATTCTGAAATTGCAATGCTATTTTCATTTGCTCAGGGACCAAAGGGACCTCCCAAATTGCAAGTACCGGGAGAGACGTGGAGAAGTGAGAATCTACAAGTGGAGGGTTCATGTTTGCAGCTGCTCAAATTCCAGGACGCTGCATTGGTCCTGTGCAATTGTGTCCTGGGATGTGAAGAGATATTCTCCCTTTTCCAGTGCTGCCAATGGGAAGAAAACACTTGGATCTCAGAGCTGAGCAAAGCCCAGAGCATAAGGGGCAGCTCCTGTGTTGCTCTGCAGGCAGCCCAGCAGCTTTCCACACCCCCCAGCTCTGTGTCCTGTGAGCCCATGGACCTGCTGTGGTTGGGAGAGCAGCTGCTGCCTGACAGTGCAGAGTCTGAACTCTGCATTTGCTCCAACAGAGAACCTTCCAGAAAGTTTTCCTTGTGGAGTTAAGGATCATAGAATCACAGAATGGTTGGGAAAGGACCCTAAAAATCACCCAGTGCCACCCCTGCCATGGGCAGGGACACCTTGCACTGTCCCAGGCTGCTCCAAGCCCCAATGTCCAACCTGGCCTTGGGCACTGCCGGGGATCCAGGGGCAGCCACAGCTGCTCTGGGCACCCTGTGCCAGGGCCTGCCCACCCTGCCAGGGAACAATTCCTGCCCAAGATCCCATCCAGCCCTGCCCTCTGGCACTGGCAGCCATTCCCTGGGTCCTGGCACAGCAGTTCCTGAGGAATTGTCCCTCTCTGGTGTCAGTCTGATTCTGCTTGTCTCAGACTTGCACTTGATATTAAAGCTAAAGCCTTCTGATGTTTTGGAACTCTGAGCTGAGTTCCCAAGCCTTTTTCATGTAAATAAGAAATGTTTACATTCCTTGGTTCTGATAGAATATTTGAGTGATTGGTATGAACACCAATCCAAGTGATGGGATGTTCTGCTTTGGCCAATAATTGGCCACCTTTGTACAGTGGATAGAAATTGAGTCAGAAAATTAGAACAGAGAGATTTTTGCATGCTGACTTCGGACCTGTCTGCCTCCTCCTTTCCAAACTCCAAAAACAAGTGCTGCACCCCCAAAAGAGGTGCAACACTCTGGTTTCCCTGCAGCCCCTCAGACCCTGGAAGGAGCTCTGAGCTCACCCCAAAGCTTCTCCTCTCCAGGCTGAGCAGCCCCAGCTCTCCCAGCCTGGCTGCACAGGGGAGCTGCTCCAGCCCCCTCAGCACCTCCATGGCCTCATCTGGACTCACTCCAACAGTTCCATGTCCTTTTTATGTTGTTTGCAGAGATCAGGTTTGTTTAACAGAACTCTCCAGGATTTTGTAACTCTTGTACCATGTGCAGCAAAGGAACACAGAGCACATGGGTGCAGAGAAGCCACGTGAATTTTGGACTGGGCTCTTCCTATGATTTGTGATGGACATCAATGGAAATTGTATTTAATTAGGATAAAGTGTATAGGGAAGAATCAAGTTTAGACAGAGTCAGAAGTAAAATGTTCTGAATGAATTCACAGGTTCATAAATAAACTCACCATAAATCTTGTAATCCCCAATCCTCACCAGACTCTCATGAGTACCACGTTAGGGGCTGATTGCAGCAATCTTCAGGAAAAGGGCAGGAATGAGTGTGTGACAAGAAAGAAGAGTTGATAAAGGGATATTGCACATCAGAGTTGGGCTGGACTGGAAATCCTCTGCAATATTTATTTCCAAAGCATAAAGATTATCTCAGTGAAAATCATTTTCCAGTTTGACAATTTCATTTTAGTGTTACTTGATCTACTTTTTAGACACTTGGGAAATCAGTGTAACATTTTACCTCTCCCCATGCCAAAATGGGGGCTTTTAGATGACTAATTTGCTCTGCATGCTTTCCAGGCTGGGCTACAGGTAGGGCTTGTTGAGAGGAGAGTTTTTGCATTGCTCTGGGGCCGAGCCTTCTTTATTGCAGGTGCTGCTGTGAAGCAAAGGAGATCCTAGAGGAGGTTCTCAGGGGTCATCTGCAGTGTCTTTTTTTGATATTTTCATATCAATGAGCCTGTGTTGTACTAAATGAATATCAAGGAATTGCTGGGGTTGGGAGGGGCCTCTGGAGAGCTTCTGGTCCAGCCCCCTGTCCAGGCAGGGTCACCCCTGAGCAGGTGACACAGGTGGGTTTGGAGCATCGTGTGAGAAGGGGCTCCACAATCTCTGGGCATCCTGCTCCACTCTCTGTCACCCTCAAAGAAGCTTTTCCTCATATCCTTATGGAACATCCTGTGTTCCCCTTTGTGCCCCTTATCCTGTGGCTGGGCATCACTGGGAAATGTCTGGCCCCATCATCTTAAGATATCTGTGTGCATTGATAAGGTCTCTCAGCCCTCTCCAGTTTAACAGGCACAGCTCCCTCAGTGTCTCCTCATCAGAGATGCTCCAGCCACATCTCCATCTTTGCAGCTCTCAGTATCTCTGATTTCCCCTTGAATAAGTAGAACAGTGAACTTTTAAGGCTTGTTTTCCAAAAATCAATATTCAGAAAGGCTACAAGGCTTCTTATGACATTTTCACCTAAACAGAACCAAATGTGTTCTCCTGGGGCAAAGTGGTGTCAGCACAGCCCTGTGCTGAAAGCACAGAGAGCAGCTAAAACCCCACACCTGGAAAACCCTTTGGTAATGTTCTCTGGGCTCATGACCTGATAAGTGATTAATTAATGTCTCTGGAGAACATTAAAGGAAATAAGGTTTTGCAGGTGTGCCCTGAAGGGCTGTATAAAAACACTGCCATGGGGAGTTTGGGGTTTTCTTTGGGGGGAAAGGGTTGTCCCTGAAGTCTCTATAGTTTGCACAGCAGCCTAACTTGCAGCACACAAGGAAGCAGGAAAGCACTGAAAGCTGAATTACAATCAAATTAACAAGGATTTCACTTCTGGAGTTGGGATATTTAGGAGTATTCCAGTGCAAAAGGTTAATGCTACTTAAGGTTCTGCTGCAGAGATGTGAATGAAGGGTCAAACACATTTGGTCTGAGGGTCATGCTTTCATGCTCAATAAATATGTTGGTTGGAGACCTCCTGATTATTGTTAAGCCCCAAAGTGCAGCTTTTTAAAGGGTTTACATCTAAACTGACACCTCAGCATTGATCAGAGCTGATCGACCAATGCTGTGATGGACTTGGAGGAAAATGGGAATAAATAAAGGAAATGCATTGCTGCTTCCCTCTCCTGTGGGAGTGCTGAGCTCCAGGCAGCCTCTGAGGAACTCACTGGGGCCACAAATCTGAGTCTGACAGAGTCCTGGGACTGGCTGAGGGTCACATCTCTGCTGATACACAGAGCCAAATTGGAAAGCAATGCAGCAGTAGTCTGGAGCCCAAAGAGTTTATTTTTGCTGCTGAGAAGGAGATTGCCAAAGCCTGCTCTGTGGGGAAATTAAAAAAAAGAGGTTTTGTAAACAGAGAGTTGGGTTACAGAGAAATAAATAGAAGTTGTGGGTTTGGTGCTTTGATGTCCAGCAGTAGCACAGCTATACCTGGTTAAGAGTGTGGGGTAAACAGGAGATTTCACAAATATTTGCACTGATGGCCACTGGTGAAGGAAGGATGGGAAAACTGAGAGCTGCAGCATGGAGAAGATAGAGGGCTAAAATCTGGAGAGTAGAAAATGGTTAGTATTTATCAAGATACTTTCCATTGACTGCTGCTTGTAATGACTTCATTTGAAATGTAACAGAACTCTTAAATCTCTATAAAGATATATAAAGTTAAATGCTTTAAATGAAATGGTTTGGCCTCATTAAATATTGAGAACTGCAATTTCAAACATTGGACTTCTGATTTGTTCATTTAAAAAAAAATAAGGGTGAAAAAATATCCAGGCATTGGTCTGAATTTGTTCATCAGAAGCCAAGTAATAAATGGTTCTGCTAGACCTTAGTAAGGAAATTAGAGAGTGCAGGTTATGGGATCAAAAGCCTTGCAACAGTATGTACAAAATGAAAACTGATTTTTGAAATATAGAAATATGGATCAATAACTGTCAATGTCCTTTGATGAGATAAAGATTCAGCTCATGTTCTTCTGTTGATTTATTTCAGTGCAGGAGAAACCACATTACTGATCTTTGTTTGCAGAAAAACTTCTTGTAGCTCTTGGACACTCTCTGAGAGCATTTTCCAGCTCTGTTTCTAGCCCTGCCCATGCCTGTGTTGTTCCAGCCCTGACCTTGCCTGGCTGCCTGCCCTTTTCTCCTGAACCCTTTCCTTCCCTGGAACCAATTTCTTTCAAACACCTTTTCTCAGTAACCTCTGAACTCCTCCTTTTGCCTCAATCTTGTTTATCTTTCTGCTGGTAGATAATGCATATTTCTTTGTGGTTTCTAAAAAAATTATAAAATTACAGCAATGTAACTCTGTTTAATAGCTGGTACCAGTTGCACCATTACTGCCCCAATTCACACAGAGGTTTTTCCTCTTTCTGGCTCTGGAAGCTGGGTTTGGGTTGGGTTTGTTTTAAAGTTGGGTTTGCTTTTTAATTAAAATCAGGCCTTACATAAAAGCTCATTCATATGCATAAGTGTTTCACAATCAAATCATTAGTGTTGCTGCTTAACAAATAAGGGAGGAAAATTAGATTATAAGGTTTACTTCTAGGTGCTTCCATAAGGATCATGCCTGACAATGTAGTCAAGTTCTGGGCTCATTTAGAGGCTTTGGTTCTAAAAGTTTTAGAGGCCACTTCTGCTTGGTTTCAGAGTTTAGAAGTTTAGGATGTTGGATGGTAAAGGAAGATCAGTAATAAAATTGCAGAGGGCAGAATTTTTAAAAATCCCCCAAAACATGGAACCTCCATTCAAGGGTGTCTGTGAACTAATCCAGCATCCCAGACTGGTTTTGTGCTGCTGTGCCCACAGCCTGTGCTCAGGGCTGGTGCAGAGCTGCACAGAAAGGCAGCCCCTCGAGGAAAACCCCATCACAGGCAGGCAGGGACACAATCTGCTGCTCCCCTTGGGTTCAGCAGGCAGCACAGCAGTGATGATGGGAGCAGGGACAGCTCATCCCACACACAAAAAGAGTTTTGCCATTCTCTGACCTGAGCTCTGAGCCCTCCCATAAAAGCACTCGGCTCCTTTTCCATTGAATGGTTTTTCACTGCTGCTGTCAGGAAAACACCGAGTGATTCTGGGGTGAGTCCTGTGGCCTGTTTGGAATGCAAATCCTAGGGAGATGTGGAAGCAGCTCTCCCTCCCTCTGGCAGTGCCAGGTCTGCTCTGTTCCTGCCAGG
Source organism: Pycnonotus jocosus (assembly GCA_013400435.1). Lineage (NCBI taxonomy): Eukaryota > Metazoa > Chordata > Aves > Passeriformes > Pycnonotidae > Pycnonotus > Pycnonotus jocosus. The sequence continues at coordinate 8,637 of VWYP01014315.1, forward strand.
ACAGCTGGAACTGGATCCCAAACAGCAACACATCATTGCTGCTCTTACACCAACTCCCTGGGTGCTCTCACAGCCCCAGGGGCTCAGAACCTCCTGGGTTCCTGCTGCTGCTCTGGGCAGGCAGCAGAGATGGAATGCACAGACAAGGAGTGCAGGAGCTGGGTGCAGCTGGAATTGCATCAGCATTTGTCACATTGCTGAGTTCAGACCCTTCACTCGTTGTGTTGTGTTTTCTGACAAGGAAAGTGCCATGATCCTGGTTCACCCTGCAGCAGTTCACTTCTAATCCCTCCACTAGCTGTGCTTCAGCAGAGCTTTTACCCCTGCATTTCACCTTTGTTCTCCTCTGGAAGCAGTCTACTGCAGTCTACTGCTGTCTTTTCCTCCCAGACGTGGTGGGTGCTTTAAGGTGTTTTTCCCTTCTGACAGATTTTGGCAGCTTGAGGGGAACTCACAGTGAGTGTGAGGAGGATGCCACAGGGCCTGGCAGTGCCTGGCACAGCAGAAGGCAGGTCATGCCACCCCACTGAAAGGGAAGCCAGGGTTGTTTGTGGGATGAGAATTATGTTGTCCTCAGCTCTCAGAAACCAAGGAAATGTCCCAGTGGTGTTTTCCTTGCAGGTACATGTTCTGAGGGATGTGCCAGCCCCCAAAGCAGGCAATGGGAGAACTTTTTAAGTGTCAGATGTGCAGCCTTCATCCCTGACAGCTGAGTCTGGTTCATTTTCCACGTGCTTCTTCTTCCTACGATACCCCCTGAGACTGAGAAGGACTTTTACTCTCATTTTTTCAGTGCAGAGGTAGGAAAATGCCAGAGCCAAATTCAGTGAGGATGCCTGTGCACACAGGATAAAGTGGAGGTCTGGTCTCCCAAGTTTTATTTGATTACCTGGCAGCAATCACATCACCAAGTAGGACTGACAGAAGGACACTGAGCTCAGCCCTTTTAAAAATGCTCAGGTTCATCTTGAAAGTCATTGTCAGTCTTGAGCTGACCGTTATTATCCACAGAAACTCAGATTTTGTGTCCTATATGTCCAGCAGAATGCATTTTTGTGATGAAAATTTGAAATAAAACCAATTCTTGATATGTAAAAAATTATTGCAATTGACTTGTGGTTAAGTTTGTCCGAGAAAGAGTTTACTCAGCTCTGCTTGTTCAGGATACAAACACTTTATTAACCAGACTTCACTTCCATTATTCCTTGTGAGACCACTGAAGAATAAAAAGTCTTTTCTTTGTGCCACATACATGCAATATTCAGTTAAACCTGGGAAATTTCACTGGCTTTCAATCATCTTCCTGACTTGTCAGAGCAAAAGATGTGCCAAGGATAGAATAGAGGACTTGGTATTTTAAGATGTGTTCTTTCTGTCTCCTTATTATTTTGGCTTGGAAAACAATGGAAAAAAAAAAACAACCGGTGAGGTTGAAGGACTGTTAAGCAATTAAGACCTTTATGTGTCATTTGAATGGAGTCTGGTCAGGTTTCACCCACAGACTGGGCCTTGGTGCAATCAGTGAAAGGCTTTGCTCATGTCTGACACTGAAACCCTGCATGGGTCCTTTTAAATGGGTGCAATTCTGTATCTATTGCATATGAAGACTGCATTACACAGCAGATGTCTGGTTAAAGCAAAATTAGGGACAGAAAGTGAAAAAAAATCATAATTACTTCCCATTGTCTTCCTGCCTTTCAAGAGGAGCATGTCCAGCTGCTGCTTTGCTCAGCGCTGCTGCAGCAGAGCACATTTTGCCTTTGAAGGTGCAGTTCTGGAGCTTGGTGTTTCTGAGTGCTTACCTGCACCATGCTTAATCCCTGGGCTCAGGGTAACCCATCTGTCCCTCTCATTCCAGGCAGAAATGCCGGGTGTTTCCTGGAGCCTCCAGCCCCACCCTGCTGGCTCTGTATCCCTCAGGTGTGCTCCACTCCTGCTGCACCAGCACCTCCCAGCTCTTTGTTCCACTCCTCCCAGAAATGACCCAGTCTATGAGCAGAAATCTTAGATAAAATCTCCTGTATGAATTACAGCTCACTGAGGCAGATTTGAGATGCTGAGACCCCTTTGGATAAATTAATTTTTAGCGGCCAAATTTGCAAAAAATCAGGCCTGCCATCTGTAACTGAGGCCTTGACTTTGAATCAACTGTGTTTAGTGGAACAACAGATGACAAATTTAGAGCATTCTAAGGAAGTGTTGAGATGTGAACATGATGGATTTACCCACAGCAAATGGAAGGTAGACACTCTGTTTCTGTGGTGACATTTCTAAAGAGGCAATTCCACGCCACAAAATGAAATGGTGCCTGATTTTAGTGATGAGCTATGTCAGGGGGTACAACCAAACAGTTCCCTTCTCTGTTCAGGTCCCACACTTGGAAGAGCTTTGAACATTTGAAGAGAAACATTGATTTGATCCCCCTGTTTTCTCCTTTGCACCTGTAGCTGCTACAGCTGTTTAATTTTTTTGGTTATGCACTTGAAAAAAGATGAAACATCACCACTTTTCTTGTCATATTCCCCCCTCCCCTTTTTTTTTTTTGGTTGTTTTGTGCAAAGCCTTTTTGATTTAGCAGTACTTGTCTGTGCACTTTAATGTTGTTTCTCTGGAATCATTCCCTGTAGTGCGAATAAATGTTATTTGTGTCAGCAGCTAATCTCACCCCAAAGCCCATATTGTTATTAATATGTTTATTCAATACTGTTTATTCCAGCCCCAACTTAGGCATTTCCACGCTCTTTATTCTTGAGTGCCTGGTGCCCATCAATCCTCACCCTCTGCTGGGATTAGAGGGATGAGGGATTACCCGTGCACAGCATCTGTCACTCTGCTGCTGGAGGAGCTGCAGGGCTGGGGCAGAGCCTGGATCAGAGCCCAGACAGAGCTGAGCTGCTTCTCCTGGGGCTGGTCACACAGCCAGGGCTGCTGGACACGGTATCACTCCTTCTCTTCCATGTGGGAATCATCACTGGTGTCTGTGTCCAGCACTGCTGCACTCAGGGATAACCCTTCCCTGGTTAAACAGGTGAAAATGCACAAAAGGGGATGTTCATTTCATATAAATGCTGGTGGTTTAATGAAAAAGTAGCTTTGAATAATTATGTTAATTTATTTTTAGTTTTAGAAAAACATTTAATCCCCAGAGGAGGTTTGCTTCATGTCCCAGGGTGGGATTTTGGAGCATTTGGATGCAGCTGCAAGGAACACAAGTGGCATTCCCGAGAGATCAGTGTGGGGTGCTGCAGAGCCTGCATGGATCTGGCTGCAGCCAGGAACATTCGTGTCGTGGTGCAGCCTCGCAGTTTGGGGGAGAAAAAATGATAACTCTCCTAATTACAAACCTTCATCTAAACTTCCACTCGAGAAGCCTAAGCCTAAACTCTCTCTAACACTTCCACACAGAGGGAAAACTGGATGAGGTGGTTTTTTCCTGATCTTTCTTAGGCCTTGGAGCATTGACCTAGGGGCTCAACTCATGATGTCAGAACTATCACCATATTACAGCATTTACTGCTTCTGTGGTAGAAATAACTTTTCTTCTAGAGATTTCTGCAGTTTGTCTAAAAGCTTCTTTAAGAACACCTGTATGAAGCTATAATGTTACTTCCAAATCTCATGTATGGATCAACACAAACAAAATTTGGAATTAGTCTCAGGAATTTCACATCATACCATTGCTGTTATTTTATAAATCTATTCTCTTGGTTTTGGCCTTGCTGTTACTGAGGCCAAAGCAATTTACACAGGTGGCATATGCCATAACTTAGCTTATCAAATATTCCATGTCCAAACCTGGCTAGTTAGGTATTACTAAAGTAATAAGCTGCTTTATTTCTACAGTCTCCCACTCCTAATGCTCGAGCTCCAGGTGTCTCAGTGTGGACACTTGAAATTGAAGAGTTTTCCAAATGTCTGTTTTGAATATTTGTTTGGTTTATGAGCACCATGAAGCCTCCTTGAGGCAGTAAGTAATCACATGTATGTCCTCTAAATGAGAATATAAATCTGACAAAAATAGAATCTTAGACAGAATGTTTTTCCCTGGGGAGCCTTTAGTCCCTTTCCTGTGCCAAGCCATCCTTGTGCCTACACAGGTTTGTGTTTTACAGGAAAACAGCTGAAGCAATCACTCCTTAGGTTTCTTTCCTTTTGTTGTTCCTGTTTGTCACAGGCAGAGCTGTTGTTTCAAACTTTTGTTGTTTTCAAACTTTTTTTTGATTGGTGCATAATTAAGGAGGTATATGGGACAATAGCTTCTTATTTTAAAAAGCCATAAAGATTTAATGAGAACATGGCTTCAGGGCCTTCCTTGGAGAGAAAGGGGGAAAAAAAGAGAAGAAAAAAGAGGAAGGCACACGTGTTGCTGGTTCCTAGAGAACCCTGCTGCAGCACAATGGAATGCCTCCAGACAGACATGGCAATGAAATGCTGAGAGCTTTTGAAGAGGCAGCTAACAACGGGAAGAGAAAAGGACTTAAACCATCAGAGGAAATGAGTGCTCTGCAAGGAAAATGATCCAGGCAAAGGGAGACTGGCACTGGCTGGTGGTGGACCTTGACGAACTCCATCTGCCTTTGCTGTGGTTTGTATCATCACAACTTCATGCTAGAAACAAACCTCTGCTTTCTTGGACCTTTTGTTTTCTGCCTAATTATTTCCAATTTGTCCCTTCTAATGTCGTTTCTCTTCTAATTTTCACTCTGGAGGTGTTTTCCTCTCTTTGCTGCTTTGTTCCAGAAGCACTGTTCTCACATCCCCGGCTCTGCAGCCCTTTTAATCTCTCTGAGAGAAAAACCATGCATCATCTGAGACTTCTGTCTGTGATCCTCATCAGACAGACTGCAAGATGAATTCAGGGGAACAGAGGGATGTGCACCTTGCAAAACCAAAAGCTTTTGCAAAATTTCACTAAAGACAAAGGGTTCCAAGTTTGAGCAACACTGTCTTTCGAGATTCACTGGTCTAGGGAATGCAAATCTGGAGATCTGTTCTTTGGCTGGCCCTTGCCTGCATAAAGTGCCCTTTCTTTAATGCTGTGCTCTAATGCAGAAAATTCATTTCTTACAATGTTGCCTGCAATAGGATTCATCATCACATGGAAATAGTGGTGTGTGCTGGGAAGATGTGGAAAGAGGAAGTGATATTTATAGAGCAGATGCTAAATGAACTGCATGCATTAACCAAAAGACAGGACACACTTCAAACAACCTCACATGCTGCTGTTATATTCATTTATGTTTAACCACCGTAAAATACATCCTGAAAGGTGCTGGGAATGGTCAATCCAGAGTGGTGGTGAACTGCCTGACTTTTAGGAAATCAAGTGGAAATCAAGGCTTTACCCAGCCCTGAACAGAGCAAAGATACCACGCAATTACTGTGTGAATCACTGAATGGCCTGGGCTGGAGGGACCTTAAAGCCCATCCAGCCCCACCCCAGCCCTGTGCAGGGACACCTTGCACTGTCCCAGGCTGCTCCAAGCCCCAGTGTCCAACCTGGCCTTGGGCACTGCCAGGGATCCAGGGGCAGCCACAGCTGCTCTGGGCACCCTGTGCCAGGGCCTGCCCACCCTGCCAGGGAACAATTCCTGCCCAAGATCCCATCCAGCCCTGCCCTCTGGCACTGGCAGCCATTCCCTGGCTCCTGTCCCTCCAGCCCTTGGCAATTGTCTCTCTCCATCTTTCCTGCAGCTCCCTCAGGCCCTGCAAGGCCACCCTGAGCTCAGCCCAAAGCTTCTCCTGTGCAGGTGAACAATGCCAGCTGTGCCAGCCTTTCCTCCCAGCAGAGCTGCTCCATCCCTCTGCTCATCCTGGAGCCTCCTCTGGGCTCTCTCCAGCAGCTCCACATCCATAATAATGAACAGAAGGGAGCCAAAAGCTCAGAATAAATGTGGAGCTTAAACAGAAACAGGTGGTGTCAGCTTTAGCTCCAAGGCAGACAGCAAGAAAAAAAAAAAAAAAAAAACAAACCAACAACAACAACAAAAAACAATCCAGAACAGCTCTGCCCCTTCCCAGTGGGTCAGGGACACAAACTGCAGAGCAGGGCTGCACCTTGGGCTCTCTCTCCTGCTGTTCTCTGTGTTTGCACAGGACTGGGTGAAACTGTCTAAACAGAGATGCCTCAATCTAGGTTTGTCTGATGAAACCCATTTCTGCCCCTCTGAAAACTTTTGCAAAGATGATCCAGGGCTGCTGTTATCTGTGCAACCTTTCTGTCCATTATCCTTGCTGCTTATGGAGCTCCGTTTTAAGGTCCCCACTTTGCAGCATAGGAAAAAAATTAACTCTCTATTCCCAATATTTATAGTTAAAACATCCTCTCTGTATGATCTACCATGATAATGTGAAGTAGCTGACTGGATGCATTTCCACATCTTCCTCTACAAAGATTGTCCCCAAAATGGATTAATATCTTTTCCAAAAAGTGGATCAAATTAGTCCTTTTGGAATATATGTGGCCATAGGAGGCTCCAAAGCTTTTTAGAGATGTTTTTAGAGCTTTTAACATTTTATGCTAAAGTGTAGAGAAGTCTCTTCTGTTTGATACATATACAAATGATCTGTATTTTCAGAAGCCTTTCTTGTGCTTCAAAAACTGTCATTTCTTTTGTGTGCCTCTATTCAGCAAGTTTCCTGTTGGTGGCCAGAGCAGTTAAAACAGCGGTTTAACATTTTTAAATATGTTTCTTCTGTTGTTCTTTAAAGATTCTGGCTATTGTGCTGATGAGAGGTAAGCACCTCACTTTTATTTGGTACCTTGGCCATATAGACGAACAGATGGATTCACTCACATCCATGCTCATCTGGAATAGACATCCCATTATTTACCCTTGGTTTCCTGCAGCAGATTGTGCAATGTAAAGTCATTGTAAAAGTCATCCTGTAGTGCCTGGCCTCAGTTTTAGGGTCATCCTCAGCCTCTAGAAACCCAAACACAACGAATATTTGACATGCCGTGCTCCAAAGCTCTCTGGAAGTCTGGAAACAGACTGTGACTGAATCTGTGGAAGGTTGGAATGTAACTTAGGATAAAGCAGAAGGGATTTAACCTGTGTAGTAAAAGGAAAAACAACTGCAGTTTTCCAGCCAAGGAAACTTTGTGCTGAGAGAGAGCTGAATTTGACATTTTTGTTTTATTCTGCTTTTTTTAGCAGGGCTATAAAGCTCCAGGACTCCGTGGGATGGTGCTGCCAGGGTTTGTCTGCAGGGAGGGAGGGACAGCGTGGCTGTGGTTGCTGCCGGGGTGTTTGGGAACACCCTGGGAGTGCTCTGGGAGCTGCTTTGTTCTCTGCTGCCCTGCTCAGTTTGCAGAGGACATTTTAGCAGCCTGCCTTAAAAAGAGGGAAGAGCAGAGGGGGTTCCTGGGCTGCTGGGCCCTTCCCAGCCGGGCATGCAGGGCTGCTCTGCAGGAGGAGCCTGTGCTTTACAGCATGTGCAGACCCTCTGTGTCCCCCTGCCCTCCTCCTCCTCTGGTCCCACCTTTGGTTCTGCTCTCTTGCAATCCTCCAAGTGCACAGATGCTTGTGTGGCAGTTTCTGTTTTTCTTTGAAGCCTGAAAGTGTGGTCATGGGTTCTTGTAGGAGACATCAGTGTTTCATTTGTCCTAATCCATGTGGTGTTGAATCAGTGCACAACTACAGTAGGAATTGGTTGTCTTTAAAGTGTAGGTATCCCTTGAGATACTGAGATCCCTGAGTATGAACCAGTGCAAACTTGTCATTCAAGAGTTCACTGCCTGCTGTTAAAGTCAAGGGATGCTTTCCATTAATAACAGGGCATTGTGGCTGTCAGATTTCCCCCAAAATTTTAGCAGCACAGACTCAAAGTTTTGATGGTGGGTGCTAAATACTGTCCTGACAGGCACAGTGGAAGGCTCCACAATAATTGTCTGGAAAGTAAGGTTTAAACAGGGAGCAATAAATAAGATTTAGGCCGTGCATTGAGCAGCAATGAGAAAACAAAATATCGAGTGGCTGTTCATTAAGTAAGCACTGCTTGCTGCACTGGGGCAGGGAAAACATGGTGAAATAGCACAATTGTAAAGTTTATCTTTATGATTTATGTGTGTACAGATGCAATGGACAGGTATTCAAGTTACAGGGTGATGTTGATGGCACTGCCTAACTTCTCAGTTTTGCTGTTCCAGCCTTGCTGGTGAGCTCTGTGTGTGTTATATTTATGTGTGTGCTGTTTCATCCTCTGGTCAATTGTAATGAAATTAACTGTGTCATCAAGTTTTGCAAATGCTTTTCAGTTAATACTAGTGCTTCTGAATACCTTTGAAATTAGAGAGAAGTAGCCAACTTGCTGGGTTCCCAGTGTAAGCCTTTTATGTGACAGTTCTAGCAACAAATGTATGCAAAGCCATTAGAATGAATGGCATGATTGCAAACTGATCATTGCATGAGAGAGGACAGAATTGGTATTTAGCATAATATTGCTTCCCTTTATGTTTTGAAAACCTTAGTTCTAGGGAATACAGTAGAACTTTAATTTAAGCCTAATTGTTGGAATTTAGTGTTGTGTTGAAATGTCAATTTTCATTTCACAGCAGAACTGAAGCTTTCCAAACACCATGGGAGTTCTTGCCAACTTCAGTGGAGAAACTGCTGAAACCTGCACAAACCAGCTAAGATGTGAAAGCCTCTGTTTAGCCTAACATATAGCTCATGCTCAGAGGCAACGTGGGTGTTACTGCTCGTGGTGACCCAGCAAAGATCAGTGTCTGAGATGCCTGTTGCTAGGACAGCAAAGGCCACACACCTCACGAGAGGCAGCTGAAGGGACCCAAGCTCCACTGAAGGAATCGTTCCCCAGGTGGATCTGGGATATGGAGGACACTCAGGGAAAGTTTTAGTGTTTTCACTTGTGTTTAAAGTCACACGTGAATTGTCAAGATAAATAGTCATAATAACTGTTCTTGAGAGCTGCTGCATCAACCATCAAAAGCAGTAATAATAACAAAACTTTCCATGGGAAAGATGGGGTTCACATCAAGAGCTTGTATTGCCAGAGTTATATCACTCCTGTGTCATAAATTTAATACTGTTAACAAAGGTGGCCTCAGACTCCAGAAGCAGCTGCATGGTGGCCCTTGGAGCAAAGCACATGGTACAAACTCCAGCTCAGTCTCTGCTGTGCCACTGAACTGCTGCCAGCACAGGGCTCTGGCCCACAGCCAGCTCTGGTGAATTCCTTATTCTCTCAGGGGCTTTGGTTCCTTGCAGTGTGTGGTGTGTTCTGTAAAACCCCATCCAGCAGATGAGGTGTGAGCTTGAGCCCCTGGATCCTCTGGTACAGACAGGGAGCAAAGTGGGAAAGAGCAGATGCAGCCTAAAAGCTGAAACTCCCGAGCCTGTGCAGCAGAATTGGGAATGAATCCATGCTAAAAGCAAGGGATGAGGTTTTCCTCTCCAAAAATGGGTCCTGTACATGATACCCAGTCCAGCCCAGCATTAACTCTCCTTAGCACCCACAGCACCTCATTTTGGGCTGTTCTGTCTCCCTGCTCTCCTCTGGCTCCAGGGGCTGACTGAGCCAGCTGGATTTTCTCCATTCCCCCCTCCGACAGAATTCCAGACTCTTCCTTTGGGAACCACCTCTTGATAGCAGGAGCTTGCACTTGTGCCTAGGTCTCTCTTTTACTGTACATCCTTTCTTCTCTCCCCTTTTAACTTCTGCATCTGCAGGTGCTGCATCCTGTGTGTGCAGCCTCCTCAGGGTTGTAAATCCATTCCACCCACAAAATTCATGGCTGGCACAGGCAGGTTGTTGTCCCAGCACAGTGCAGTCCTCACTGCTGCCTCTGTGCTGAGCCCTGGTTTAGAAGAGGAGCAGCCCCTGGCTAGAACGGGTCCTGCAGTTCAGGCAGTGCCAGACTCTAGGAGTAGGGTTCTTCCTTGCCTTTCCATGCTCCTGCTGTGCTGTGTGACATGAGGGCTGGCTCTGACATCAGAGAGATGCACAAGCCAGGGCAGAAGGGGGTGAAAACACGGTGGAAGGTCTGTGTGAAATGTGGGAGAGGCACAAGGGCAGGATGGCACCGGTGGAAGGTCTGTGTGAAATGTGGGAGAGGCACAAGGGCAGGATGGCACCGGGCAAGGCAGGGCAGCACTGAGCACAGGAGCAGTGAGGCTGTGGAATATCTGTGTGTGAACTGGAGAGGCTCTTTGTCATTCCAAAAACAAACAAACAAAGAGGGTTGGGGGAAAGATTAACTGTACATGGCCTGCTGAGCAGAAAAGAATGTGAATGGCATGCCTTTGGCAGGCAGAAGGAAAGACAGCAAGATTTGAAAGTGGGAATGAAAATGGCAAGAAAAATTATGGGCAGTCAGAATAGCGTGTATTGGAGAACACAGAGTTAAAGAAATATAAAGAAAGTAGGAAGGAGTCCAGAAATTCATAGTTGACATTGCCCCATTTTTTAATGTATAATTGGAACCTTTTTCAGAGGGAAGGAGGAGAAATGGAGTGGGAAAATGCTGTGTATCATGACACCTCCTATTCTGATTTTAATTATCCTACAGAGGGGCAAGTCATCTCTGCCCAGATGGGCCTCTTCCCTGATTCCCTAAAGTGGCTTAACCCTAACCTGTCTGAGGGTCCTAGTAATTATAAGTTTTACAGGTTGAAATGTGGCTGGAAATTACCAGCACGTTCAGATGTGGAAGGATGTAGATATTTTAATAACTGAATTTTTGTATTCCATTTTCTTTGTTCTGAGCCTGGAGCATGTGGCTTAGAGTGGGAATGAAAATCATGGTGAAGATCTTGCTGTAGCTCTGTATAACCAATTTAAAACAAGATCAGTGTGAAAATGGGGCCGTCATCTTCCAGATTGCAACAAGTGGGGTTCAAGCTTATGATGTAAGACTATTCCATCTTACATCTATAGAAATGGGAGTTAAAAACACAGCCTAGTCTAAGGCAGAAAAATAAAACTAACAGGAGTGTTAGAATGAACACAATGGTTTAAAAATCATAGAATGCTTGAAAAATCTTCTATTCAAGGGCCTCTGTTTCCTAGAGAAAATGTTCTCCTGGCCCTGCAGGGTTTCATCAATGCTCAAAGATTAGGCAACTTTATTAAAATATCGATTGGAGTTGAATATTATGATGTTAGAGTGACTATCTTGCACTGGTTCTCTTTAGGAAGAGATTTGTTTCTACGATAGGGAGTGACTGTGCCAGGAGTTATCGTACTGGTGTTCAGCTAAATACTCACAGCAGCACAAAACTGACTTTGAAGGCCTCTTATTTCAGTTCTGATGAAAATTCTTTTTTTTTTATGTCTTTCCCCAGTACTCTTAAGGTTTTGCTTTTAAAGAATTATACCCTCTGCACCTCTGAGTGTTCCCACACAAAGGGCTCCACTCACGTTTTCTTTTAGCTGGGTTTCAGCTGAACAAAGCAGTCAGTGCTTGCTAATTTTAAACCCAAGTGGCTCCTCTTTCTGTATATTTCTTAATTACATGGGTCATTAAATAGGGGGCAGAAATGCAGCAAATGGTATGAAAGGGCTGTACACAGTGAAATAAACCCCTGCTCCAGCCTGACCCACACCCACATCACACACCCAGGCTGCTGAAGGTGAGGAGGAGCAAACACCCACTACCCAAGGGTTTGGTACCTTCTTATTAAAATCACTGCCAGATTTCTTAACAGACTCCCTGGAACAGGAATTCTAAGACAGCTGCATGCCTGGAGACTGCAGGATTGATGTATAAAGGCTTCTAGTTCACACAGGCTCTACAGATCCTGGAGAATGAGTCCCTAACAAATGCACACAAACCCCACCTTCTCCCCAAAGCACAGTCCTGCCCTTTACTCGGTATTTCAAAATTCCTTTCCTATTTTCTCAGCACAGGAAAAAAACCACAAAAGGAACCACCAGTGCCCCTATTGATATACTCTGTTTTAATGATTAATTCAGGGGTTTTTTCTGCTAGGTTTTATTCTGAGTGTTTTGTGAGCTCTGATGAGTGCTTGGTCTGTCCTGCTGTGGAATTTTCTGCCACCTCCCCATGCTTGCAGAAATACAAAATTCAACAGCAGCAGAGTTTTTGCTGAAACAGGTTTCTATCTACCTGTCCCCACACACACGTTCTCTCAGCACACAAGAAGGTGGCATCAATATTTCCTGCCAGTGTCCCCCCTGGATTGTGCTGTTGTGAATATTCACAGTGTTCACATTCATTAAAGGTGCTGCAGTGAGGAAAGAAGGGCTCTTTGCTGTTCTTGATTAATAAAAGAAGCATTTGGCATTTATGAATTGCAGCCCAGAACCAGATTAGATTTTAGCAAAGACACCCAAATGGCAAAGAGGGGAAGGACTGGAAGAGTTTGCCTTGGGCTTGGGGAACATCCAGCACCAGGGATTTTTAGGGGGAATGAGGCAAATCTTTGCCATGGACTATGTGGATATTGTTGGTTCTACTCTGGGCAGATAATGGTGTAGCTGATTTATTGAGCCCCTTCCAGCCCTATTTGTTAGGATTTTATCCTGCAGAAAAGAAGCTGTGTCCAGAGTTTCCACAAGTACAGGGTCTGTGCCACTTGGGCTTGCAGGACTGAAAGGGCAGCAAAGCTTTAACCTTAAAAATTCTCATGAGAGTGCTCAGAAAATTTCTTTTCTAAAGAAATTTGTTACTGTGCTTTATTAACATATTTAGTTTGAGATGTGTGTGTAAATCTAGCACGGGTGAGCAAGTATAGCAAGTAAGGCTATAAAACTTAATTATCCATTTGGTCTGGTGTTCGGCCGCTGTGTTTGCACCAAAAAGAATGCTCTATTCATAAACTCTGGTCCTGGTTCTTGACTTGATCACTGATTCTCTCTGCCCTTTCCCCATAGCCAGGAAATTAATGACTCTGTCTTACAGGGCTCTTTTCAGTGTGCGGTTCACAGTTATCTAAACTGTTGTTTCTCTGTCCTTCTTTCCCTTTTACTTTTTGACTCCCCTGTCTCTGTGTGGGTTTTGTGTCGTTCCAGAGGCCACAGGCAGCCCTGCAAGGTCAGCTCAGTGTTTTTCTTGCCTGCAGTTCTGTGTTGTATAGCTTAATGGATGTGATAACAATCTGCAAAAATCTCAAGGCTGTAAACACTGAAGAGGAGCAGGAATGGTTCCAAGGATGTGTGGGAAGCAGTTGACCAAAGGAACATGTATAGTGTGTACTGTGATAAGTATCTTCACAGCTGGAGCTCTGAGAATGGAATATGCTTTCAAAAGATTTTTCAGACCACTTTAAATAAATGATGGGAAGTGTTCTGCAGCGTCAGCTCTTGATGGTGCTGCGGCTCTCTCAGCACCATCAGAGCTCTATCAGAGCACATATGCTCATTCTTTCCCCCAGAAAATCAGTTAAAGGGCATGAGAAACCTCCACTGCAGCTGCTACAAATCACAGGGAAAAAATCCTTGGAGTTTCGTTGCTGATTCGAAAATTCAAGGCTGACTCGTGATCTTCATGATAGTTGAATGTCTCTAAAAATTTCAGCTGTCCTGCCCACCTTATTTGAGGTGTCTGTGGGTCTCAGGCAGCAAATTTTGCTCCCTTACTTGCAGGATCCATTACTATTTCCACTTCCCAGTATTCCAAACCCAGAAGGTTGTAATGAATTCCATGTTGTTTTCTGCTCCTTGCCGGTGCTGTTTGCTAATGCAATGTGAAAATGATAATGGCAGTAATAAATTTGGTACATTTCCTATCTACTGACACAAAACCTCACTGGGCTAGGTGATAAGGATGTCTTTCTTCTGTGCATCCTTACAGGACTGTGTTGCCTGTGGAGCTCTGAGAAGCTGGGCAGATATGGAGCACACCAAGGTAGGCAAGAAACAGCCCCTTCTGGAATTTGAGGATTAAAGTCTCCGAGCCCACGTGGATCTGTGAACAGCAGATCTCTTTGCTCTGCCCTCCTTCCATTTGAAACTTCCACAGCCACAATTCTCTTACTGTAGGCACCTCCTCCAGGCTCTGAGCAGGGCAGGACATTCCTCTGGGCTATTTCCTATCAGGCTGTCCTCAGAAACATGGATTTTCCTTGTCTTCTTTCAGGGATTTACTCCACGTGGACCCATGGGAAATTATATTTGTGCATTCCCAGTGGCTTTTTTACTCCACTCCTGTCCAGAACCTGGGTGCAAATGTATCACTGATGCTTCAGAAGAGAATCTGAGGCTTTTGGCTTTTCCCTCCTCAATTTAAAACTTCACTATTGACTTCCTGTCACTTGCCTTCAGACCTGATTAATACTATGTAAAACTGAAGACTTCACAGCTATTCTTCAAAAGGATTTAAAGTCCCCTGATTTCCCATAGTGAAGTAAGCAATTGCATTATTTCAATGTGAAGGAGAGAAAATTGAGATCAATATCCCCTCGTAAATACAATGCTGCAATTCGTAACAACAACCATGATTTAATTTTTTTGAAGGCCAGGGGACCAAATATGTGGCAATTCCTGTGTTCTTCCACAGCCAAATATTTATGTTTTAAACTTCTCCTGGTGGTTGACTTACAGGGCTCCAGGAATGTGTCTTCAGGATACATTCTGAAGAAAATAAATAACTTTGTCTTACAAAATTTGGGGAAAACACTGTCAGCTCCCAGCAGTTTTGTCTTTTCCACAGTCAGTGGCAGTTGAGGATTCAATTCACTCCCAGACCACAAAGAATGAAGAGGATTAGGCACTCAATCAGGCTGGAAATTCCTAATCCACGTCTTGACTGGCCTACAAGGTGAGGATTTAAATGCCTGAGAGGTAAAGGTGAGTGAGAAGCACTTTGAAGGAAGAGTTTTCTTTCAGGGAACTGGGAGTTTCTCATGGTGGGATGTTCTGCCACAATGCTTCACCTCAGAGGAAGGAGCAGCCTGCAGGCAGCCAGGCAGAAAAATGGTAAAAAAATGGGGTTTTTAGAAGTGAAAAAGTTGAGGTGCTTTTGGTTAAATCATGTGAGAGGAACTGAAACACAGCAGAATGCTCCTGCAGCTGAAGAACAAGACTTTTATGTGTGAGAACGTTACTCCAAAGAGAATCTTCAAGTCTGAACTCTGAATCCTGGGAGGGAGGCTGAGTGTTAATATTGATAGAGTGTGACAAGTGGAGAGTGTGAGATGCAGAGTAAAAGCATCCAGAGCAAGAAAAGAAGCAGAGGAGGTTCACTGTCTCCTCAGATTAAATGTATGGATTGCTGTGTATTAAACCAGGCTCACACTCTGGTTTGCCATTATTCCTGGTGACCTCAGAAGGGATTGCATAAATACATGGATGCAGTTTCTCCAGAGGAATGGATACCCAGATCCCTCTCTGGGTGACAAACACATATTCCTATCATCCAGAAGGACTGTGGTTTCCAGGGTTCCTTATGGTGCTGAGAAATCACTGAAAACTTTTTCATTTCATATGAATCAGTTTGATTTGTGCTCCCAGAGCCAGATGGGGAGGGCAATAAACTCTTTTGGGGGTGGAGGCATTGAAGTGTTGGGTAGGAGTTGGAATTAATTTCAGATGAAGAGATGTTTGCATGCTAAAGTCTGTGCTGACTCTAACCATTGGACTAGATTTATTTTGGAGAAAAGCTGTGCTAAGGGAGTGGAAAAAAGGTTACATGCCTCTCCCGGGGAGTCTGGGGAACAGGAACAGTGGGATTTATGTATCTGCCCTGTGGCTGAGATTAGATAGCCAGCAGCTGTAGCCTGGGGGAAAATGTGCCATCATTTGCATGCAGCAAGGTAATTACATGTTCCTCCATTAAATCTCCCCCTCTGCATGTGGATCTATGGCTTCGTTAGGACAAGTCCAATTACCTTGCTGCTCTCAACATGGAAATGTACTTGGAGTTCACTCAGTGCAAAATAAGGCTGCCAGTGTGCTTGGTGGGGCTGCTTTGATGTGGACACACTGCAGCAGCTGCAGGACTGGGATGTGTTTCCATTTGCTTCCATGTATAATTCAGGATGTTCATCAGGAGCTGAGCATCCCGGGGATCTGAAGGATACTTTGGGGCCATCCTGGGAGTTCCATTGATTGGTTATCAGTGCCCAAAGCTTCACTCCAGCGAGTGAAATAATTTCACACTCCCAGCCAGTAGAATATTCAGGTTGTTTGTGTAGCAGAGCGGGAGCAGTAGGTGCAGGTAGTGGGACCATGGATTTTTTATTGGAATCTTAGGCCTTTAATACAGCTTTGAATATTAATAGTGAAGTGTCATTGGCTCTGCACAGGGGTTGCTCTCTTTTCAGCCTCAAAGCTGCACTTCTTTCCTGTCTGTTGCTTCTTTTCTGACCTGCTTCTCCTTCCAGGCGAGGAAGTTTCAAACTAAACTGATTTTGCTTATTGTTTCACAAGGTCTTTGTTAAGACAAAATAAAAACAAGATTGATTTTCTGCCTAACAAGTGTTTGAAAGTTCAGTTTTGCCCACACTGTCTCTTCAGTGGGCCTGGGCTATGGCCTGTAGCTCATCCTCCCCTCAGAAGGTACTAATTCATTTTTCATGTGCCTCCAGTTATGCAATCCTCAGAGGGAAAAGGAGTTCCTTGCCACCCTGCTGTCCAGTGAGGGCTGCAGTGAAGTGACTGACCACATTTCAGTCACTTATTTCAGCTTCTTTTCGACTCCCATATCTGAGAGATTAAGACTTTGCATTAAACTGCAGGATTTTGCTTTCTCTCCATTTCTTCTTCAGTCTCTCCTTGCTGATAAATAATAGATAGAGGGGAATGAATAAAGCACTAAATTTGTGCCATGGGGCTGTAGTTCCCATCTAATTGGTGGTCCAGCCCAGTGTGAAATCTATTTGGTGGTTTCAGCTTCTTACTTCTGGAACAGTATTCCTCCTGTGAAGATATTAACTGTAGAAAAATTTAGCCTGGCAAAGCAATCTTAGTGTCTGCTTCAGAAAGGCCAGAGATGAAGTTAATATAGAATCAGGATTACCCCCACTGGCACAGAAAGTGTCTCCAGGGGAGCCTTCACAGGGCAGCCAGTGCTGTGCTGCCCACACACCTGCAGGGCTCTGTCTGACAGACAAAGGGTGGCTCCCAGTGCTTGGGCTTTCGAGTGACACCACAGAATCACAGAATGGTTTGGGTTGGGACATTAAAGCTCATCCAGTGCCACCCCAGCCATGGCAGGGACACCTTGCACTGTCCCAGGCTGCTCCAAGCCCCAGTGTCCAACCTGGCCTTGGGCACTGCCAGGGATCCAGGGGCAGCCACAGCTGCTCTGGGCACCCTGTGCCAGGGCCTGCCCACCCTGCCAGGGAACAATTCCTGCCCAAGATCCCATCCAGCCCTGCCCTCTGGCACTGGCAGCCATTCCCTGGCTCCTGTCCCTCCAGCCCTTGGCAATTGTCTCTCTCCATCTTTCCTGCAGCTCCCTCAGGCCCTGCAAGGCCACCCTGAGCTCAGCCCAAAGCTTCTCCTGTGCAGGTGAACAATGCCAGCTGTGCCAGCCTTTCCTCCCAGCAGAGCTGCTCCATCCCTCTGCTCATCCTGGAGCCTCCTCTGGGCTCTCTCCAGCAGCTCCAGGTCCTTGCTGTGCTGTTCCAGGGCTGGGGCAGCTCTGCAGGTGGGGTCTCACCTGAGGGGGCAGAGGGGCAGAATCCTCCTCCCCTGCTGCCCACACTGGGGCTCAGCCCAGGGCAGGGTTTGGGGTCTCAGGGCAGGGTTTGGGGTCCCAGGGCAGGGTTTGGGGTCTCAGGGCAGGGCAGGGCCAGCTCTGCCCCATGGCTCCCCCAGGGCTCTCCCAGGGCTGCTCCAGCTGCTCAGCCTCAGCCTGGATGGATCCCAGGGGTGCTCTGACCCAGGTGAACTTTGCTTTGTGATATTACATTAATTTTTTATTTATATATTCATAAGTACAATTATGTATGCATTTATTATATATGCATACATATATATGTGTATATATACATATACTTATGCATATATATATGTATATATATATACACACATATGAAAGTAAAATACTCCTCTCACAATTGCCTCATGGGGGGAAAACACCACCTGGCTGTGACTCAAAATTAAATGTCTAATGTCACTTACATCACTGCAAGAGCTGTCTTTTAATAATGAGAAAGAAATCTACACCCGATATTAATGTGCTGTTTGCAAATCTTCATAGCCAGAAAGTCCACTGGGTTTGACTTTTTAGCCTAATATATAATTAGTATCTTGAAAATGGAATAGGATCAGGAATGAGTCACTCAGAGTTGGACATTTCAGCCCATATTCCATGCCTTTTGGATTCCTATGGAAAGCATAGCTCTGTGCAATCACTTGTCTTCCTTCAAATGGGTAATGATAATTTTATGTGAATTGTTTTTGCATGCCAGAGTGACCTCAGAGTCCTGGCTGAGCTTCATTGCCAGAAAAGTGCTGAAAGAGGGAAGGTTTCAGCACCTGCACACAAGTGCAGTCAGTTCAGTGGCTCCTCCTGTATTGAGAAGTGGAGTGTCAGAACTGCCTGAAGGTAGTACTTAGTGCGTCTGTCTGAAATCAGCCCTGGGGTTTGGAATGTGGGATTGCTCTTTGGGGTACTGACTGCCAAGATATTCATGCTAGGACTGCTCCCTAAAACTATCCCCTTGTTTCTAAAAACCCTTTTAGTTTTGCTTCTTCTCTCTAGAACACTGTGACACATTTCCCAAAGAAGCTACATCCCTGGAAGTATTGAAGGCCACGATGGAATGAGATGGGCTTTAAGGTGCCTTCTAACCCAAACTGTTCTGGGATTCTGTGATAACCCCAAGAGCAGCTTGGGGAGGAATCTGGCAGTAGAAAAGTTCTTTTTGCACTGGGAGTGTTAAGAGTGTTTTGAGTGGTCTGGTTTCTTCCTCTGGTCTGGGCTTCCAGTGGCCAGGCTGAGGACAGGAAATTTCTTTGGTTCATCTACTTGTCTGGGCACCTGAAGACATTTGCACAAAGCCAGTTAAAGTTAGTGGCAGATGAGAGACAAAGATTTGCAGTTGTGCTCTTTTGTGTAGGTAATAAACTGCCCAAGAGATTACAGAATATATCAGATTTAGGAATTAATGTTTACACCTCAGTCTTTGCTGTGTCTTTAAAAAGACTGATGACAAAAGTGAATCTTCCACCATTCCCTGTAAAACTCTGTTGTGCTGCAGAATAAATAAAAAACCCAACAAAGTGTGTCAAGCTCGATGGAAACTTTCTGTTGGCTTCAGAGAGCATTGAGGCAGCTGCTAAATGAAATCTCACCATGAACACACAAGGTTTGTGCTCTCTTGTGGGGAGAAGATGGGAAAGGCAAGATGAGTGCCAGAGCTGTGCATTGCTGCTCATGGAGAAGCAAAGCCAAGTGAGGGGCTTTTAGGAGAAAGGAAGCAGAAACAGGGCCTGATGAAAGAGCTTCAAAACAAGAGAGAGCACTGGTGAGGCTTTGCATCTTCCAGCAATACCAGGGTGTCTCTCGAGACAGAAAATTCCTACAAGAGCCAGTGCTGGCAGAGAGAGGGCAGATGCAAGTGCCTCTTGCAGAGCCTGATGGAGCAGGGCAGGGCAGAGCCTCAGCAGAGCTCTGGAGTTTCAAAGGCAGTCTGCTCTAAAAGCTGATGCTCTGCTTGGGAAGCCCTGTTTATCCCAGAGAAATCCCTTCAGTAACAAAGTGGAATGTTAACAAATAGCAACTTAAATTTCTGTTCTAAATTGGCTGTGGCAAATAAAAACTTGTCTTCTTGGGTAGCTCGTGTTCCTATGTCCAGGGCACCATTTCTGCAGGCTCCTGCTCATCACTGGCTCCTCTCTTGAAGGAGATAAATAATATTGACCTTTGGAAATATGTGGCTCAATAGTTTATCTTGGCTTCAGGACTTGCCAAAGCTCATGACTGTGTCTGGGAGGATTGTTTCAGATATATCCATGTCAATAAGAACTTATGTGAGCTAAAATAACCAATTTAAGAGTGCAGGACTCAGTCATCTTGTTGACAAGCTGCCTTCACGCTAGATATGTTCTCTATTATTGATGACATTTCCAGCAGATCCCAGAACAATGCTAGGTGAATTCTAAAATTAATATCCATTTCCATGGTTCATTTGTTTGACTAGGTCTGGATAATAAATGGAGCTACAAAATCCAAAAAAGAGAACAAACCCCTGCATTTTCTCCCAGACCCAATCCCAAAATTGCAAGTGGGTTTTTTTGGGTTTGGGTTTGGGTTTTTGTTGTTGTTGTTGTTGTTTTGGTTTGGGTTTTTTGGTTTGGGTTTTTTTTTTTTTTTTTTTTGGTAGATAATTTGAACTTTGACTAAGAAATCTTTATGGAAGATCTAAACCCAGCATTCTCATTTTTCTTTTCACTTCTATAAGCCTACCAAGTCCCAATCAGAGTGATAATTAAAATGTTGAAATGCAATGAAATAATGTCTGTGAAGTGTTTCTGAGCAGAAGCAGAGCTCTCTTGCAAGATTTCTGCTCTGTTCTGCAGACCCAGAGGATTTAGCTGTTTCTGATAAGCCTAGATAAGCTCCTGGACTTCTGAATGCCCAGACTGCAACTCTGAGCTTGGTGGAGTTCACTTATCACCAGTGAATTTCATATTTATTTTAATATTGTTTTATCAGCTGCCTTTGTATAACTTCTCTTCCTCCTCTCCCCTTCAACCCCCATCAAAATCCTACCTGACATTTTAAACCCAAATCCCACTTAAATATTAGCAACCTTAATAAACTAATTACAGATCAATACATTTTTATTTGCAATCTACAGGTCCTGGTAGAGATCAACAACCATACCGAGCAGCAAAGTTGTTTAAATCACTCACAAATTAAATATCTTTAGAATTTTGGAGCAAATAGCTTCAACCTGTGAATATTTAGTTGCTAAATAAGTAGTTCAATTGGAACAAATATAGGTTTTACATATATATATGTACTCTTAAAACCCTAATTCCTCTTACTTATTAAATACAATATTTGAATTAGACCCAGACCTCCAAGTATCAGGACCATTACTGATTATTTTATAATAAACAAGATGCTTGAATTGTTCTAATGATTTCCCAATCATAATATCTGTGATGTTCTTATGGTAATTTGGGATAATTCTTTATAATGGTAAAAGTATCTTTTTAAGAGAGCGATATATGCTTGCTAGTCTGTATTGAACAATGCTTGTCACCTTGGATTTCCAAATGTTTAAAGGTAATTATATGTATCTTGAGCTGCAGTGAAAAACCACACAATTACAAGTTTGCTTCAGGGCCATAAAACGTTTGTGTTTTCTTTTTAAACTCTTCATACTGCAAGATTTATAATTGTCCAGCACCTCACAGGATTTGCCTGCCTTTATTACCTGAGTAATCCTTGGTGCTGCATGAGCTTGGAAAACTCTCCCAGTCTGTGACCAGAGCAAATCCAGACTCAAGCGCCCCTTGTGTCAGTGATTTTAGAACATCTGATTCCATACTACAACTGACATTGTATTATTAAGATTTCATAATTACTTGATATTTAACCTTCTTATACCGTTGGGGAGGGGTTAAAAAATGATAATTTTCTGTGGGACAAAACCTGGAAATTCCAATCAGTTTCATGTTAAGTCACTGCACTTACAGATGTGAAATAATGTGGTTTAATTATTCTGTCATTTAAAGCGGCCTTTCACTTCAGCCCAGTGTAATTTCCATTCCCTATTGAATTCCTGGGGTACTTTAAGTGTTCTGCTCCACACTCTTAAGGAATGTCATATCAGGGAACAAGAACCTGTGTGTTTCTAACCAGCAAGATGCGTGTGTAATTTGCATTCTTAATTCAATTTAAATACAAGCATGAATGTTTTGTAAGCAAACATAAAAACCTGGCCAGAGGAGATGCTGAAGAAAATCTAAAATCAATGGGCTTATATAACATTTCAAATTCAAGATTAAGTGGGAGAGATGTGCCTGGTGTGACCAGCATTGGAGGGGTGAGGTGGTGCCGGGTGCTCCTGTGCCTGCAGTGGGCACAGCCATGGAGCCCAACCCTGTGCCCATGATATTCTGTCTCCCTAAAAGAATATAAATTGGTCACCGAATTCTTTTGCTCGGGGGGGATTTTTACAGGACTTGATAACTGAGAGCAGTTCTGATAAATACTGTAAGACAAAGATTTATGCTCTGAAAAGTGGCAAAGGGAAATTTCTGCTCTGATTTTCATCTTCGGTTGGAAAGGAGGAGGGAATGTGCTCTGAGCACAGACAGCTTGGAGAGCTGCATCTTTTCCCCTCAAGCTGTGCGTTTAAAGGTCCTTAGGAGATTATATAAAATATGTTGACAGTTTGTGAAACACAGCAATGCTGCAGATTCATCTGCCATGTAGACAAATCTTTATTTCCAACAATTATAAAGTCATTATAGTCAGGCAAGTTTAAAGAGCTGTGGAGTTCTCACTTATTGTGCCTGTTCAGCTGAAATTATTAATTGCAAACTGAAGTTTCTAGAATTCCCACCTCAGAGGACTGGAAGAAGCCCTTCAGACTCCTTGGTGAACCGTGTTGGTCTAAATTCAGAGCGAAAATATGCTGCAACTATAATGTTATTGATTCTTTATTGCAGGTATTAATCTTTTCCTTTAGCAGTAAATAGCAAACATAGAGGCAGGGAGAATAGGATGTGCTTCCCAATGGAAAACTGAGTAATTAAATTTTGAACTGTAACTACTGGATGTGTATACTTCATATGAGTACCCTGCTTTTATCATGACCGTTTTTTGTTTTTTTTTTCAGCCAAATTCAAGCTGTATTTTAGATAGCAAAGAATGACCTCTCTTAGTGTAGTTACAGATTTTTACTCAACTTATGGCTTTGGGAGGCTGACTCATATTGATATTCAGTTTCCACTAGGAAAAGAATTGGTAAAAAGAAGGTTGGAGGCAGGAAACAGAAGATTTTTTTCCTGTGTATGAGTGTAAAACCAGACAAGAACTGAAAAACAAATATAGGGCAATAGGATTTTCAGAGAGCTGCAGCCTCGTGTTTGATTTTATTCACATTTAGGCTGAAAAAAATGATTGTCCTCATTTTCAAAATTGCTCAGCACTTTTGAAATTCACTCTGAGTGATCTGAGCTCTGTGCTTCTGGAAATCCAGGCACTTATTTTACCTTAAATATGGACAAGAGACCAATTATAGCTCTTTTATTTTAGTCTGGGCCTGAGTGCACTATCTACCATCATAGCATATTCAGTGAATCTCTAGCTCATGGAATATATTCTTCTATCCCTTAAGACATTTATAAAACTGATATAAACCCCTCAGCCTGGTGGAATGGTTTGAGTTACCCCGAGCTTGCTGTGGCAGGTGGGTTTTGTGAGCCTGAACCGTCCTTTGAATGTGAGCAGTGCCCACCCCTGTCACTGTCCCCCCAAGGGAGGGATCCATGGGGTGACCATTGCCTGCCCAGCAGAGGGGTCACAGCTTGGGCTCCTGCATTTCAGTGGGGCTGAGGGTGTCATTTCCTGCACTGGGCACAGACTGGGCAGGACTGGTGTAACTGGGGCTGTAAATCAGCTCTGGCTGTTGGGTGGGTACTGAACATGACCGAAAATCTCTCTGGGGCAGGAGGGCTGGGGGCACATTTTGAAGAAGTGCAGCTGGGGAGATTTTCCCCGTTCTGACTGACAGATTAAGGACATCTTTACCTTTCTGACAGAGCTGGAACCAGGGCTTTCCAGTGGGGGTGTGACAGTGATGGCAGTGACTGACAGCTGGACTGTCCCTGCCCGTTTGAGGCCCTCTGCAGAGCAGGCCCTGTGCCGCCCTGTGCCCAGGAAACTGCTGGTGTCTTGATGGAAATGTACAAACTGGTACTTTTCAAAAATCTATTACTTTTTCTGTTAGAAATGTGGGGGTTCAGGATTAGGATTTTTTTCTGAAAATTGGAGTTAGGGTCTTCTGGGGCCAGTTTTAGTTTCTGCTCTGTGCTGTTTCATTGCCATGGCCTGGGGTTTTCCTCTCTGTCAGTGGCAGGACAGAACCCCATGACACATCTGGCTAAAGACAGCAGAGACTGTTCACAAAGGCCTGCAGGGACAGGAGCCAGGGAATGGCTGCCAGTGCCAGAGGGCAGGGCTGGATGGGATCTTGGGCAGGAATTGTTCCCTGGCAGGGTGGGCAGGCCCTGGCACAGGGTGCCCAGAGCAGCTGTGGCTGCCCCTGGATCCCTGGCAGTGCCCAAGGCCAGGTTGGACACTGGGGCTTGGAGCAGCCTGGGACAGTGCAAGGTGTCCCTGCCATGGCAGGGGTGGAGACTGGGATGAGCTTTAAGGTCCCTTCCCACCCAAACCATTCTATGATTATGATTCTGTGAAATCTAGAACTACCACTCTAGAAGTACCCTGGAATAATTTTTTTCTTCATTTTCCTCTATCCCAAGAAATCTACATCTTGCAGTGGAAGAGAAAGAAATAGTGATCTTCAGCTGGTGATGTTTCAATACAGATTCATGTTTCCAGTGTGAATAATTGTATTTATTTGATGAATACAGTGGGACATGGGAGTTTCCTGCTGATAAATTTGTTCTGAGATCAGAATAGATGTGTAAGAGAGAAGGGGATGCAATCTACAAATCATCTCTTTAATGATTAAGACAAACCCCAGGTTGCCAAGAGGATGCCCATAGGGAAAGTGAAAATGTGAGTTTATGACAAAACCCTGAGCCATGCCAACACAACATTCATCTATATCTTTCTGGTATGAAATTTGGGGAGTTTCTGCTTTCAGACACATGCCAGTATTTTGCACCCATTCCTGTGGTTTCTCTCTGAAGGAAATAAAGGCACATTAAGGTATTTAGAAATCCAGAATTCTCTGCAGAAGAAATTTCTGCATTCCACTGCAGCTCACTTTTAATCGCTAAGTCAAGAACTCTTTAACACAATGCCCTGCCTGCATGCAATACAAATGAGGAGAGGCTGTGTTTGAAGCTTTTGGTACAGACAAAGCATGGAACACTGACTGTGTTGGTAGAACACATCATTTATTCTGCATGTTATGCAGCATGTTAATGGTCAATGGAGCTGGGATTGACTCCTACAGTTTGAGTAAATGCACAATTTTCTGGATCAGAGTCAATGATTGTCCAGCCCACACCTTAGGGATTAGTCTGTGTTAATTGTGTGGGCAAAATACAAGGGGTGCTCCTAGGCTGGGTTTTCTTCTCTTCTGCTCCACTGTGAATGAGGATTACTGGCTCCCATGGAGTAGGGAAAGGGAGTAGGGTTAGATGGGATCTTGGGCAGGAATTGTCCCCTGGCAGGGTGGGCAGGCCCTGGCACAGGGTGCCCAGAGCAGCTGTGGCTGCCCCTGGATCCCTGGCAGTGCCCAAGGCCAGGTTGGACACTGGGGCTTGGAGCAGCCTGGGACAGTGCAAGGTGTCCCTGCCCATGGCAGGGGTGGAATGAGATGATCTTTAAGGTCCCTCCCAACCCAAATCATTCTGTAATTTTCAATAATCCCATCTTTGCAGACATTATTTTGAAGCTTGACATGAAGTACAATATGAGTGAATTTAGCAGCAGAAACTTTGCTGATTTATATGTTGTTTTTGTTATAGTTTGGCACCTTTTGTTCCTCTCCATGCTTTCCATGTTTGGGCTGAATTTCTGCAGCACACATCAATATGTGGGAGTTCCTTTGAAACTTCCTCATCAGGGGAGTCTTGGTTATTAATATGGAGTTGGGGAGCTGAATGCAGAGAACTGGTGGCAGGAACAAGGGCAGGTCATCGCTGTGCTGCCCTGCATCAGTGCAGGATGGCAGCTCACACCTGGGTTTTCCTCCAGTGCCAGGGAATGTTCCCAAAGCTGCCCTGACATGTGATGGATGGGCAGAACAGGGCTTCCACCCTCGGCTCTACCAGCCTGCAGAGCTATAAATCAAACTCTGAGCCTTAAAAGCCTGAGAGCTTTAGATTTACTCTACAGCATCCAAAATACAGTTTGATTATTTGTAAACAGCTATGTAGAAATAGTGAGCAGCTTTCAGAGTTAGGCAAGGTACATCTGAGATATTTTTAAAATATATTTTTAAAATATATTAGCCATACGTGAAACTGGCTAATACCTACAGCACTGTATTTTATCATCAAAGCAAATGGGCTTGAAGTCAAATTAGTCACTTATTTTGTTGTCATCTCTGCTCATTCACGGGGAAAACAGAAATGAAGACAAATTGTGCTAAAAGGTAATGTTTATTTAAGTAAATGTGTGCTAGTGTAAACTTTAGGCTATGCAAATTAGAACTTTGCTGTGTTTGTGCAGAAGCATAATCAAGATATTTCCTTCAAATTAATTTATCTTCCTTTAACAGAATATAATGTTTGAGGTATTGGAGGTCTCGTGTTTCTGCTTCTGGTGGCACCAGACCTTGTGTGCCTCTTGTGGCTTTGCCTGGCTTTGTTTGACCTGGAATTCGCTGACCCTTTGAGAAAACATTGGGTTCTTATTTTTCCAGCACGGGATGAGCTTAGTGTAATTGTACTAAACTTTATCTTCAGTTTCAAAATGAGTTGTTATTGTTGTGTTGAAGGAAAAAAATGCAGCAGGATCAGGAAATGACTCTGGTTTAAGAGAGGCTCTTTTCAAGTGCCTTCAGGAGTGATTTAAGCATCGTGAGTTACAACTGTCCCGTGTGTTTTCTGGTCCTGAGGGAGGGGGTGTGCAGTGGAGCCTTTTGCTTTGTGGGTGTTGCTTTCTACCCAAGCAGTCTCTGTTTCTGTGGGAGGAGCATGCCTGGTGTTTGGAGCACCAGGGCTGGAATTCCTGCTGCTTCTCCAGGCCTGGCAGAACCACCGAAGGGAACAGCTCGGTGCCAACCCAGTGACACCACTTTGGAGAGAGTCCTAAAGGGCAATCCTTGTTCAAATTCTGAAAACTCATTTATTTGAACTGTTTTGTGGGGACTTCTCTTAGGTTTGATTTGGGGGGTTGATTTTTCTTGGTTGCACCAGCAATTCCTACATCTATGTGGAAAAACTCTGTATCCAGAGGGGACACTGAGCTGGGTCATCACCTGAATCCCAAGGGGATGATTTCAATCTAGGGAGGGAGGAGAGAAGGAAGGAAGGAAGGAAGGAAGGAAGGAAGGAAGGAAGGAAAAGAGTTTCAGTTTAGGAAATGTCAACAGCAGCTCCCCTCTTAAGGACTTACAAACAGAACTTTGCAAGCAAAAAATATTTTTTTCTTTTCTTGGTGAAGGACATAAGAAATAAACAGTAGGAATAAAGGCTGATGAGAACAAGTATGGATTGCTCTTCTTGCCATTCTTTATTGATTAATTAGACCCCTCCTGTTTTGGACCCTATAAAAACCAGAATGAATTTCCCAGCTTTTTCTCGGCTGTGCATGCTTTGTCAGTGCATTGCAGCAGAGGCTGCATTCCAAACACAGACAAAGCAGGAAATGTGTTTGTGATTCTACTCTGTGTTTCTTTCTGCTGCTGGGTTCACCTCTG
The DNA here is from genome assembly GCA_013400435.1 of Pycnonotus jocosus. NCBI lineage: Eukaryota > Metazoa > Chordata > Aves > Passeriformes > Pycnonotidae > Pycnonotus > Pycnonotus jocosus. The sequence continues at coordinate 36,095 of VWYP01014315.1, forward strand.
CACAGCACAGAGGCACATCCAGAGCTGCTCTGGCACTTTTCTGCATTGGGCGTTATCTGCTCAACAGCAACAGTAATTAGACTAAATTTAGAGTGTACTGGGTGGCGAATTTAAGTTTTCAAAACAAACTCGTGCTGGAGTTATGCACACAAGAATGCCTTAAATTGAGTATTGAAAGAAAAGAGAAATGGACTAAATCACTTCTAATTTTCTAGTGGGAAAAGACTGCAAAATATGCTAAAGAATACAAATAAGCAGAAAAATCCTATTGTAAGCTGGGATTCAGACTTGATCTCATTTCTGGTCCAGCTGTAAGACAGGGAAGAATAGAATTTTTATCAGATTTCACACAATCTTGACTGTGTCGCTGTGATGCTCCTGCTATAATAATGGAACAGTTTCCTTTAGTCATCCAGCAGATGCAGAAATGTTGTGTATTCTTCTCAAGAGTCTAAAATATTTTTCAGGAAAGTGAAGAGAGAAGCCCAGTCTCATTCAAAGGCTTGTCTTAGATGGGACACCACCTTTTTTTGGTTGTTTGTAGGGTTTATTGCACTCATTTTTTAAATTATTATTGTATTTCTAATTTGATTTTCCATAAGGGCTCACAATAGATAAAAATGTAGATCAGGCAATGTCATCTCAGTATCATTTTTATTTTGTTCACAATTTTGTTGCCTTTTTATGCAGCAAATTCAAGCAGTCACTTAAATGGAACAGGAAGTCTGGATTGCTCCAATGCTGTTTAACACTGGAAAAGTTAAGAAGAACAAGAAAAACCTCACTCTTTTTGTGTAAGATGCTTCAAATGATAACTGAATTGGTGGGAAAGGCCCATCTTCTTGGAGAACCTGTGACTACAGAACTCCTCAGGGGCAGTGTCTCCACACACAGAGGTCTATGTGCATTTTTCTACCCTTCCAAAATAACCTCTATAAATCATGTCATTAAGAAACTGTCTCGGGCTAATAAAAATAGCTTCCATTCTTAAATCACTGTTAGTTTGGAAATCAGAAGAAGTAATGGTCTTGTGTTTCTTGCAGTAGGTAAAGCTGCAAAGCAAACACTGAACAAATGAAGCTGGTGGCTCCTGTTGGCAAAGCCATGCCAGAGGGCTGGAGCCAGGGAGTGGCAGATCCATCTTTCCTGAAAGGCAATTCCTCGCTGCTCTTTATGGTGGCAGTTATTAAATATTCTTTGTTTTGCCAGTCATATCTCTTAGAAGCCATAAATTGCTTTCTCTTAAGTAATTGGGGTAGTTTCAGGTAAGAGGGATGTAAATTATGGGTCCTTTTATTCTGTTTTTATTTTTGAAGGCAGAGGTGAAGGATGATTTTATTTTACCTTTTTAGAGAACCAAGGCTTGCCTTGTTGGGGGAAGCTGAGGCTGTGAGGAAAACATGGACTATGTCAAAATTTGCAATAACATAATGAGCTCTCATTAACACTGCATTCCACCCAAAAGTTTCCTCCTCTTCCTAATAGCTTTTCATACCAGCACAGTTTCCCCCAGTACCATTAGGGACTATGCATAGTATCTAACTTTAAAATGACAGATCCATTCAAAGACATGATCCTGAGAGTTTTACTTACCCATTAGCTAAAATAAATACACGTTTCCTTCTTATTTCCATGGCCAACAAAGACCAGACTCACAATTGCATCCTGCTAAAATGCTAGGTTTTTCAGGTTTTTTGGAGGGGAAAGTTTTTCTAATATACAGATTCCTCAGAATGTGTGTGATATTTAAAGAGAAAATGTTAACTAAATTCTTGCACGAGCTTTCAACAGAATTTCTAAGAGAAAAAAAAAAAAACCACACAAAAAAAGCCAAATCAAACCCCCAATAATTTGAAAGGGCATTTAAATAAAGATGGGGGTTACCAATTTTTTTTTTTTTTTGTCATTCTAGCTGTTTTCTCCCAACCCATCACCAAAATCCCACCAAAGGAGAGGAGTTAAAATTATATTAATCTCCATGAAGACACAGGGACTGCATGCACATTTAGATGGCTGTGGTCTGTTTATTCAGGTCTTAGGAACCACAGAAAATTGAGTTTGCAATGGGGCAGGCAGCGTGTGTGGGTGGAGAGTGGATGAGAGTGAAAGGCGAAGTGGGAGAGCGCTGGTTGCATTAGAAATGTTTCAGCAGGAGGTATTTGGAATGGCTCCCTCACTTGCATGTTGTTAAATCAGGAGGGAGTTCTGCTGCATCCCAAATGAGTGCTAATGAAACCTTTATTCCCAGCACCATCGTGGATTCTGCATATGCTACATATGAGGTGGGAAAAACTCAAATTAAAATTGAGGGAGAGGGGGAACTTGCGAGAGAGAGGCAGAAAGGTTTTATCAGCATGGGGTTGGGAGGGGTGCCTTACTCACAAAAGCAAAGCTGAATTTATTAATTCACATTTTTTTAGCTCCCTTTGAGCCCTCAGTCTTGGCACTCACTGGAGAACAGGGGCTCATGGGCACAAGCTGCAAAAATAGTCTCAATAATCTATTTTAAAACTCCTTTTCATCTTTCAATAAATACTTTTTTTGACAGACTATATGAGATTATTCAGGGTACAAAAGTCTTACCAGCACTTGTTTGGAATTTTTTGCATTTCTCACCCCTAATTTTGCAGTCTTTTGAGTGCTTTTGAACTCTCATATCTGAGCCTTGACCTTTAATCCAGCCAATGGAAATAAAAACCTCCTTCTAGGAAGGAACACTTCTTTCTCCACCTTCCCTTCACCACTAAACACTTTTTCCCTCTCCCAGGATGTATCATCCCTCCCAAAGCTCCGGCACCTGGCCAGAGCAGTTCTGGGCTGGTGACTTTGGGGTTGTATTCCCATGGTGATCCAAGGCTGCAGGCACTCCCCAAGGTTCATGGAATGCTCCTGGGGCTATTGCAGCTCATTTGGTAAAAATACAAAGATTTCTGCCTTCTCAGCCTTTCCAAGGGCAGCACAATTTCCAGTCATGCTGCCTTACAAATCAATAAGCGTGTAAAATTCTTTTAAAAACGGGCTGAGATCTATAGTAATGAAGCATTTGCCTGGTTTAATGATAGAGCCACGTGCAGTGTGAGGTACCTGTGCCATCCTGAGGAATCTGTCCTCACCTCTGCTTTGGGATAGTTGTGCTCCTCTCTCCCTCTGTCTGGGTCATTCTCTTTGCCCTGTCTGTGGCCGTAGGAACAGAACAAACAGCAGCAGTGGGATCTTTTGCTGCAGTGGCTGCATTCTGATTTTCCAGCTAGAAATAGGCAGAAACAGTCTTGAATAAAGGTGACCTTAGTTACACTGCAAGATAAGCAGTGGCAGAGGGAGGGAGAGGACACCAAAGCATGAGGGGTTTGTGGTATTAATGGCAGGAGAAACAGTGCAAGTGTTTTATTCCTCATTAAGGTCATCTGGTCATTATATTCGTGCATCTATTGACTTGGAGCCTTGGAAGAAGAATATCTTTCACATTACACAAGGAGGGGTCAGGTGGCATGGAGAAAGATATTTTCTCCCATGCCTTCTCCCCTCCTGACCTGATGCTTTCCCTCAGCAGGAGAAATTCCTCACCTCGCTTTCTCCTGCGTGCCCAAAATGAGGGCTCTAATTACACACCCTGCCCCCGCCCTCAACCACACTTTATCTACAAAGATAAAATAAAAAGCAGGTAGGAGGTCCAGAAGATTTGTTCCTATACCCAAAGAAGCTTCACCTTTTTTTTTTTTTTTTATGGTTGTCCTACTTGAATATATTTTCTCTGATACATGGATAACAGGGAGAAAAAAAATCAAATCATGGAAAAATAAATGGAAACTATTCTTGCCATAAATCTTCCCTTTTTCTCTATTTACTGGAACAGAAAATTGGCTGGGAGTTGAAATGTAGTGTTTGTGTGCCTCTGAACCTCACTTTCCAATGTAAGAAGTGACATTTTCTTAATTTCTTAGGTTTTGGTGATGCATTGGGAAAAAATAACTAGAATGACTCTACTTTAAAAAAATTGATAACCCCCATCTTTATTTAAATTCCCTTTCAAATTATTGGTGCGTTGGCTTCTTTTTTTTTTTTTTTTCTCATAGAAATCCTGTTTATATAAAAAAGGCTTTGCATGACTTTGATTTTCATAACATGAAGGTCAAACATTTCAGAACAGAAACAATAATATGCTTTAGAAACTGACCCATGAAAATATATTTAAGTTGGGTCTGCAAAACTGCCCTTCAAAGCTCCTTCCCAAGTAAACTTGCAATGACATTTCAAAAGCAGAACGTGGATGCCGGTAACTGCGGGCAATTTTTGGATTGTTTCTGCTAATTTGGCAACCACACACAAAATACCTGTTACACAAATCAGACTCCAGTAATTTACTGTCCAGGTGCCTGATCTTGTAGCAGCCAACATGCTGAGAAACGTTTGAGGATATTCAGCTCAGTTTTATACACGTTCTGTATTGCTTTTTCTATTACTTTGATTGCTGATCTTACTTCCCAAGGCCTTTAACAACGAGAGAGATAAAGCTGCTGCCCTGTTAAGGCACAAGGAATTGAAATATCAGAGTAATTTGATGTCAATGGGTCATTCAGTTAAGAATTAAGGTTTCATCATGGTTTTATATCGTTTTTTATCATTATTATTTTTCATAAAGAAACAAAGTGTGTTGCCTAGCTGGGCTCAAGTGTCTGGACAAGATAAATGTCCTGCCTGTGTGGATATAACAGCTGTGTCTGCAGCAATAACATGGACAGGAAGGATGATGGCACTGGAAAATCAGGGGGCTGTAGTGTGGGGGCTCAGCTCTGTCTCCATCTCTGCCAGGCCCCATAACAGAGGGGTGAGCAGAGCTCATCCCCATGAGCAGAGCAGCTCAGGGAGCCTCAGGAGCCACAGCACAGCTGGGAAGCTGCCCCCAGAGCTCTCCTGAGGCCCAGCACAGAGGATTTGTGTGGCAAATTCACCCTCAGCTTTCCTTGAATGTATAAAATCATCGGTTATTTATTAGAGGTGTGGATGAGTGGGAATGGGTTTTGATAGAAAATGGGAAAGAAATAAGTCTTTAATTAACCTTCTTTGGATGTTCTTTGGCCTTTGTCTTGAGCTCTCTTCTCTGTTGTAGAATATCACCTGATAATTAGGTAGTATATAAATATAAAGAATACTTTCTGAATATATTAAATAATGTGTTGGGAACATGAAAATCCCCACAATGATGGAGATGTGGTGAGGGATAAACATCCCCATTTCTGATGGATTGTGCAGGGGTGTGGAGGGGCTCACATGCAGAAAAAGCTCTGTGCTGAGAGCACAGGGAACCCAAACCACCCAATTCCTGGGGGAATTTTGCTTCATGGCAAAGTGGTTTTGCCTAGTACTGGCATAGTGATTCTGTGTGTGCAGTGTCTGAATGCTGGGGAAGAATTACTTGGCATCAGCTCTCATTAGTAATTTTCTTCCTGCTGCATGCTAGATAAAAATTGAAGAAGCTCTGTTGAATATCTGGTGGATTGTTATTTAATAAACACGTATTTAAAGGCAAAGTGTAGCTGTGCATGAATCCATGAGTCCACTGGCCCTGCAAAGACATATCCATGTCCATACCACCCCATGTCCATGTTTCATTTTTAGCATTTTGGGAGTGATTTCACCGTGAATTTCTTCTACTTGTTGCCCTCTGGATTGGGTTCTTTAAAGAGAGACCTGACTAAATTTCTTTTTTATTTTTTCCCCCTCTTCATTTCTAAGTATTTTCAGATTGAAACCCTTCTGCCATGATTTCTAGAGGAAATACCATGTATTGATCCAGAGTCATGTGGTCTGTTGTGGCTGACATTGTTTTATTGCCTGGGTTTAATGGTTTTTATTGGTTAAAGCTTTTAGTCTCAAGGCCCAGCAGTTACAAGGGAGCAGTGAGTGTCTGGTGGCTGTAGGAAGGGTATTAACCTGTCTGCTTTAACTGCCAGCTCATGCCTCTGGAGGCATCATGTTTGTCAGATCATTTGTCAGCTGTGCCACACAGGCCTGGGGGTGATATTCATTCTCCCTGTAACAAGTTCTTTAATTAATTTATAGACGTGACACTGAGGAGTTCCATGTTGTTGCTTACTATTGTTATTAACTTTAAAAAAAAAATGTTTAAGTCTTTATTTTGCCAATCTTTGGGTTTTTTTTCAAGGCAGGGTTTGTTCTGCTCTGGGTAAAATCTTGTGAGGATGAAGCTCTGAGGGTTACAGGGTTCTGCTCTGGTTCAGGTGTGAGCACAGCAGGACTGCAGGGATGGGAGGAGCCAGTGGAATTTCTTTTGTTGTTACTGACTTCCAGCTCAGCTCCAGTTGGTTTCAAGATTTCTTGGAGCCAAGGCAATCCCAGAGCTATCCCATGGTTTGTGTGAAGGTGGATTGTGAGGAGACCTCAAACTTTCCAAGGTTCCAGTTCCCCAAATTTGGGGCTGTTCAGCCTGGAGGAGGGAAGGTTCTGTGGAGACCTCACAGCACCTTCCAGAAGGAAGCTGGAGAGGAACTTTTCATCAGGAACTGGAGTGCCAGGACACAGGGAATGAGTTCACACTGAGGGCAGGGTTAGATGGGATTTTGGGAAGGACACAGGGAATGGGTTCACACTGAGGGCAGGGCTGGATGGGATCTTGGGCAGGAATTGTTCCCTGGCAGGGTGGGCAGGCCCTGGCACAGGGTGCCCAGAGCAGCTCTGGCTGCCCCTGGATTGTGCCAGGTTGGACACTGGGGCTGGGAGCAGCCTGGGACAGTGCAAGGTGTCCCTGCCATGGCAGGAGTGGCTTTAAGGTCCCTCCAACCCAAACCACTCTGTGATCCTATCCTCAGATAATTTCTCCTCTCCTCCAGAGCTGAAGTCCCATATCTCTGGCTCTGTGTCTCAGAGCTGGGTGCCCAGGGCACAGCAGGAAAGCCCTGGAGCCCCAGCTGTGGTGGAACACCTGAAGAACCGGCCCTGGCAGGAGCCAAGGGCAGCTCCTGTGCCTGGAGAACACATTGCTGAGGTGAAGAGCAGGGAAGGATTTTTCCGTCTTTAGTTTTCTGCCTCCCTTTAGTTCCTGTCAGTCCACCTTTATCAGCCCAGGGTATTTATAAGGGAGGTATCAGCTCAGCATCTAAACGACACAGGCCTCCCTTGGAAGACAGCTCAGATAAAATAACTTTGTGGAAAATGAACTGACAGACTGCAGTGTCCTCAGATGGGAATTCACTTGGGATAGTGAATACATCCCACAGCATTTAACTGCTAATAGATAAACTCAATTGTAAATATTTATGCTCTACACTATAACACAGAGTTTTGGCACATTGTCCATAAAATCTTAATGTTTTGAGACAAGTAGAATTTAATTTTCATATATTCCATGCAACTATATTTTTAATCAGTTTTCTACTGAATTGTGTGCTGAACTGCAGCAGAAATAAAGTAAATATTAATGAAAATACATTTGAAATAGTATTTTAATTATTAAGATGTGCTGGAATATTATATATACAGAAATATTCATGGCTAAATCCTAAACTAATACTGCAAGATAAATTTCCAGAGCCTCAATTAGCAGATGACCAGTGGAAGAATGATAGGTTTGGGAGAGTAAATGTTTTCCTGTAGGTATGAGGTGTGATGGGTAGAAGCATTTTTGAGAATGTTGCTAGGGTGTCACTGAAATGTTACTTTCTGCAGCACTAAAATCCATCACCAGAATTCTATTGCTCTTTTACACTTATCTTGAATTACAGGGAGAAGTATTTCAATTTATCTCTAATAAAATACCTGGCAATTATTTAAGTGGAAACTGGAATTATTCAGAAGATGGAGATTGCTTTAAGAGGAATATGATATGTGTAAATTAAAGAATTCTTATCACATTCTAGTGAAAATGCTTAAAAACTCCCTAAATGTGTGTGCGTTTTAACCAGAGGTTCTGGCTCGTAGCCCTTAATTGCACTCAAAGCTGTTCCCAGAAGTGCTGATTGATGGATCTGCAGTGAATATACGAATAAGAAATAGGTGCAATTTATTTAGTTAAAGTCTAGAAATGAAGAGAAGTGAAAACAAGTTAGAAATTTCCCGGGTTTCCTGTTACTAGAGAAGCAAAAACTGTAGGGCTTGGGGGAGGTTTTTTGGTTGCTTACACTGAGTCCATTTCATATATTTGAGTGTTCTGCAGGTAAAAGTACTGCCAGTCTCTAAGAGAGCTTCAATTTATCCCATCTCATGAGCTCTAAATCTGAAAAGGTGACAAAAATGGCTGTTTCAATGAGTTCTTTCACAATGTCATGCCAGCCCTAAAATCGAGTGCATCTGTTACTCATGCACCATGCTCTAGTAAGTAGGAAACATGTTCTGATCCGAAAAAAAAGTTCAATATTTTTCATCTGAAGCTGGTTTTCTACTGTCAGAAAAAAAAAAAAACAAAAAACCAAAACAAAAACAAAACCCCGACCATGGATGCAGTTGTGTATTTATGAGCAAGATTTATCTCTAAACAGATTTGTAACTAAAAACAGAAATATCTTTTTATGGGAGACAGCTGGTTGGGAGATTAAAGAAACCCGGGAAGGGAGGGGAGTTCAAATTAACAAACATTCCTAGACAAGGAATGCCTGTAAGCATTAGCAAGCTTTTAGCTTGCGACCTAAAAACATATCTAATCTCATCCATGGGGCTGCACTGATGGCTTTCACTTGGTCTTTTGCTGATAAAGAAATCTTTGAAAAGCCCGGAATGGAGCCATAACTCTCGGACATCTTTAAGTATCAGACAGACCTTAAAAGTCTGTGTCAGCCTAAAAATTTCCAATTATGTAGAGCTTTGCTGGTAGTTTTTGTTGGGACACACTGCGCTGAGTCTTTAGCAGCTTCCCTGAAAACTTCCAGATCCTGGAGCAGAGCATTGTCACCAGAGATGGTTTTTGTCCTAGAGAAAACAAAATTGTCTCCCTGAAGAGTCAATCTCTGAAGATGGGCAGGCAGGAAGCATCTTGTCCACAGTGTGTAATCAGAATGTCACATCAGTAACTGAATCCCCTTTTTCTCACAGGAAACCATGCAGGACAATGTGTGTGATGTCCCTGTTGGTACCAAGGTGCCACCTGGGACTGGAGCTCCTCAGCAGATTTTTAATGGGATACAGCTCTGGAAAACAAGGCCATTGTTCTGTGCAGAGAGGTTTGAATAGCCAGACTTTGAGTTATTTGACAAATCTCGTTGAACTTTTCTCAGAAAGTATACAGTAACATGTCAGTTAAAAATAGTTGGAGTACGCCTGTGATATTGTATTCTGTCTTTGCTTGTTTAAATATTATTATTGGGAATGCTGCCAGTTTCTAACAGAACTATTGTTTGTTTTTAAATCAGTATCGTTACACTTGGAATTGTGTTCCTCCTTCAGTCTGGGTTGTTTTTTATATGATTTTTCAAGTTTGTCTTATAAGGGCACATCTTCTGCTGGAGGAATACAGCTCAGATTTACTGTCTTCCAATTGCACCAGAACAGAGTCTTATCTATGCTCAGAAAATTCACAGAAATATTTAGGCCAAGGAGAGAAGCAAAGTACCAGCTTTCTTAATACTAACTGCTTTGAAGCCTTTTTTTTTTTTTTTTCCCAAGCTTTACTCAATGCATGATTGTGGTTTTGTGCTGTATCTTATAAATGTCCCTTAAAAATTGAAGGGTGGAAAATCCTGTCCTCAGTGCAGTTAGTCAAATCCAAGTTTCCCAGCATCCATATTTTTATCTCTTCTGGCTGACTTGTTTGCAAACTCCAAGTTTGCTCAGAAAGAATGAAGAGAATAAGAGAGATTGAAATTAACTCTTATAATTGATATGTGTATGAAAGGAACAGAATGGCTAGGATGGGATATTTTTATGTCACAGGAGAGAACTTGGAGAAAATTTTGAAGGAAATTTTTATTTGTGCTTGACCCCAGCTCCCTCAAAGAGCTTCTGAGTGCTGATATTTGGCCACGAAACATGGCCCAATTCAGGGGATGCAGCTGGGGATGAACAGAAATGAGTTGGGATACTCAGTTCCCTGATTTCCTCTCTGTGTTTCACTTCTGTGATGTTATTTCACCTGCTCCACTCAGATTCCAGGTGCTGCGTGGGGGATGATTTATGTCTGACATCCATATTTCTCAGCAGAGATATCTTTGAAGGCTTGCAAAATCAAATCTTCCTAAAAAATACTGGAACTAATCTGGGTATTGTCCTCAACACAAATAGGCTCTGGGCCATTGCTGGTTACTGCCTTTTAGATAGAACAATAAACTGTGTGACTGGGGAAAAACACACAAATAAATTTTAAAGGGGAAGAGTTGTAAAATCCTTAAACTGTGTTTTAAAGAATCAGAGATCCAATGGAAATTTGTCTGTTTGTTTGCATTGTTGTTTTTTAAGCAAGTTATTAAAAAATGTTTAGTTACTTAGATGTATTTTAAAGATATTTTGTTCCATGAAGGATTGGAACTTAAACATTTTAGGGGTTAAATATAGAATTTTAGAGCTCTTCTATTTGCTTTTTAAAGTGGATTGAGTGCAGGTGCCTGTAGCAATTTATGCTTTCACCTTCCTAGTTGTAATTATGTACATAGATTACCAAATCAGAATCCTGCCTCTGAAAATCTGTTTCTTTCAGTGCTTTGTGAGAGTATCATCAGTTTAGATCTTTCTCACACATGTTCCTGATTATATCCTAAAGAGGAAACATTTTTCAAATTCATAAGTTAAAAAAAAAAAAGGGGGGGGGGAGAAACTGTATCTGATTCTTGAACCCGAGAAAGTAACATGAGAATCTTTCTATTTTGACTGGAATTCTTCCCTCATTATGTGCAATTCTAATCTTGAACACATTTTTATTGCCCTCAAAGTGACATTCTTCCAGCATGTGCTTGGGTGGAGAGCTACAAAAAGACTCAGATACATTCTGATGGCACAAACTTTTTTTTTTGCATAAAAATAGTATGTATGATTATCTATTCCATATATTTATGCTGGGAATATTGCCCTTTCCCTACTCTTTTCTGTCAGTTTTCCAGCCATAAAAATTGTTGTGGAAGGGATCCATGCATTGTTTGATGCATTTTTCTGCTGTACTGAGATATTCACTGGATGTTTAAAAATTACATTTGTTGATATGGTGGGTTTTTTTCTGGGTTTTGTTATGTTGATTTGATTTCTTTCATTTGTATTTATGCCACATTGAGTAATCTTGGCAAGTCAAATCTTACAGATTTCTGTAGCCAGCACATAAATTCTGGTTTTATGAATTCTAAGAACTCACCTTGAATGCATTCTAGTGCATTCTTTTGTTCAGAAATAAAGATTGGAAAAAATTAAAAATGGGTTATTTTTCATAAAAAGACATCAGCCAAACCTTTCCTTTGAGCAGCATTCACTTTTGCAGTGTGAATGGCCTCTGACTGACTACTCCAGACCATTCACCTCCTTTGTTGGAATATTCACATTGAAAATATCAGCCATAAAGGAGCATATGTTATATGTATTTTAATATGTTATACTTTTTAAAAAATTAATAGACCTCTTTTGCCATTCTGTTTTTTCTCCATTAAAAAAATCAATCAGGGAACAATAAGAAAGGTGAGCAAAGGAGCATATGGAGGAAATTACTCCTGCAGCACAGGCATTTATAAAGATGTGCGTGTGTATAGAGCTCAGAGAGCAAGTAAATAAAAGTGGTTTTAATTTCAGGATTGGCTGGAACCATTAGATTATCTGTTTGACCTTTTATATGCAATAACTCTTGCCCTTTTCTGTGCTGGGCCCATGATGTGAGGGAGGCAACAGCACTTGAACAAGGGCAGCACCTCGATGGTTCCTTTGCTTAATTACTGCTGTGTCCAATTAGCCAGCACAAACCTGGTTGGGATTTGTCTGATTTCAGCCTGGTTTGTGCCAGGTATGTTTGTGCCAGGAGAGTTTTCTGTCTGTGAGCTTGCCACGTTTGCCAGAGAGTTCACACTGTGAAAACAGCGTTTGTTCCATCACACCCTCCAGGTGTCACGGGAAGTCCCCATTGTCACTGTGACATGGAGAACAGTTGGTTGGTGCAGTTCCAGCTACAAAGCAACCCCTAAATTCCAGTGTTGCTCCTGTGCTTCCCTGTCTTTGTGCTGGAGCCGGTCAGGATAAACTTTCCCAAGTCACCTCTTTGTGCTGTCTCATCTGCTGGGGCTCACACCATTTTCAGCAAGCACTGTCAGCTTAATTTAATTTCCTAATAGCATTCCTGCGAGTGAAATTCATGGATTTCCGTAAAATGAAGAGCCAGCAGAAAGATTCTTATTTAATTTCAGTCTGATTTCTCTGCAGCTTGTTTTAAATGTTAATGTTAATATCTTTAATGCTTTCCGGCGTTTTTGCTGGTACTTTCTTAGCAGCCATAATACTTAGAGTTATTAATTCTGTTAAGGTGATGTTTATACTCTGCAGAACTGAAGTCATAAAAGTCCCTGGTAATAGGTAATATAATAGCATATCCAGAATTACAACAAAACTGAGAAGTAGGTGTGCTATTTTTTAATTTAAGCTTGTACTTGTTCCCCTCTTTGGCAGGGCTACATCAGCAGCAGTGTTCTGGTATTTTGTGTCACCTTATCAGTGAGAGGCCCAAGGGCTTTTATGAAATTCTTATTTATTTGTTGAAGGATACAGTGGACTGAAGAGTTGGTGTCATGCAACCAGGTCTAGAGTTCTGCACAAATCCAAAATAAGGCTTTGACAGGAAAATGGAATTAAGCTGAGGGTCTCACTGACTGGCATTGAAGTGTTTTTCAAATTTAGGGAAATAATTAGTACCAATAGAAAGCAATTAAAATACCAGAGAATACATCCTTATCATTCTGGAAACATTGAGAAGCGATGTTAAAAAGAAGAAAACCTCCTGAGATTAATGCCAAAAGCAAGAAGTTTATAGAGCACACTATAAAATTATTGCTGCTGCTCAATGGTTACTTTAATGATGAGCTGAAGGTTAAATAAGAGTAGTAGTAAACTGGAAAGAAAGAAAGAAGGAAAAGAAGCTGAGACAGTGATGAAAAGATAAAGTGGAATTATTTTATTGATAGCCTGAGTCGATTTTTTCCCCAGGAGACTTTAGGAGATTTCCTGTCATTGTCCATAATTATCTCCTGCTACTGGAACAGCTTTTTCTCTCCTCTCACATCCCATTCTGCATCTACAACGTGCAATCCAACTTATTTCTCCATTGTGTTCTTCATTTGCGGCTTAACAAAATGGAAAAAATTCACTTTTTCAAGGCATTTCCATTGCTGTTATTCCCAGTGAATTTTCCCAGATGGAAGCACTGTCCCATCCAGCAGAAGTCCCAGATGTGTAACCTGTGGATGCTTTGGGGTTGGGTTGCTGTACTGTGGTGAGCAAGTCAACACCAACTGACTGACAGGAGATTTTAATCAGAATGTCTAAACCAAACATTCCTTCACTGGATGTTTGAGTGTGTTCTGGGGGATATTTTAATCCTTATAAATGCCTTAGTCAAAAGTTTGAGGAGTTTTTGGCTTCCTCTGGGAAATCTGTGCTAAGACTTTAGCAGTACAAGCCCTCAAGATGCTGTCGAAGGTTTGAATCATGACTTGTGGGGCTGTCTATTCTCATAAATGAGTCCTTTTATACAAGAGAATTCAGAGAAGGGAAGTGGCCATGGCACAGCTTTTCCAGCTCCACAGGCTGTGAGTAATTCAGGTCCCAGCACGGCCTGGCCAGAAGGATGGAGGAAAAACGGAATTCTGTAACCCTGGATAAGTGACTTAAAATGTATCTGGTTTGGAATAATATTTCAATATAAGCTGAAATGGGATTGACATTTCAAGATGAAGATCAGTTCCTTCAGTATTCCTGAACAGGAAGATCAGGTGGAAAAGCCAAAACAGAGCCCAGTATCCCCACCTTCTGCACAACAGAGAGCTCAGTAAAGGCTAGAACAAAAGGAGTAATGGCTGTGTAAGGATTTATCCCCAAATCCTGTGAAACACTGACAGAAAAACGTGCTAGAAGGATCTGGTGCTTGTTTCTGCATTTCACACCACATTACTTTTATTCTCCATGTAGGGAAAAACAGCACAGACATGATTGTGTGATTTACTGATGCAGATCATTAATCCTGCTGGCCTTGACCTATTGGAATGTTTGACTTTAAACATTATCCAAATGTACTCTTGTCATGTTCAGACCATCCCTGGGGGAAAGCAGAGCCAGTTCTCCTGCCAGAAGAGGTTGGAGTGTGTGAACACGGGAAGTCCCTGGTGGGGTGGAGTTACTCCTGCACCACAGCCCCCCAAAACCTTCCCCAAGGAGCCACCAAGAGTGAACTCTAGCTAGTGTTTTCTGAGACAAAGGAGCAATTTCAGCCACTCACTTAGGGCTCTAAAGGTAGAGGAAGAGCTCCAAATCTTCCACACGCTCCATATTTCCGTGGCTGGAATGTATACAGCTGGAAATACATATTCCTGCAAATTTCTGTTGGCTAAGTGAACATGATACCTAAAAATCAAAGAGAAAGTGCATTCTGATGTGTTTAATTAAACAGTAAATATAAACCCTAGTTTAAAAGCAAACTTTTCTGCTTCAAAGTGGTAGTTTAAGGTTTAACCACAACAGAACAGGCACTGGGAGTCCTTAAACAATATCTCCTGTATCTCCAGACGGTTTTGCTTAGTGATACAAATAATCATGTTAACCTGCTCAGGATGCTGCAATGATTAAACACTGAACTGGGTTCTCAGGTTTTGTTTTTACAAGTCCAGTGAGTTTTGGTGCAATTTACGCAGAATATTCTGGGGGAATGTTTTTCTTACTTGAGGTTTGAGGTGGGTGATTTTCCTTTGTATTTGAAGTGTTCTACCTGAAATATTATTCTTTCATCTAACAGGAAGATGAGGGCTAGTTACAGTGCCTTGGAAAATTGCCTACTTTTAAGATGAATGGCAATTAGCACCTTTTTGTTTTAGGATTTTTGTAATATCTCTCTTCTTTCACCTTTGTACATTGCCTTGTAGCTATTATTCTCTGCTGTTTTTTACTGTATTTGATGTCTTACCGAGGTTTCTTCTCTTTTGTGATTCAAACATCAAGTGTTTATGGTTTCTGTAGGTCACTTCAATGTTATATTCATACTGGAATCTTTGAGGCAGTCTGGGCTTTGAACAGAAGCAGCAATATGCAGCTTCCCCCTCTACCTTTCCTTTCACTTTATATTGTTCCCTTGGGCTTCCTGGACAGTGTTTCAGATGAAGTTTTATTGGAGGATAACACTTATTTACACTGGTTTTTTATAATCATAAAAATTATTTTTTATTTATAATCATGTTGTGAACTGGAGAGGGATAAGGATCAACACAGAATGAACCAGAACATTTCTCTTTGCCTGGACAAAAATGCAAATGAGTTAAGTGGGGCTCTGAAGAACAGCAGCACAGGAAGAGACATGGTGTTCTGCACCAGGGGAATGATCCAAATGAGTAGTCAGGGAGAGCAAATGGTGCTCTAAGGCACATTATTTTCCCTGTGAACCCTGTGGCCTTTTCACAGAGAGCTGGTGGCCTGCAAGCCAAGAGCCCACTGTGGTTGTTACTGCCAGTCACAAGGATGGGAATCATCCCCAGTTGTTGAGTTGGCCCCTCTGGCAGAGCTTCCCAAAAGGGATGGTGTGGTCTCCTCTGATCCTGAGCTGCTGTGTCCCAGGTGTTGTGCACTGGTCTCGTGGGAGGGGAGCAGAGTTTGCACTACAGGACTGGAGATGGATCTATTCCCTCATTTGCTCTGATTCAAGGGAAGCAAGGCATAGATCGATTTTAGTTTAAATTTCTGCACTGTCTTTGGGAATCACATTTAGAAGGCTTTAAACCAGAGCTTTCCTGTCAGCAGACCCTCCAGCAGGCCAGCAGAGGCAGATTGTGGCAGACAGGTGCATGTCTGCAGTGTGGAGCTGTGGAACTGAACGACCCCAGGAGCATAATCCTTGATTTCCCCCATCTGAGGGGTTTAGCACGATGATCAGCACTTAGCAGACAGGATTAGCACCGTGCTGATCATCCCTCAGGATGATGAGCAGCTCTGTCCCCTTTGCTCTGCTGGCCAGGCAGGGTCAGCAGGAAGAGCAGCCCCCATCCTTTGTTCATGGCTTACGTGTCCTTTGGTTTCCCCAAACCAGCCTCTGCTGAGACATGAGAATGCTGGCCATTGTTTCCCAAACCATCAGAAAAAAAAGCAAAAGGAAAAGAAACCGCTCCCAAACTACTCTGTTAATCTATTAAAAGTAACAAACGTGTTGGTTTCCAGTGTACTCTTATGGAAAGCTTCTCTGTATATCTGATACGTTGTTTCCACAATTACTGACACCTTGAACGTTATCAAGGCAAAATGAACTCATCATTCCTTGGAGGAATTTACATCAAAATGAAGCTCTTCCACCCCCCTATTGTAAGTAATACAGTAATCTACTCTTTCTACTCCCTTGGCTTTTTAAGCCTTTTTAAAGGAGTTGTACGATACAATACACTTGATTTAAATGAACTGTTTCTTGATAAAAACAAGGAGCCTGCTAGAGCTGTTCTGTAATTGTGTGATGTCAGAAATAAAGGGCAGAATATTCTGCACGTGAAAACTGGCACAGATCCATTAACTTCAAAACTATTCTGTGAGTTAACAGCAGAATTAAGAGCCAGAGGTGTAATTTGGGACAGGCCCTGTATGCGACTGGTCAGGGCAGAAGTTTGCAGGCTGGTTTGGGTTTAACTGGAGAAAGACAAGGACAGCTTGATCCTCTCTGAGCAGGAACAAATTCCTTCAGCAGCAATCAATAAAAGTTACTTTTTTTCCAGCAGACTTCCAAAATCTTTAATAGACATCTTTTCTCTCTGCCCCAAAACTGTAACAAACAAATGCAAAGCAATTCAAGAGAGAAACAAAACAGAAAGGATAAGTTAATTATGATTTATAAATGCATTCACTTGTTGAATATTCTAATGAACCAAAGCAGAAATTTAATTTCAGGGCAATTCCACTGAGGTGTGCTGCCAAAAACAGCACCTATGGAAAGAAAGTAACATCTGTCAGATCTAGGCTTAAGATCAATAAAAAATATAACCTTTTAACCCTTGATGTCATTTGTTTATTTATAGGTAAGTGAGTAAAAGTGACAGATTACCAGCACGGCATAGCTGAACCTTGCAAAGAATCATTAATATTTCATCAGCAGAAACAGCAGTGGCAAAAGGCAGAGCTTGGGCACATGGGGGCTCCTGCAAAGCTTCCCACAAATTCCTTTGCCTGGGCAGATGCTGGCTGTGGAAATCCTGCTGCTGTGTCATGGGGGATGAGTTGGTGTTGATGTATGGAACCACAATCTCTCCTTCAATAGCAGCCCAGCCCTGTTATTTTAACCACACAGATGTCAAAGTGAGCCTGTGTTGCTGCCTAGAATGGCAAAAAAAAAATCCCCAATCCTCAGCTAATACTGAAGAAATTTTGGAGTAATTCAGTGTAACTGTGAAGTTAAGCTGCTTGCTGTATTCAGGGGGATGTTAAAATAAAAATGATAATATATAAAAATAATAAATTAAAAATATATTAACTTTCCCTTTTGCATATTATGCATTTGCATATATTTTTATTTTGGCACTCTCTGTGCAGTATTCTTTAGAAAAGCACTTGCATGAACTCAAAAGAGGCAGATGATTTGCCCAGAATCCAACAGGAGGGGAGCTCTGGAATTGTCTGCCCAGTATCCTGGAGGAGGGGAGCTCTGGAATTGTCTGCCCACTGTCCTGCAGGAGAGGAGCTCCAAAGCTGGAGCTGCTGCCCATGGAGGGTGGATGCTCCACTCTGCTAAGCTCTAATTCAGATCCAATTTTCTGTTTAGCAGTGTTGGGGCTGGGAGTGAAGGATTTATTCCTGACAGTTTCCCTCCCTGGATGCAGGTTTGGATCTGATGGCAGCAGTGGCTTCCTGCTGGAATAAGTGAGGATTAAAACCCCGAATGAATTGCTGAGGAAAGTGCCCTTTCCTGAGGCACCGTGTTTGATGGCAATGATAACACCCCTCTGGATCATCATGGTGGTGCTTTGCATGTCTTTGGCACCTCTCATCTCAGGGTTTCAAAGTGTTTTACAAACGAAATGAATCATGAATCACGCCTCCTGTGAAGGGGATGAATGACAAGTCTCATTAGAACTGCCTTGTTTTAGAGGCCAATTTTTAGCATTTTTTTAAAATGGAGTTATGGCATTTTGTTTGTTGAAGTGGCAGTGCATAAGTTTTTAATACATTGGCAAACCTGTAGCTTCATTAGATTTAATTTAATTTAAATTAGTCATTCTTCCCTTTCCTTGGTGTTGATCATCATTCTGTAAATTAAAAATGGCTGGGAATCTGATTAGACTTGCAAGTTTCCTTTCCACTTGCCACTGCTAATATTCCAAAATATTTCCAAAAATACTTTGGAAATATTTCTAATTTTGGACAAAAGGTCTTCATCTTTAGAAAGAAGATGTGCAATTCTTAGAGAACCACAGAATGGTTTGGGTTGGAAGAGACCTTAAAGCCCCCCCAGTGCCCCCCCTGCCATGGGCAGGGACACCTTGCACTGTCCCAGGCTGCTCCAAGCCCCAATGTCCAACCTGGCCTTGGGCACTGCCAGGGATCCAGGGGCAGCCACAGCTGCTCTGGGCACCCTGTGCCAGGGCCTGCCCACCCTGCCAGGGAACAATGCCTGCCCAAGATCCGATCTAAACTTCCCTTCTTTCTGTTTCTCTTCCATGCACTGAGATGTTGTCTCTTCCCAGATCTCAGCCATTATCAGCACACTCAGGTTATCCCTGTATTTAATGTTTTGGAAATCTCTATTTCTGTCACTGGGGAAAGCTCTATTTTGGACAAATGCACTTTTTTCTTTTTTTTCCTCTCTTTTTTTTTCTTTATTTTATTTTTCCGAGTGCAGCTCATGGATATTACAAACCAATTCAATGCTTTTGTTTTCTGTGGAAGAATCATACTGTGTAGTAATGAACAGCATTTAATACTCAAATTTTCCTCAAATTTTCCTCTTATTTTTATGCATTTCTCTAATTTCCTTGTTATATGTCATTTTATTAAAATGTATTATCTAACCTCCTCTCTTTGCCATTTGGATGTGCAGGTTCTTAAAGAGCTGCTTTCAAGCACTTTGATTGCAATACAGCATTTTGAGCCTCAATGAGTTTTTCTGTTAATTCCATCCCAAAAATGCACAATGGAGTGATGACCTCGTTATCTTGAACGAGGCACTGCTTTTGACAGACCCTCACTGTGCCATCTTCATCAATCCTCTGGTGCCTTGTAACCTGCAACATGAATAGACTGACATTTGGGCTCGGTCTTGATCTTATCTTTATAAATGTTTGGTTTTACACATTTTAGCTGCTGCCTTTTCACATTTCATTGCCTTCTAGTTGTTTAATATGTATGGAGATAGGTAAAAATAGGCTGTTCTTTTTTTTTTTTCTGGGAGAATGTAAATTATAAAAATATATTTATGCTGGGTACGTTAACATGAGAACCTATCCATAAGATCCTGGGGAACAAAGGTCATGGAAATATTTTTTTATCAAACCAGCGAACTTCATAATTTACAAGTTCAGTGGAATATTTCTGTGCATGTCATTATCATTTTACTTGTTACCAACATTTATAGGTGTTCCCATAAATCTCATTTTAACTGAGAACTGGTTTATTCCACTTTGGTAACTCAATGAAACAATTTAAACATTTTTTTCTGTTTGAAATGAAACTCCCAAAATGTATTTACTGTTGAACTAAATGTTCTAATCTGCTCAAAGACAGTGTTAAACATTTAGGTTTGAGAAATGTAGTTACATTTCATTTTGATTTTCATTTATAAATAACATTTTCACACATTTTGTTTAAAATACATGAAAACAATACTTTGATTTGTCTAAAATGTTTCTCTTCACCATTTGTCTCAATCCCATTTGCACACTGGATTTAATGTCAATTTACCAATAATTAGTTGCTACAATTTCAGTTTAATATTTTGACTAGCAACAAAGAAAATTTCAAGTAAAAATATCATGGAAATGAACAATTTCAACAGAGGCTGATAAAAGGACATGCAAACCCAGGCCCAAATTGCACAAGGCACTGAAAATTTTGTGCTGAAAAGAAACATCCCTGTTGTTAATTATGGTTTTAATTGGAAAAGCTGAAGTGCCAAATACTTTGAGAGGTGAGACCCTGGGTGCCACGATGGCTCTTTGATTTAGGACAGGAAGGTGAAATGCATGGAGGCCATGGGTATAACTGCAAACAATGCAGAAATAATGACATTTAATGGATTACTCAGGAATGTCATGTGGGACATGCTTCAGTACCTGCCATACTCTTGTTGGGGTTTTTATTATAATGAATGTAAAATTCCATTTTCTATTTCCTACTGGCAGATTTGTTTCTAAAGAATGAAGTTATATCGATATCTAAATACTTTCTTTGGCCTTTTACAGCAGGCTCTGCCCTTTTTTGTCTGATTTCATGCTGTAATTGCTCTGGGCAATAAAATTAAGCTATTTTACTTGTATGTGTATTTCAGTTCCATTTTATTCCAGAAAAAGCACTACATAATTGTATAACATTTGATCTAGGTCACTGTTGCATCATAAAACACAAACAATAAAAAAATCACTTGTGAATTAGAGAAGATGCTTTCTTTAAGAATTTTCCCCAGCCTGGCCTTAAGGCCAGTAGAATTCAGGGATTTCTTCAAATTAGCCCATTATATAATGTTTCATGTTTAATGTATCACTTCTGTATGCAGTTTAGATAATTTTAAATTATTCTCTTGGTATCTTTAAAATCTGCATACTTTATTTACTGCAGCACATCCCTGAAGAGGATGATTTACAGTGCCTGATTTTCAGGGTTAAAGGTACAAAAAAATTTGTACGTCTGCTTTGTGTGTATTTTATTCAATTCTTTGGTGTACAGAACTCTCACACTTGAACTCAAAAAGCATCTGCAGATCTGCTCAGCTTGGTTTCTGGCCAGCTTGTGCATGGGTACATAAGGAAATTTAAAGGACACACAATGCTCAAAACTGCCCATAATTTGAGAGTGTGGGATTAATTTCTTCTTATATCTCTTATGCATAGACCAGCACCAAATCAGGATTCACTCGTTGTTTATCAGTTCTTAGGTGTTCTCATTTATCCAAGAAAATTCATCAACTGAGGCTATGACTTGCAAAGTATCAGAAGATGGATATGGTGTCCTGTTATGGCAGATGAGAAATTAATTTGAGTGAAATGAAACTCATCCTCTGTTTCAAGAATTACAGATTGGATTGTTGCACTCCTCTCGCTGATGCTCCAAGAGCTCCCTGCAAATTGCACCTGCAGACACCCAAGAGCACAGGCTTCCAGACAAAAATTAGTTTTTTCCATTAAATTCTGTAGAAATCCTGTTTAATGAATGAAGGAAAAGCTAGATGAGGCATCAAGGTTGAAATCAACATTCAGACATGGAAATGATGAATATTAGTCTTGTGCCTGGGAAAAGGCAAAACAACCCAGACCTAAGTATTGAAAAGTTTTCTGAGTTCTTTCAGCACGGGTCTGTCCTGAACAGGAGTCAGGCAGCTGAATGATATCCAAATCTGGTATCTGTGCTTTAAACCTAGACTCAAAGTTTTACTGACTAAGTGACCAGAGAATAAACCTATGCAATATCTGAGTAGAATTAATCCAGGATCACCCCTGTGCTCCCAGAAATGCTCTCAAATCTCCCTTCCCTCATGGCCTCCCTTGTGCTGTTACACTCTTCCAGGATGTTCAGCTCCTCTGCCAACTCCCAGGTCCTTAAAACAGGTTCTTTTGGCAGCTGTAAATGCTCTTATCAGCAACTGCATTTGAAATTTATCCAACTCTCAGACAGTTGTAAAATCTTGCAAATTGAAAATCCTTGGATCTCTTGAGAAATCGCTGTTTAAGATCATGTTTAATCTCCTTTTAATATCCTCTCAGTAGTTTGATCCTGATCCTACAGTGATGTAAATTCAAAGTAACTATCCTGAAGTCAATGTAAAATCTAAGTAAGCCAATGGTGTTATTTTGGATTTATGGCATGATAACAGAATCTGGCATGGCTTCCTTATGTTTTAGGTCGTTGAGGGAGCAAGAGGGAAAGTTCCTGAATCCTGTGCACTTTTTTCTTCATCTTTACCAGCCAAAAGGTTTGTTTTCTTTTTTTGAGCTTGACCTGAAGACTTGTGACATTAATAATTAATCAATCATGTTCTCTAACTTCTTCATCTCATGTTTTTTGCCTCTTTATTTTTCAATTCTCCTATAGAGTCTTTTTCAGTTACCTTTTCAACAGAACAGATGCTGAAATGGTACAGGGACAGTATTAATTTAATTGCATGAATCACTGCAGTGAAAGAAAATTAATCTCTCTTTTCACTTCATGATCAAGAGCTTCAAACATTCAGGCACATTTTTCTAACCTTGGTTTTGTTAGACAACGGTAACCATTCTTATTACTAATTTTAATATTACAATTAAAAGTTAAAAATGTCCCTAGATCCAGGCTGTTAATGTATTAACATGTGTAACTCCTGGGGGCCTAGGGCTGTTATTTATAAATATTGTATTTAAATTCTCTCTTTCTGGTATTCTTAAGTCAAACTTTCAAATACTTTGTTCTACCACAAGTAGTACAGTCCAGTTACATCTTCAAAACA
>VWYP01014318.1:0-18194 GCA_013400435.1 Pycnonotus jocosus
TCTGACTGCCTCTTCCTGGATAATAGAGGGACTGTTCTGCTCCCTGACACCATCTACCAACCCAGGAGGACAATTATCCTGAGGATAAGCCATCTTCCCACTAAAGACTGAGGCAAAGAAGGTGTTCAGCACTTCCTCCTTCTCCTGCACTTACTAAGTCCTCATGTCAGTATCTTTCCTCTTATGCACTCGGGATTCCTTCATCCCCTACCTGTAATTTTACCCTTGTTAAGCTTATTGCTTATTTTCTACAGACATTTACACAGCTTTTTGTCAGCTTCACCAGCACCCTTAGCTGAGGTTATGCAGCCAGTGGGAAGCACAGTTGAGCCTTGAGTCCCTTGAGCATCCATCAGCAGCCAGGCCCTGGAGGTGTGGAGGGTAACACAGAGGAAGGTGCAGTGCCCTCTGTGGCACTATCATACTTAAATCCACTTTATACCTTGTGGGAAGATGTCTAGCCTCATGCTTTAGTCACTCTTAAACACTTTAGGTCAGACTGTGTATGCACTGACTCCACGGCATCACAACTGATGGTTCTTAGAAGGGTAAAGAGCAGAAAATTTAATAGAAACTGAAAGCACCTGAGCAACTGAATAAGGCATTCCTTTACAGGCCACAGTCCTCTACAGACTCAGTGGAAGACAGAAGGAAAAGGAGATTTGTGTCTTAAGAGCTCAGGGAATTCCTCAGCACATGTATCCACGCTTCCCACTGCCTTCCCTGTGCAGGAGTGCTGATTGCAATGTGACACTTCATGTGAGCAGGTCCTGCCTTATGTGACAGCAGCCTTTGGTGTTTCACTCAGCACAGCCTGTCCCCTGAGGCACTGACATTTAATCCATGATCTTGAATCATAACTTCTTCTGACCAGCATGAAAAGCTCTTTGTGCAGAAACGCTGCCACTGCCATTTCAATTTCCATCTAGGTGCTTCCTCTAGCCTTTGGAGAGCCAGGATGTGCTGGTGGCTGTGACAATGCTCTCCAGCTGGGGTTTGTAAGGTATCCATTCCCCAGGGAATGGAGTGCCTTGTCTTGTGTCTGATCTTTCAGCCCTGAAACTGTTTAAGCTTTGCAAATAAGGGAACACTTAACAGCCACAGTTTGACAATAATGGAAGGAATTTACTGAACGATCAAACAGCAAACACGTTGTTAAGGTGACATTTAATGATGAAAATTTTCCTTGGGTTCTGCAGTGCTGCTGCTTGCCAGTAATTCTGACTAATCAGTACCTGTAATGTCCTTAAAGGCTGTCATGTCCTGGGGAGTTTCAGATCTGTGTCTTTTCTGCCTTTATTGCTAATGATGACTACAGGAGCCACCTCTGACAATTATTTTAGGCAACCTTTTATCCCCCAGTGTATACAGAAACACCTTCTCCTCATTCCTCCCTATCTTGTGGTTTAACAAACCCTTACCTCGAATGACCAGCTCTAGGGGTGCTGTATGCTAAGAAGTTTGGGTGATATTTTATCTTCTTTCCATGAAGGTCTTTTAATTAACGTTTCCACTGAATAGCTGAACTAGAGCAGTGATACCTCCAAGCTTAAACAGTATTTTCAATTAGCCAAGTCTTTTAAGGCACAGTGTTGAAGCTTTACAGGTCGTGTGTTCAAGAAGTTATCAAGCAGAAAATAAACATACCTTTTGCTAGCCTGAAAATCAGTTCACTAGCAGCACCACAGGAGGAGTAATCACAATCTCTCAGCATCACAGAAAGTGTTACCATGATCTCTTGGTCCAAAGGAATGATAAAACTGGAAAATGTATCAGCTTTTTTGGTTAGTGCTTCTTTACCCCCACTGCAGCTTCATATCCCCAGGGGAGGATAGTCACACTAATACTGCCCTGATATTAAATTATGTAAGTGCTGTACTAGTACTTTTCATCATTTTCAACTAAAATACAGCTGCCTACATGATCTGCCATGTTTCCCCAAAGCAGTATTTCAACAACCATTACAGATGCTGGTGCATCCCCTGGAGTTCCAATTTAATGCCTTCAAACCACGGGCTCAGCTGTTCAACTTCTGTGGTTTAAAATTTATTCTAAAACTTGTTTTACAGTTGAAAATTTATTTTATTTTAAACTCTCCAGAATGCCCTGCAGCCGGTTCACAGGGTATAAATGACAGGATAGGCTTGGTTTTTTCTCAGCCAGATTGAACCAACGAGGTTGTAGAGCAGCACAACCTCACCACACAGAATGAGTAACCAAACAACTCTAAGAGACACACTACAGGAATCCTCAGTCATTTTATAGCCTTGAAAAGCTCCCACCAGGCTCATTAAAATTTTTTTGCCTATGTTATGTTGGGTGTGCACAAAGTTTAAGTGTTTGTGTGAGAGAGAAAGCAAACACCAAACTGAGCTAAGCAGTCAGGAAGGGGCTGAGCTTATTTAGTTTATTGCAGCATGGCAAGCAACTCCAGTCCTTCAACAGGCAGGGAGCACAGTGGGTGACTGCTGAGCATTAATACCTACACTCCAACCCTCATGTGACACTCCTTTGTCTTGCAGCATCATGCAGGGCTTTGCCAAAATAAGCATAATTGTTTCCACTGCTAGCAGAGTACCTGCAGAGAAAGGTGACACTTTGCCTTTGGCAAAGGGGAGTGACACCCTGGCACATGTGCCTGCCTCTCTCGATGGGCTGTTATGCCATCAACCTAAAAATGTCAAAACAAAAGGGTTTTTTTGTTGTTTTCCTGCCTAACCTGCCTTCTTCCCAAAGAACAAGCCTCATTTCAGAAATAAGCATTTCACAAAAGACCTTATGAGGTGCTTCCACACCAATGTAAGGCTCTGTCCCCTACAGTGGCTGGACCCTGTATCAAAATGTGTGTGTGGGTCTGAGCTTGAGGAGCTGTTCCAGCAAAAATTCTTGCAGGTCTGCAGGTACAAGATCCAGATCCAGCTAGCAAAAGATTGGGAGGCAGCAGCAAAATGAAGGACACAGAATATTTTTGAAGGTGAAGATGAAATCTTAATGGTGGATGCAAAGGCTGAAAACTGAGTGAGAAAATAAGGCAGGGAAGTACCATGGCAAGGAGATGGCTTTCATGGATCTGTTTTGAACAAACTGTAGGGAATTAAACATTTATAATATGTCCATTTACATCCTTATAGAATTACAACTTAGACAAATGATGAAGGAGACAATGTATAAGAGCTTTACCTCTTCTGCTAAGTTTTTGGCTTTAAAATAGCTAAGTCTGCATGTTTGAAAAATTCCAAGTTGCAGTACAACAGGATTCCATTTTTATTAAAAATGAGGACTTTGCCACCTCCTACCACTTCATCCATCTCTGTTAGGACAGCCAAGCTCTTCCATATGTCCTTAACTCATATGGAGAGCTGCCTCTGAGAGCTGATCAGGCTGAAGATCTGGCAGGGATCTGGAAGCACAGGAGCTCATAACAGCTGTAGATGACACAAAGTGACAAGGTGGCACATAACTATGAGGACCCTTTGGTCATTGTGGCACGCATATGTAACATATATAAATTTGAAATACATACAAATAACGTAAATGAGGTTTGTGTATACACAAAAAAATACATATGCATATTTGCCTAGGAAGCCTGGATTATTTGGAGAGTTTGAACTGTTTATGCAAAATAGGTTTTTATGTCACTATTTAGTACATGGTGACCATGGTCATAAAAGGAAATCCTAAAAGTCATGCCTACAAATGCTTGGGCTGCAGTGTGGGGGGCAGTGTGATAGTTAGGAGCCTCCTGGTTCCATTAGAAATGTGGATAGAACTGTTAGGAAGTTTGGACAATTTTTATTCAAGCTATGTCGTGAATAGATGCACTTTTTAAAAAAAAATCTGCTAATAAAGCCTAAGCTAGTCAACTTTCTGAAGGACAGTTCTCACTCACCTGGGGGCTGATGGGCTCATGCTCATTTCCCTCCAACCTTGGTCACTCAATGGTAGCAAACAAGAGGAGATCAGACTCCTTCCATTGGTGCCCAGTGACAAGAGAAGGGACAATTAACACAAACTGGAGGTGCCCTCTGAACATGAGGAAACGTATTTTTAATGTGAGGTTCACCCAGCGCTGGCACAGGGCTGTCCAAGCATCTTGTGCAGTCTTTCTCCTTGGAGATGTTCAGAAGCCACCTGTACAGGGTCCTGGGTGTTGATGGCTCTGCTTGGGCAGAGGGTTTGGGCCAGGTAACCTCCAGAGGTTTACCAACAGCAGCCATGCTGTCATTTCTATAATTTTCAAGAGCAGCCAGCGCCCAGAGGGGTTCATGAATGTCACAGTTAAGTCTAAAGCAGCTAATTATCCACCTCCCTTCTATCTGGGATGATCTTAGTGAGGGCAGCCAAAACTATGGCCAGGTAATGTAGTGGAATTGTGCATGGGCAATTTACCTGGGTTTGACTTTATTGGCAGCTAAACAGCCAAAACAGCACTGAACACAACCTGCTTTTTCTTATACTCAGGGGATTTCACCTCCATTTAGCCCTGCTGCAGGTCTCCCACGTGCAGGACAAACTCCATGAAAGCTGCAGAGTGATCAGTGTCTGCAAGCCTAGCAGTGCCTGCTAGAAATTCCATTATGCATGGAAGCAATTCCATTTGACAGCATGTAAGCACAAGATACTGAAAACAGAATAACACTAGGAAGCAGTGATGCATCTCAGCATAGGCACTGTCCTCTCAAACAGGCAGTTGTGAAAACTGTGGGGCCTTGGGATGAACTCTTTAGAGATGCTTATTAAACAGAAGAGATTAAAGCAGGTATTGTTCTTAGTCCAACTTTTATTATGTTTACATAATGCTAAGTCAGATGTGCTTGTAATCACTTTCAATAGCATTAACTTTTTTAACATTGTACTTGTGTTGATATACAAAATAAAATAATTTATTGAAATAAAAGGTCAGCTGAAAAATCATTGTCTCTTCCAAGCCTTCTCTGTTTGAGCTACAGGGTTATTCTCTTTACTGTAGGGATAATAAGGATTATATTTCACTGAAGGCTCCAGAATATTATCCATCTCGTTCTTTTGTACCCCAGGAGAGGTTATTTGAGGTTTTGTGGATCCCTAAGGTGGAAGAAGGGAATCATATTTCCCGGCCCAAATGCTCTGCATGCAAGCATGTTCTAAATGAAAAAAAAAGAAAGGCAGGCCAGACTGACACTACCCCACATTTCATTGGGGTGCTGTCTTGCTGATTTTCTCCTAAGGCAAATCCCCAAACCCATAAATACAGAAACAAATCATATCTGTGTATTTGTGGTTTCTTTTGAAGCTTAAACTTTTGAGGTGTGTGCTACCTTTATTTACCCTGTCACATCTGATCTCTCTCAGCTCTCCATGAGCTTTCTGCTCCTGAAATGGGGCTAGGTCACCCCAGAAACCACAGGTAGAATGAATATTGGATATTCATTGAATATTTGGTGGATGCTGGCAGGTCCAAATCTTCAGGAGCACCTGACTCTTACCTGATGTGGGGTTCCTCACACATGGGGTGGTTGTTTAGGGTGCAGGGACAGGGGAGACACGCCAGCACTGTGTGTGCCACAGGAGGAAGAAGTCATTGGAGCAGTGAATGCCGTGGCAATTTTGCGTCTTCAGATTTTGTACATTACAGCTCGCACTCCCCAAAAGTTTTGTCCAGTATTTTATAAATGCAAAGGCATACAATGTGATTTTGTCATTGCCTCATGCACAGATCCATATTACACATGCAGAGAATCCAGGTGTTTTCACAAATTGGCCTTCTTGCAGCAGAAGAAGACAAAGCCTGTCACCACCAAAACTTAGAAGTGACAGGGGAATTCAGGCTGGAAGGGATTCCAGGAGGGCAACTGGTTCAACCTCCTGCTCAGAGAAGGGTTAGATTTCTTGAAAGCACAATAATGGACACCAAAGCCGGTGTTTAAATGACATTCTTCACAGAAAATGGATGCAGTGGCTAAACCCATCAGCCCTGCATTAGAAACAGATGAAGGTGACAGAGCTTGCCAGCTCACAGGGCAGCTCAGAGATTCCCTTGGCATCAGCTGCAGCTGCCAAGAAGAACCAGCCATGGAGAAGCAGAGATTTAGGCTTGGCCCAAGATCCTCATGGACTGCAGTGGGTGAAGCCATTTGTGACCCAGCTGTCCCTTTTCCCCTTGGTCTGGAGAACAGTGATACATGATATGCTCCTTCACAGGGTACTTTCAGATCCAGAGCTGATCCAAATGAGTTTAAGGCTTGATATAAAGCTAGTTTGGGGATTACTCAGAAAAATGGCATGGGTGGAGGATCAAAGTAAGCTGCTGACTTGCTTCTTTTGCAAGCAGCTCTTCTCTCTGATAAAAGTTAAATGGCTTTTAATTTAGAAACCTGACACACCTTATGTGATTCTTGAGCACCCAGTAAGGATACAGTCAGATCTGGAATAATATGATATGTGAGTTTCAAAGTATTTCTAGAATACAGTAATTTCTATTTCTATCATCAGGAGCTTGGATTATTATTACTGAATTCCTTCTTAGAAAGCTGAAAAGTTCTTTGCCATTGATGGAGAAGGAATATCTCCATACAAAAAGATATATATCAGTATTTAATTCCAAATGGTTATTCAGAATTTTTGGGGTTGTTTCTTTTTCTTACTTACAAGTACGAATTTATTTACAACAACACAAAAGAGGTGTACAAAGCAACCTCTGCATTTCAGTGATCAATCTCAGAACAAAAGCATTTTCCAAGAACATGCCTAGACCATCCTGCTTTCGATAGTAACAAGAATTACAGAGGCATGTGGAAAACTGAAAAAAAGGCAGGTAAAAAGCTGCAGTAGATGTAAAAGCTCGTATCTCACCTTGAAATGATTGTATTCAAATTAATGTGTATGGGGGTAATAACAGTAATCATTATTTCTGTGAGCAGGTTCTAAATACAATGTAGAAACAATCTGCTCAGGGAAAAATGAGGTGGTTGTCTTTTTCCTTGCTCACTGTTTTTTTTCTTTGAAACTTCTGTTCTCTTTCTGTTAAAGCAGGCCTCCTACTTGTAAAAACAAACTTTTGATGTTGTTTCTGGCCCCCTACTCCTTTTAGGTTTTAATTTTACATGGGTTTTGGTGAAGCTTGTAGAATACTTTGATAGTCATCAGCACATATATGGGAGTCCATAAATGTTGAGGAGTGACAATCTAGCTGTCCAGTGCTTGGCAGGACATGGCAAGGATGTCCACTTTATTTTAAATAGTCAGGAGGAGACACTGCACCATCACACAGTTGTTTTCCTTCCTTCCCCAAAGCCCCAGTGTTTTCCCAGCCTAACTTGTACAGGAGAAAGTCCAGTAAAATTTTTAAAGGCAGGTCTCTAGCATGAAGA
Source organism: Pycnonotus jocosus (assembly GCA_013400435.1). Taxonomy (NCBI): domain Eukaryota; kingdom Metazoa; phylum Chordata; class Aves; order Passeriformes; family Pycnonotidae; genus Pycnonotus; species Pycnonotus jocosus. Next base: position 7,350 of record VWYP01014318.1, read on the forward strand.
GGCAAGTTTGGTTTCTTTATAACAAGTGGGTGGAGAAAAAGGAAAAGGGAACTGGAACTGTTTTGGAGTGATGGCAACCTCAGCTGCTGCAATGGGGAGCAGAGACATGTGATATACTGTGATTATTGGAGTTTAGAGGCTTCCTTTTCAGACTTTTCAGCATTTTTCACTCCTTTTGGAAACAGTATTACATTACAGGTGTTATAACTTTTCTTCAGAATCAGACTGGCCCGGGAACTGTAAATCTAAATCATGGCTGCCCTCAGGAAACCTGCCAGCCTGTAAACACAGTGAAATGAGTGAGATGAAAGTATCTGAGTGAGAAAATTAATTTTAGGCATTCCACTGAAGTCTATTTAGTTTTTACAGTCTGGCCTGGCATCTACAAGTAACAGCTGGGGAGGACATATTAATTCCCAGTGACTAATGCTGGGAAGATTACCTTAAGCTTGAAATCTTTACATAGGGGTCCAAGAGGAAAGGGAAAACTCATTCCCTCAAATTTCTCTTATTTTTTCCATGCTGGAAAGTCATGGTATTCTAACATAAATATCAAGCTTTCCTACTTCTGAAGCTTATGTGTTCAAATTGATGAAGCTTACGATTAGGAATTTATGTAGAAAAGTATTTCAAAGTGCAGGCTGACCACAAGAGTAAATTGTCAGGCAGGACATGGCATGTTTTTCCTTCTTTGGCACATTTGTGTGCTTTCAGAGGGCTTCCCCATTCTTAAAGAGGTCTCTTTTCTCAGAGGAGAGAGGAGAATACAAGCCATCAATGTGGGAACTATTCAAAATAGTTTTTTTTCTTGTTCTTCCCTCTGAACGTGAGCAAAGATTCCATTTAAGATACAAAACCCTCTCAAGACGCAAAATGCTGTCATTCATAACCTGTTTGTACCCACCCCTGCTCCATCATTTTTAATTTTCCCACACTGCTGCTTGTCACCCGGGCACAATGAATGAATGAAGCCAAAACACTGCAAGAACATTTCCTGTCCAGACTGTAGGAGAGTGTGAGTCTCACATTAGCTCATTCTCATAACTTCCAGAGCACTTGCCCAGATTTTGGAGAGTGGAAGAGCATCCAAGGAACACCCATTTGTCACCTGGATTCTTCTAACATCCTTCAGACCATATTTATATCTTTGATATGAGGGTTTTTTTCTTCCTACTTCTTATTCTTCATAAGAACTTCCTGGATACTTTCCAAGGGACTATTTGTTTTCAGCTCCCTTATAAAGCTCTGTGTGAAGAAGCCCATGGGGCTTTGCATTCCATCAAAAGTGGTAAGTCTCCAAAGTTTCTGAGACAAATACATAAAAAAAAAAAATTATGTGCATGCATACAGACTTACAAGCGCACAATATTAAAATATTTTGTGTATTCAAAAATTGATGATGTTTTAAGTGTGTGTATAAAACCATGCATAGGCATATTACATGTAGTAGCAATAATATTATGTATATATAACATGCTACAGAAATAAAGGACAGCAAAGTATTCAATTTAGAGGTTACAGAGCAGCACGAGCACTCTCTCCAGCCATCCTATATGTGACTTTGTGAGAAAAGTGAATCTGATTACTTCAAAAAAGGCATAATTTGTGATCATACTATGAATTATTATTATTAAACGGTTAAAACATTCTGGAAAATGTATTTCAACAAATTACTGTCTAGAACTTAACATGTCCTTTCATGGAAGTGCCTCTACTTCAAGAATATTTCTGTTGTTAATGGGTCTAAAATAGCTTTTGAATACTTCAAAGTTTTTTTAAACACTTCATCTACATAAGTGTGTTACAGGTGAAAACTTTGGAATTCTGAATTACATTTTGCAAGTTCCTAACTAATTTTTTGTCGTCCTGAAACACACTGAAAATCACATGACAAAGTCAATCCTGTGGCTGGATCCATGTCTTGTTATGCAGTCCTGCAGTGGTAACTGAGGTTTCAGCTTTTGTGCTTTAGACCCAAATCCTCAGCTTTATTTCAACACATACCCCCTACATGGCACCATGAGGAGCTGTGTGAACGATTTCACAGCCTGAGCTTGTTTCCATCCCAGCAGCACAGTTCAGACAGCACACACTCTATTTTCCACACCAGTCTCCTGGATTTAGTAATGAACACCAAGCACTGAGGTTATGCAGAGGCAGGGACAGGCCAACTCAATCTCCCACTTGTTTTAAAATGTTTTTGCTACATATCGTTTTTTTGTCTTCATAACAGCCTGTAAGACAAATTTGCTAAATTAAACTACAGGAAAAACTAATAAAAGAAAACTAGTAACATGTTCAATTGTTATCTATAGCAAATGTCAACTTTTATAGAAAAAGAAGAGGGAGAAGTTACTCACAGTTTAAGTTAAACACTCACTTCCTACTGCAAGGATTATTAAACTCTTTGAAGAATTAAGCCACAATGATGAAGCCACTGCTGCAAAGCCCAAGCTCAACACTTATGTCTGTTCCCTAGGACAAATAGTTCACATGTTAAAAAAAAATTAATATGTTTCAAATCAGCTCACTGCACTATTCTAGCAAATATTCTAAAAATCTGTGTTCTCTGAAACACAGCCTCGATTTAGACTCATTTGTCACTTGGGGCTCTCTCACAGATAAAAGGCTCCTTTTCCTTTTCTTTGTTGCATGTCTCTGATTTTTAGATAATTGAAACAGGAGAAGAGGAGTGTACTTAGGAGTGATACTTTCTAAGCTGTTCTTGGCTTGCATCCCTGATGCATTCTGATTTTTTTAAAAAAATGTGTGACAAGCTGTTGGGCTGATAAAAGCTGCGAGGGAAAAGAGGGAAGGGGAAGGGGAAGGGGAAGGGGAAGGGAAGGAAGATGTCTATGCCAAACCCTTTACTGGTAATGAAGGAATAATATTCTGATTTTATTCATAAGTACTTCACTACTTCTGTGTTCTGAGAAAACAGACAGAAAGTGTCAGGGTTATTTCAGATAAGCTCCAGGGTAAAGAATCCTGCTGCCCTCTCCAGTACTTTGAAGAAAGTGTGTCCTTGAAAACTGCAGCTTATGCAATCACATTGCGTTATCCGCAAGGGAATTCTGATGCAACTGATTTCAGGAGAATAAAGTTGACTTCTGAGCTCCACCACAGAGTTCCACTCTGTGTCCTTGCCCAATTACCCTGCAAGTCTTGAAGATTTCTTTCCCAGTCTGTTCGGTGGGAAAAAATGAAAATTGTAAATCTGACTTCCAATATTTTCTAAAAATTGACTCATTGCTTTTAGTTGCTTTGTAACCATGCCAAAGGTATCAATCAGGCCTAGACACAGGTTCAAAAGTTGATGTGAGCTCTGTTCCTGCAGATGGTAGGCTATATTTGTACAACAAACTGGGAAGTAAAGTACACCAAGCAAAACTAATAAGCTTGCCATTGTTTGAAAAAGCAAATTAAAAGCATTAAATCCCAGAGTTTTGATGGGCCATTGTAGCCTGCTTCATGTGAACTTTGTGAAAGTATCAAAGAATTTTTTAACCCTGTCAATTCTTCCAGTTTGTATGGTACTAAAGAAAGAGGAAAGTGAACATAAACCTTATGGAGCTTCAGAAAATGCCAAATTCACACACGGGGTGTATGTTTGAGCCTTTTATTTTTCTCTTGAAATTAACATGCTCTCTTCTGGCTGAGATGCCATGAATGGGTCTGTTTCATATAAACAACGGGAAAACAGGAATTCAGAAAGCAGGATGCTTGGAATTATTACAGAATTATTATTAAGGAAAACTTACCAAGGTTTCCTTAATAAACAAATAATTTTCCAAGCACCAGAACTGATTGCACCTGGAAGATTGTTCAAAAAAAAATTCCTGCTCAAGCACCTGCTGCTCTGGTCCTGGCTTTTTTTAGTCACTGCAAACACAAAACACCGATCCTGAGATGCTCCCAGGTACGAAAAGAAACAGCTTAACCCGCAAACCCACCAAACGTGTCCGCAGCACGGGAAGGTGTCCGCTGACCCATCCATCAGGAGCAGCAGGATGCGGTGCCGGAGCGCTTCCCGACGCGGCCACAAGATGTCGCTGCGCCCCGCGCCGCTCCCGCCCGCCGCCCGCGCTCCTCGGTGCGATCCTACGGGAATATCCATTGTGATGGATGAATATCCATCGTGCTGGATGGATCCCCATCGTGCTGGATGGATCCCCATCGTGCTGGATGGATCTCCATTGTGCTGGATGAATCTCCGTCATGCAGAATGGATCTTCATTGTGCTGGATGAATATCCATCGTGCAGGATGGATCTCCGTTGTGCTGGATGGATCTTCATCATGCTGAATGGATTTCCATCGTGCTGGATGAATATCCATGGTGCTGGATCGATATCCATGGTGCTGGATCGATATCCATTGTGCTGAATGAATCTCCGTCATGCAGAATGAATCTTCATTGTGCTGGATGAATATCCATCGTGCAGGATGGATCTCTGTTGTGCTGGATGGATCTTCATCATGCTGAATGGATCTTCATCATGCTGGATGGGTCTCCATCGTGCTGGATGAATATCCATCATGCTGGATGGATCTCCATCATGCTGAATGGATCTCCATCATGCTGGATGGATCCCCACCATGCTGGATGGATCTCCATCGTGCTAGATGAATATCCATTGACCTGAATGAATATCCATCGTGCTGAATGGATCTCCATCAAGCTGGATGAATATCCATTCTGCTGCATGTCCATCATGCTGACTATCCATTGTGCTGGATGAGTATCCATTGTGCTGCATATCCATCCTTGGTGTCCTAACGCTGCCTCTGCTGCTCGCATCCAGGGTAAGAAAACTGGGCGTCAGTCCATTAGTCTCTCTGAGTGCACTGAGCTGCAGCACAGCTGCCAGAATGCCTCTTTGGCTTTTTCCAATTGTGTCAGCATGTACAAGTCCACTGGAAATGGGCTTGCTTCTTCTGCCCCTGAAGTGTCTCAGAAAAATTCCATGGTTTCCCACCAAAGCTTGCAGATTGTAAGTTAAAAAATTCACTGAGGCAGAAAGAGCTACAAGGGCTGCACACAGAACACCTGGTTTTGAACCAGTTTTAGTGTTTTCCATTTAACTTGTTTCAGCACATACAAGTCCACTGGAAATGGACTGGCTTCTTCTACACCTGAAATCTGTCAGAAAAATTCCATGGATTCCCACCAAAGCTTGCAGATCATAAACTGAAATTCACTGAGACAGACAGAGCAAAGAGATGTCCCGTGAAAAAGTATCCTCTTCTACACAGGAACTATCCTGTCATCCTCCCATTCAATTGACAAAGGAGATTGAGGCACTAATTCTTGTTTCATCTCTGTAAGTGTAAAGCAGGTTGAACTCTGCCAGTGCCACCGTGATTGTGTGAGCCCAAACTTGGTGTCAGATCAGAACTGAACTCCACACAGTCTTTCTTGCAAGACAGTCATGAAAGCATATTTTAAAATATTGGTGAGCTCAGATAAAAGATAAGTAGACTCACTTTGGGAGTGCAATCCTTGCTGAACGACAAGAATAACAAAAAGGATCAGAGTTTGCTGCATTTGCAATGGCTTTTCTGTTGTGTAAAACCCTTAGTTTAACTCTGGCAGTGTGGCATTTAAAAAAATGCTTGAAAGACCACACTTTTTAGTGGGGCACTTGTGTTATCCTCCCTGTCAGAGCTAGATGGACCCTCAGTTCCCACTTCCAGCTGCAAAAATGCAGCTAAAGTCAATGTAAATTACTTTAATCTCACAACTGGAAAATGAAGCGCCCAAATATTACACATTTGCACTATTTTATACCAGAATTCAAAGGTTTTCTCTACATTCAGTGTCCATCAAAGCTGTTTATCTTACTAGCGACCAACAGTCTTCTTAACACAACAGGCCTGATTTTGGAAAAGAGCATTATTTGTTACACATATCCCCACTGCTCATTATAATGATTTCTGTCCATCTTTAGTGTAAAACAGCCAGGAAAGTAATCTTAAACTCCATTGATGTCCTTCTCTACTTAAATAACCCCTTTATGACCACAGAGAGTTTAGTTCAGATTAGATTGACCTGATTCTGAAAATTAGACTGAATTTGATTCTTCAAAGCCAAAGGGAGAATATTTAACAGAAAGCTCAAAGCCCAAACCTACTGCTATGAGAGGTGGCAGTGGCCATAGTGGCCACAAAGCTGCTTGGCTCAGGTGTCCTGGGCTTCCAGCTCCCAGACCTGGCCTGTATTTTGTTGTTGCTGCTGGCATCGTGCTCTAATGTGCAATGGACTCATGCCCTCAGTTACCTGAGGGTTTTGGTCACTTTATTTTCTGAGTGCCTCAAAAGTTTTCAAGCCTATTTCTAGGAAGGCACCCTGTTCCAGCTTGCTGCTTTCTCTCAGTTTTGTGGGGATGAGGAAGATACACGTGAAAATTCACACTCAGCCTGGCACTCTGCCTCGATCCAGCCAGCTCCTGCCCTGCCCTGAGAAGCCAGCAGATGTTCACAGATCCTGCACAAGGGTTGTCTGTGTGACACATTTCCCACCACGCTGAGATAAAACATCTCAGCTGTGCCCAGACTTTCTGCACGAGTAAGGACTAGGCTTGCCTTTGATGGAGTTTTATGTACTGTACATACTGTACATTTTTTTGTGAGATTGTCCTTTTTTTTTTTTTTTTTTTTTGGGTTTTGCTTTAATGGCCGGGTGGGGGTGNTTTGCTTTAATGGCAGGTTGTGGGTATTTGTGCATATTGTAGAATGTGTTTTCAAGGCATTTCCGTTTTAAATAATTCTTTATGCTGTTGAGCCCAAAAGCATGAAATAGAATTAACACTAATATTAACTGCAGGATTTATTTCATTAGGGCTGGCTTTTGAATGCTAATGTTACCTGACCTGTAAGCAGCTGTTACAAGTAAATGCAAATCAAAACCGGGAAACCAAATTATTTTGTAAAATAAGACTAACTTTTTCTTCTTTCAGTATATAAAACATTTTTCTCTTCCTTTGAATAGCTCAGTTGTATTACTATTACACAGTTATGGCTACAGTTCTCCTTTCATTCTTTTGTTTTCCCCTTGGTGGTTCTGCTTTATTAGTGAGACAGTCTTATTCCTGCAACTAAATATTTATGTATTGATGGCAATGACATGGTAAAGAGGCTGAGCTGTGCTGAAATAGATGAGGCCTCTTACACCCATTCTGATTTGTCTGGCTCCTTTGCCAATTTGCCAGCCTGAAATCTTTGGCACAATTTCAGACCATGTCTCTGGCAGCACCAGGCCCGTTTTTTGGTTTGGTTCTTTTGGGGGGTTTTTGGTTTTGGTGTGTTTTTTTGGGTTTTTTGTTTGTTTGTTTGTTTTTTGTTTTGTTTGGTTGGTTGGTTTGTTGTTTTTTGGGGGGTTTTTTGTGTCTGTCTGTGTCACTGTAGTGAAAATCTTTTGCTCTGTCTTCATTACAGATAATGTGGCTCAAACTCAAAGTTCCATAATGCACATTCTCTCATCTTAAATCTCACTTTTTAAAAATTTTTAAGATACAGATTTTTTCCTCCAGCTATAAAAAAAGGAAGCAAGTCAGCCTGAGGAGGGAAGGTATTTTGTGCTGGTTTCTTGAGCTGCATGCATGCCTATCACACGTTCCCACAGAGCTTGGAGCTGCTTTGGAGCACCAGAATCTGAATGCAGCAGTGATTTATGTCTCACATCCTCTACCGAAACTCCTTCTCTAAATGGAGTCTCTTGGAATTGTGTATCCACTGTGGGAGTTCTGATTTTTCTTCACTTGGTAGCAATTGCTGTATGTAAAGCTAATGGAAAAAGAATTTCTTCTTCAGCCTTCTTAAACCAGGAAAAAGATAATCTGCACAGACCATGATGAACTTGTGTTTGTATTGTTGACACAAATCCATAATTGTTTTATCCTGAGAAATTCCTCATGACATAATATGCTAAAGAATCATTCACATGACCTGTGTTCCCAATCAGGAGAAATATGCTTTTATGCATGTATTGTACCTGATAAAATTATTTCTGGGTTTGTCTTGGAAAATCCTTACTGCATGGAAAAGTTTCACAATACAGTTGCTTTAGCCTACTAAAGGAATTAAACTAGTAAGACTGCAGATAGACCCCCCTGGAGAAAGATCAGAGAAATCTCAGCTCTATCAATCTCAGCTCTATCAAGGATCAGAGAAATCTCAGCTCTATCAAACAGATAGAACTTCCTTGATAGACTCATATTGTACTCATCAGTCCAATACATTTTCCAAAAAGGAATTTGGAGCCCTCCTGGAGACACAGGGACTCAAAGAACATTGAGAAGCTGGCCTGAGAAGTTCACATTCATTCTTGCTGTCGAAAAAATACCAATATCATTCATCAGTGCTCACTTACATTTTTAGGGTCATCTTTGACCAGGAAAGAATGAGAACTTTCCTTTATCAAAAGCCAAAACTAAGTAATTTTTCCTCACTGAACTGTTCTTGATCTTTGGCAAGTGTTTGATAGACCATACAAAAGCTACACAACAGAATGTCGTCAATTTTACCACAGAACTCAATTGAAATCACTTTTGAAAAATGATATGCATAAACTATAGGTAATAAAGAGCCAAAATATCATATCAAATTCAGATTAATTTATTTTGAATAATTAATTAAATTCTTAAAAATAATTTAAGCAATACTGTACCTGTTCATGTGAGTGGATAATGTATCCTTCAGCTGATTCTTAGGTGTATGACAGCTGTAGGCAAATAAAAAATTGTTTACTGTGAGTAGATTTTTAGTGCTTTCTTTTAGTGCTGTTTTCTCCTCCCTTTTTTCTGCCTTTAGTTATTATTGAAACCTGAGGATTGAACATTCTTACATGTCTTGCTTCTTTTTTTACATTCACATAGGTAAGCACAAACAGCCATTACCATGGTGTGTTGTACTGTCATAATGTAGGTACTACCATGAAACTTTCAATACTAATTAATTAACATAAATGATTTGATAACAGAATGATTTTATTTATGAGAGATTTCTGACAGCAACTATTGATTATTTGGCTCCAATTCAAACCAGTTCAGAACATGCTTTTTCAGGGTCACTTTCACTCTTGCTGTTAATTGGGATTACAATTTATCTTTCATTAAAGCAAAGCGCTTAAGAAAAGAAATCTCCTTAAAGCGTTTGAGAAGAGAAACAGTTTAAATCTCTTTTGACATAAATACTTCCCCAGGAAATGCGTCAGACAGGTTTATAAAAACATCAAGACCAAAAGCTAGCTCTTCAGCACAACCACCATGTGGGCTTAATGGGAAAAAAGGAGCCCAAATAAAACTGCCAGATGCAGAGCTGCATCATCAGCTCACTCAATTTCTAATTTAGAGGGTTACTGCTTGTAATTTAGAGGGTTATTGTAGAACTAGGAAAACAGTTGTGGAAAGTCAAACATGGAAAATTTGTTTCCTAAGGATGCTGTGAGAATGAGAAGGGAAGGCAGAGTCATTTGGTTTTTAGTTCACTGTGGCCTAAAGGTGGTATTTTCCCTAAATAAGTCCCCTTTCCTGCAGGGAGGATATAATCTTCCAAAATTGGAGATGCAATACAGGACATGACTGCTCTAGACATGCCAAGCCCTTCACACCAATTTTGGCCCTCCAGAAGTAGGAGGTGGCAGATCCAGAGGCCAAAGCCAAGGAGGTGTCAGCTCTGGTGGGTCAAGCCACGGCCACTTGAGCACAGATTGTGTTCCAGAGGTGATGCTGGAACTGGGCAGCACCCATTTCTGGTATTAGCTAGGGCAAGCCTTGCTGGCTGCAAGAAGCTTCACTTCAAGGCTTTCTTTGTGACAGTTTTGGGGTGGAACAGGGTTCAAAACAGTTCCTTAGGTGGTTGACACTGTTAAAGGCACTGCTGGAAGCAGATTCATAATATATATACAGTTTGCAAATACATTTGGCATGTCTGAATTTAGGGAGGGAGGAAGGATTGGTTAGAGATGCCTGAGTGGCAGTGCACTTACTATTTTGTGGTACTAAGTCCTTTTGTAATTCCAGACTTCATTCTCAACAGGAAGTCCCTCTGTACTTCATTTCCTGATGTCATTTTTCTTCATTATCTCTGTAAGAGCACTGTCTGTGTGCCTTCTTCCAAACAGCAGCAGCTGTTGGTTCAGTAGACTTACTGCCATCAATATCTCAACTCAGAGTTACTCTGGTGATTTTGCCTTTCAGGTTTTGTGGCTGAAGATAGTTTAGTCCATGTCTTTGGATGGGAAGAGAACTGTAGAAGGGTCTTCATTTCAAAGACTCTGTCTACTGAAAAACTCAGTGCAAGGTGAGTGGAAATTAGTAGGAGAGCCTGCAGAATTGGTGACTCAGTGAAACTACATAATTCTCTCTTCCCACTTCTCATCACTTTTGGACTAGCCATCTAACTAAGCACTGCTATGTATATATATTATGTTTTTGTTATTTTTATTGATAAATATATATTTCAATAAATTTATTGAAAGGCCTTTTTTTACAGTTTTAAAAATATGTGTGTACATAAAACCAACACTCTGTTTGGCAGCGGGAACAAAAGAGAGATGCATTAACCCTCTGGATCCAGAGGACTTTGGGAAATGGGCTGCCTGCTCATAAAGGACAGGTGAGAGTAGCAGGGATTCAAAAGAATGTGAGGGAGAAAAGACAGGGACACAAGGGAGAGGAAACAGGAGACCAGAAAGAGGGGACCCCAGGCTGAAAGCAGCCTTCACACTTAATTAACAGGATCTGCTTTAGGGGGAACAGAAGGATGTACTCCCCCTCCCCTGCAACTGCAACATCAGAAACTCCAGTACACAGAAAGGACGTAAACCAGCAAAATGTGATGTTTT
>VWYP01014318.1:18245-57849 GCA_013400435.1 Pycnonotus jocosus
AAGCAATGGGTATTTCATTCCTTGGGGGAAGCAGCTTGGAATCTCTATGAGCCTAGCACAGCAAATGGATCTTTTTGCAGGCCTCCCAGCCACAGTCAGAATGCAGTGTATCCATCCCAAACTGAGACTGTTTTTTGGATAGTTTCTCAGAATCTTCTTGGAAGACAGCTTTTCTAATTTTTTTTTTGCCTCTTTTTTTTGGTAATAACATCTAATCAGCACATGAAGAAGGCAAATAAAACTGTCTGTTGCATACAAATTAATCATCTCTAAAGATCCAAAGACCACAAGGTATTATTTGATTTTGAGTACTGCCTTACAAAACAAATCCCAAAATGCTAATGCATCAGAAATCAGACACATTGTTATTGTGGGAGCCATTGTTAGCAAGTTGAAATCACATATCACTTTTCACTTTAAAAGGGGGGAGTATCAAATGAACAGCCAGAAACAAAACTTGTCAGTTTTGCCCAGAAAGCCATTGGTCTTTGCTCGCTAAATAAAACTAGGTGATTAGCTTTCAAAGGGATAGGCTCACACAGTATTAAAAAAGTCAGATACTATCTAGTTCCTTCCATGCTGTAAAATCACTATATGGGCTGAAAGGACAAGTCTGCTATATTATATATCTATATATTATAGTTTAATGTATAGTCTAATATATTTTCTAACTTTAAGGACCGGGAATGTGAGGGAACTTGGGCTGTTTCTTTCTCAGGTGTGTGCCTCAGCGCAGATGCTTTTGCAGAATGTAATTTTTAGTGCTTTTGTGACCTCCTGTTGCTTTTATCAAGCAAGATGTTCGTGGTTCTGTGGACCACTGGTGTTCAATGATGGTTCCTACAATCAGGTGATGGAAGGGTTTATGAGCAGCATTTTGATCAGGAAGAACATGTCTGTTTTCCAGGACAGAACCCAAGCAGATGGTACCTCTTACGTTGTTTCATGTATTTCGTCCTTCAAAAAGGTCTTTTTCAACATTGCTTAGAAGTAAAATTTCAAAATTAGCTGTGTGTAAATCAACATACTCTGAGAAGGCATGTAGATATTGCATAGTGCACAGCACATTAGAAGAGACCAACAGCAGCAAGGATCCTATAAAAAGCAACATTTTCTGCAGCAGTTTAGAAACAATAGCTTCTAAAACTGGCACTGATCCTGTTGCCTAATAAAAACACATCAGGAAAATTTTTATCAGCTCCACCACATCATTTATTTCAGACTTGCAAAAGTTCATGATTCCATCATTTAGCAGTGGTGCAGCACAGCTTTTGTGTATGGGGAGGAGAAGGCTCAGAGTGAATTGGTAGCTGGGAAGAGACTAACGTGGAGGTGCAGGAACCTGCATCACCTCAGGCTGCTTGAAGTCCCTTCTTTCCTTTTTTAGCAAGTTTACACTTGAGAGTTACTGTGACAGAGGAGTCAGCTGTCTTGCCTTTAATCACACTCAGGAACAGTGACATGCCCAGCACTTGTCACATAACTGCAGGCATTGATTTATCTGTTCCATAGGAAGTGCCACAATCCCAGGAACAATTAGCTTGGAGGAGACCTCTGAGAGCATCAGCCCAGTCTTTACATCCTGTCTTTTATCAAACACCTCCACCACTGCCTTGGGCAGCCCATTCCAATGTTTAATCACCTTCTCTTTGAAGAAATTCCTCCCAATGTTCAGCCTGAACCTCCCCTGGCACAGGTTGTGTGCTCTCATCCTGTCTTTTGCTGCTGGATGAAGAGCCTGATCCCCATCTGATTACAACCCCTTTCAGACAGTTGTAAAAAGTCATAAAGTCACCTTTGAGCTTCTTTTCCTGCAGATCAAACTGCCTCATCCCTCAGTTGCTCCTCACAGGACTTACCCTATGGCCTTTTACCTCTTTTTTACATTCAGCAAAGAGATGAATCTTTTGGCACAAAAGCAAGGACACAAAATCAGAAACAAGTAATTTTTAGAATGAACAGAGACTGATTAATGCAGCAGTGGAAAAATTTATTATAGTTCAGCACCAGCAGAGGGAAAAAAGAAAGGAATCTGATAACCTGCATGTTCTGTCTGTTTGCAGACCTGAGGGTGAGAAAGAAGTTGCTGCTTTTATCTCTGGTTAATAGGTTTACAAGTGCCACAGGTATCTCCGTGTTTGCATCATACTGTCAAATCTCTAGATCTCTGTGATTAAAAGGGCAGCCTTGTGCACACTCTGAAAATATTACTTTTAAGCTGAGATTGTGCAAGAGGCACAGGAAAATGTTCTGTGGTTCTTGTAATTTCTGATATCAATCCAAATGGTCTGTTGATGCCTTCCTAGCAAAAAAAATAAATTCTCCTCCATGCAGTGTCACTATGATAATTTTAAGACCAAGGAGAATGGACACAAACTCAAAACAACTTTTGCAAGTTCTCCCAGAAAGATTAAAATGTAGTAAGAATCTAAACATAACAGGTTCAGAGTTAAGAGATTTGCAGGTTAACCACCTTCTCATCAGCTGTGATGGGCAACTCCAGTGATTTACCTTTGTGAAAACCACATCCCAAAGGCTCCTGTGAAACAAATTAATTCAGGTACAGTTGTGCAGGAGAATGCAGCTTATATTCCCATAACAAATTCGGAAATTCCATTATGTTTATAGTCACTGGAATAGTTTCCTAAATTCACTTCTGAGCTATGGTTCAATCTGTTTGTTTATTTGATGTCTGGACAAGGGCTTTGATATAAGTATTTGTTTTATTTAGCACCTGCACTGAAACATTAGTTATGTTGCACTGAAGTGTTCCACATGTTTCTCTTATCTCAGGCTAGTTAAGCAAGAGCATTCACACATTTCCTTAATCCCAGGCATCATAAATCCTTTACAAGATTTCTGTTTCATTGTTCTTCTCTCGGGGGGCTTAGCAAAAATAGTCAGCATGCACAATCCTTCCTTCCCAAGGGTCCACATGGCTCACAATAAACCTCATTTTTGTCTTGTTCTGGAAGGCTTAGTGGTGTTGCAGGTTATAAAGTCGGGGAGATGTGGCAGAGAAGAGTTGAAGTATTCTCCCAAATGGGAGCAAGGACTGATAGCAGTCTCTTGCTTGAGAGCCCTCACTGCAGTGTTATTGCACACAGAAGTAGCTTTTTACATTTTTGAAGACTGAAACTCCACTGTATCAGTTTAAAGTGTTGTCACAGCAAAAATTTTAATTAGATTGATACCAACAGGCAGCATTGATAAACCAGCATTTCTACAATGAAATAAAAACTCTGGCCAAAGTTCTTTATTTCTTAACTGTGACTGTGTGCATTTAGAGAGTTCCACCTGCTTACCATGTCTGCAATATTCCTTTTACTGGGTTTTAACAGTGGAAATATAGTAATAGAAAAAATGTAAGAGCAAAAATGACCAGTCAGCAAGAACTTTTGTTCAGTACTTTACTTCTGTCTGTGAGTAAATATATTTAGAAGGAACTCCACCTTTGAGAGGATTGTCCTGGTGTCCTCTCATTTTCTGACAGAGAAAGCAGCTTTTCAGTATTCCACTCTGCCATAAATTCCTGTAATAGCTTTTAAGTACTTTTCTTCATTGTTATTCTTGTAAATTTTTAAGGCTGAGACACATAAGCATGTCCAGTAAAAAAAACAACCTAGATTTTTTTTTTTTTGCTAAGATTCGCTTGTTAATGGCACTCATACATCACTAGAAGGCATGGGCTGTTCTTCAAGGTTTCCCAAAAGTTGCAATCACTTTTTCCCTCTTTACCTGGCAAAATCTTTAACCCAAAAATCTGCTGATAAAGTGAGACTTTACACAGTAATTTCATTATAGTCAAGCACTTGATTTACTGGCCTAGGCAGCCACTCAGCCATGCTCAGTCTCATATAGCCTGGTCATATTAATCATTTTATGGATCAAATAGTTTTACCTTTGTAAACTACATGAATACAAGAACTCATACCACTTAAAGACACTGCACTTTCAGAAAATGCTTTTGTGAAGGTGTTAAAAAAAAAAAAGGCAAAATCTCATCTTCCTTCAAGAGTTGTGACCTCTTACTCCTACACTGTGGTTGCCTTGCTCTATGCGTGTGTCTGTCTGAGCATTTAGAAATTCAGCTTACTCCACATTTAAAGTTCTGATGAAGCATCCCCTATGGGTCATCTTGTAACAGCCCCTTTCCCCCCCTTTTTTTTGCTTAATGTGGCAAATAAACAGCTCCAAACCATATCTGCTTCCAAAGAAGTGATGCCAACACTTAGCACTTAAAATGAGGCAGCTCTTCCATTTCTAAAGCTGACACACTGATGCTGTCTCTGGCTGGCTGGAAAGGAAAATTTCATAATTCCTTGAATAGTTCTACTAAATACAGACACTTTAATAGTTAAAACCAACAGTTTTTCAAATCTTCTGTGGCAATCAGTGACCAATATATAAAACATCTTCAGTACAAGGATCAGGAAGCTCAGGTAAGTCCTGTTGGTCTCCTTGTCTTGTGAACAGCAATATTTGCCCTAAAGTGAACCTTTTGAAGTTAGCTAAAGCAGTCAATGGTGCAGCATCACTGCAGACCTGTAGTGATGCTCAAGCAACAGTTAATTTAGTGTTTTATAAAAGAATGGGGAAAAGCACCTGATCCATGCACACAAGATTCTACAGAAATAATATAGCACAACATACAGTGTAAAGCAAATAATTTTATTTTTGTGCCGATTTCCACCTAAACCATCCCAGTACATAACCTTTTCTGCTGTGCAAGGATTTACAGAGTGTCAGGTTATGCCACCTGATTCTTTCAACCTTGGCTTCTTGTTCCCAAGGCTGATGGAAGATGGCTCAGAGAAAAGTGGAGAATTTTTGGGTCTTCCTTGAAACACTTGAGTTTCCTCTCCTGATCCATGCTTTTGAGGCAAGGAAATTAATCAGATATAATCACCCAATTAATGTTTAAGTTAAGCTGCTTGTTATTCTTTCTCTATAGAGTGGACTGGTCTATTGAGCATTGGCTTCTCTCATCCCTTTGCTGACATTGCTGGGAAAGCATTTACAGATGAAAAGGACATAGGATTAGTCTCCTGTCCTGTCTGTCTTTATAGTTTTTTTGTTTGACATTGACAGTGGGGAGCTGACAGATAATGCAGAACAATAATTCTCTCAAAGTAGATCTTCAGATAACAGCAGAAGGGTGGAGGCTGGGACACACCCTTCATTTTTCCCCCCTTCGTTGTATATTGTTAAAAATAACTAACATTTGCAATGCAGACTGGGAGTTTAAAAGGTATTTGTCATAATAAACACAGCCATGGCAGGGCTTTTTCACCCTTGTGCTGTGCCTGCAGGAACTTGCACAGGATTTGCAAGCGATGGAGGATTTTTTTCTACATTTAAACTTCAAAACAGAGGCAAATACTCCTGTGTCACCTGCCCTATTTAACTATTTCAGAGCTTCACTGCATGTCGAGGGTATGGAAGAGAGATTTCTGCTGTATGGGGTCTTGGGCAAAACCTGAGTTTAGAAAGTCTGGAGAGTATGTTTTTCCAGTAAATGGTTGCCACAGGCAACCAGAAAGGAAAAAAAAAAATTGGTTCATGAGCTTGCTGTTCAGTTTTGGCACTTTTAAAAGCATAATCTTGTTGTTCAGTCTGTGACAGCAGTGCTGAAGTTTAAAGCAATCTGCCCTGGCTGATCAGGGTAGCATGTATGTACATCCTAATTAGCACCAGCTTCCAGAGGGTCTTTTTCTTGTACCTTCACAGAACAACTTCACAGAAACAGCCATTTTCTGATGATGATGGAAAGACACACAGGGAAAAGGAGAATGAGGTAATGGCAACTGTGATGTGCCAGAGAGCTTTCCCTTCTAGTCCTTGGGAACAGTCTCATCTTAGCATTTTCCCCTCGTGGTTACTACTGAGCTGTGTGTTATTTTGCTCATAAAGTCACTCTCCCCATGAAACCAAAACACCTTCTCAATTTAATGGAATGGTGAACTCCACAGAGTGCTGGTCTGTTCTGAACAGTAATGTTACTACTTTTTACCTGTCTTCATCTTGCTCTCCCTTAATTTCACAGGATGCCATCCTCTGGAACAGAGCAAGAAGAAAGTGGTAGCATTGTTTCTGCAGAACTGGGGTTCTGTTGATGCATTTTTCAATGCTTGCCCTCCTTCAGCTTCAGTATTTAAGACATGGCATGTGCTCCTTTTGTTACCCTTTCTTCTTTGTTGCCTTTATATGGAAATAATATTCAGTTATAACAGCTCAGAAAACTACTAATGTGAAAGGTCAAAAAAAATCTATATGTATTCTAAAGTCAGCTTCACATAGAGGTAATTGTTCTTAAGTGTAAAGCACTTCTAATTTGAAACTTCATAACAGTTATGAAATAATATTGTCTGCATACAAGAGATATGCTAACAAATTAAACTGACATGGCATATTTCATACCAAAAAAAAGGAAAAAGTTCATTTCAATATAGACAGGGAATGGACTATCCTATGAAACAGGTTGCTACAGCACAATATGACTGCTAAAAATTTAAACACATTTGAAAAACAGGTGGACAAACATGCATTTTACATACTGAAGTATGTAAAATACAAAAGTATTTTAATATACAAAAGTTTTAAAATACAAAACCTTTGACTCAGAGATCACCTTAACTATTAATGGGTGATGGAATAATTTTTTAGGGGATGTGTGGGATGTATCACAACATGTCTGTCCTTACAATTCATTCCTTTCCCAGAATCTGTCGTTATCGGATGCTGTGATAGGTGAATATTTTTATTTGATCAAAGATTGCTCCTCCCATGTGTCTGTTCAGCTGCAAATGCGCAGAATTCAGGACAGCTACGAGTCTCCATGAGTCCCAACAGTATAATTCTTCATTAGTATATAAGTATCTGTCTTCAGTATCAGCAGAATACTGTCACAGTTTCTCACTGCCATCTGCTTGGAGCCTTTGCTCTCATCTGATAGCCAGCAAAATCTTTTTAAGGTAAGAATCAAATATATCTCAGGTTCATGGACTTGAAAGTCTCTGTAAAGTGTCTCCTACTGAACTGATGTTGTAAGTCTGTAAATCACCAAATTTCAAGCTTCTTCCCCCAAAAGAACAAAAGGGACTGCCGCAGTCCTGCATGATAATCCATAGGATGACTAGACCTTTCCCCATAAAATGAGGCTGTCACCATAGAGCCACTGCTCTTTAGATCATCAGCAATTCAGTGCCTGAGTGCAGCTGGCATGGGTGGACATTTCTGATCACTCATGGAAGCTGGGCTGCTCTGCTTCCCTTTCACAAAATTTCAGTCATTTCCAGGAAGATACACAACAACATCCCAGCTCTAGTTGCAGGAGAAAGGGCATAGATACAGAAATCAGATCCTACATTTCATTGTCACTGCCAGTCTGACAGAAATCTATCTTTCAGAGCAGGATATCATTGCTGCTACAGAAAAATTACACTTTGGCAAGGTTCTTGCCAGATTTGACAAGAATTGTTCTTTCAGTTTATTCTTTGAATATGGAAGATCATAGCTCCTACACTAACAGTGTGGCTTTGGTTTTGTTACTTAGAAATCTAAAGTACAGTAGGTGCCTTTATTAAAAGAAAATATATAGAAAAACCAAAAAGGTTTCCTGTAGTCAAAGAATAAAGTAAGTCTTTGCAGTCTTGGCAAAATAGACCTTTGACACTCTGTTCTGATCTCCTTGTTAGCCTCTCAATTTTTTTTATATTTATCAGTGCATCAGAGAGTGCTGTGCTTAGGAAAACTGTGCCTGGTTCTCCTTCACAAACGCTGAGGATGGGGTCAGAAAACATGAGGATGGTCAAGTTAAAAGCATGGCTTGTTCTTTGGTTCTTGTTGGTGTGCTCTGCTGAAGCTGGTGCTGACAAGCCCCTTATGAGGAATTAAAATCAAAATTAAACCACTGACTGTCACCCAGGTAAGAAACCTGCATACCTACCTGAGTCAGGAGAGAGCCCACCCAGCAGAGCTGGGGTCAGAGCCCTACACCCAGGATTTCACAGCATTTAGGGCTGTTCTCTTGTGTGGCTGGCTCTCAAATTCTGTGGTTGGCTGGTTTTGTTTTTCTGCTTTGCTCCTCCATGCCTGGAATGCAGGTGCATGGTCACAACTGCCCTTGCAGGAAAGAGCTCTCGCCTGCAGCACTGGCACTTTTCAAGAGAGCTACTGCTTCATGATATGCAACACAAACCCTTGCAATGAAATGGATTTGGAAACATGTTAACATTTCATCACAGATGTCTAAAATATAAAGTTACTTTCATTAATAGAATCCCAGTGTTACGTGCTAAGCACAAGAACATGAGAAATCACAGAGTCTACGTTAATGTAGTTAGCACTTTGTTAACTAATGGTTTTGAATGTGCATAGGATATCTCCAGGTCATTTTGTTCTAAGTTGAAGTCCTAGTGTTTGTTAGAAATAGGTTTATTAGACTTTTTTTTAAACCTGAATATTTTGCTATCATGCTATAGCTTTTATTTTTATTGGCAATCAAGTGTTTTGTGTACATTACTTGGTATATGGAGGAAATATTGCAGGGGACGTTTAATATGTGTATTGTTTACTTGGGAAAAAAGTGGCTTTTTGCTTGCCTGGAGTTGGCTTTGGAAACTTTAAATTGTTCAGAACCAGAGGTTAGAGAGTGGTAAGGTTAAGGTACTGCATTTTATAGATGTCTTCATTCTGCAGGCTGTCTCGGTAGGAGGCAGAAATTAACATGAAGACATGAAGAAAAGGCATAAAGTACTCACAGGGCCGTTTTGCCTTCATTTTATGCCAGGAAAACTGTAAGAATATCACATGCAACAATTATTCAGTTTCTCTTTCGAGCAGGTGTTTGCTCTACTGTTTCCCTGATCTCTGCAGTTTATCATTGAAACCATGCCACAGGTTATGCATTCCCAGCATATGAAATATGATGTGCTATGAGAGTGAGCTCTCATCTAGGAGAAATTACTGTTATCAGATGTTGACAGCTTGCAGAACTTTATATCATAACTAAATTTCAATAATAATTGGGGTAAAGTTATTCTGCTTAACTTCTAAAGAGCCCCTTGCTGGTGACTTTTTTCTCTCAGAGTTTTAATCAGGTGTTTGCATTACCACATGAATGCTGCAGTACTCAGATTGGGAGACCAGGATTATTGAATGCATACTGTGCCTGGAAATTATTCTTTCTAACTTTCCATTGTCTACAATGGCTGTATGTTAAGCCTGATCCACTATTTAATCCACTTTCTTGGAAAAGGTTCCTCAATGAAATGGTTGGGTCACCATCCCTGGAGGTATGGATCAGCTGGTGGATCAGTTTGATCTCCAGCCCAAGGAGTCAGCAGTCTTGGTGCTGTGGTCAGGAGAGGAGAGTGGGTATGAGTTCAAACCACCTGGAGATTGCACATTTCACATGAGCTTTCTTGTGGTGCTCCATGTGGTCACAGGGAGCCAAGGTCGAGCATTTAATCCCAACTCTGGCAGAAAAGACAAAAAACAACACCAGGGTGCATGTCTGATGGGACTTCTGCCCTAAGCCCTGGCACCCCCAATTTTTCCTGCTGCATCACAGACAGAAATGCCCCCCTGTGCATCCCCTGGTGCCCTTTCAGCCCTGCTGGCTCAGGTGGCCAGCTCCAGTGGCTGATCTCCAGATACAGCCTCACTGCAAGCCAGCAGGTGCTGCCTGGAGCCAAGGACACATAAAAGGAAAGAAAGTTTATCCTGTCAGAAGCCCTCTCATTAATCACCTTCAAATGCCTTGCAGATCAGATGTGTTTCTCCCCATTAACAAGCTTATACAAGCAGGCTTGTTTGGCTGTAGCTGGCACTGAGCGTAAGCTGCTGGGAACCCACTGCAGAGTGTTTAATTTTTTAAGTTTTCTCCTTCCCAAGGGTTTTGAAAGGTCCCATTTGCAGGTAACACTGCCTGCATTGTTCACCCTGCAGAAAGCCCTGTGTCTGTCAGCCTCTGGAGAGATTGTTTTGTTCCTCCTCCCTCCATCCTGCCCTCTGTGGTCACCTGCAACAGGGGACAGCAAACAGCAGCTTCAGCTCTCCTGCCTCCCCTTCTTGACTCCACAAAGGAACTTGTCACAGCCATGAGAAAGGTTTCTATTTAAAAACAAAGAGCTGTGACCGCAGAACTGTGACTAATATTGGAATTTAGCAAGAAGTCAGCTCTTGTTTCAAGAGGTTGTGTTGCAAGTTTGGGAACATTTGCTACTAAAGCTCTTGATGAATGACTCCAGGAAGAGGCGTTAGTTTTTCTGATTTCTTCTTCTCTTTCAGTGCCTGTTTTGCACAGATGATAATGAGGAGTGTCAGGCAAGCATGTAGCAAACTGTTTTCTCTCTCTTGACAGAGAAAAGCTATCATTATGTCAGCCTGACACTGAGAACCTCCTGGACTTGGACAATAAATAGATTTAGGGAGAAAAGCTCCTTTTTTTAGCTTTTTTTAGCTTTTTTTTTCTTTTTTTTTTTTTAAGGACCAAGCATCATAAATCACTTTGCTTTTTCAAGTGTGAGTTGTTCAGGACAATTCATTGGTGTTTGTTTTTCGTCTTACTACATTCATTTTTTTTCTGCCTCCACCATTTGGTTTAATTTGCATTAAAATATATATTTAATGAAAAGCTTTGAAGGAGCCACTGGGATTTTTTTTGGCTTTGAATTCTTACATTTACCAAAACATTGGCAGTATAAAAATAACTTACAGACTCTGAATTCAGGTAGAAGTGTCTGCCCAGATCCAAATCAGGCATAGCCAAAGGGGTCTCCTCAGGTTCTCTGTACCAGCACATCTCCTTTGTTGTCTCTGCTGCAGCCTCTGAGTTTGATGAGCTGCATAGCTCTCTCCCATAGCAGCTGAAATGCAACCATTGTTGCATAGTAGCAAAACTTTAAGTTTTTCTGGGAAATAACTACCTTTCTTTAATTTTGGAGCTGAATTTTTTGGCTAGTTTCTGTTACAAAGAGCAGTGTTTTTTTTAATTCTTTTTCCCCTTGCATCTTGCAGCCTCCTTTTCTATTCCTTCCCTACAAACAGTGAGTACTCCCACTTTACACTGAGCTGTGTAGTTTTGTCCAACAGATTGTGCAATGGCCTTTGCAGCTACTGAAGAAAAAAATTATAACAAACTCCCTTTTCTCTTTTTCAAGCTCTGAGCTGCTTGTATCCCAGGAGGGCATAAGGATTTTTTTTTCCTGGGGGAAATCCTCATCTGCTTTTCTTTCCCTCTGCTCTGTTCCTCCCTATTAGCCAAGGGATAATTGCTGCAGGGTGGAAAGACACTTTCAGCCTTTCCTGTTCTGCTCTTTGGCACACCATGTTAGTTGGCATGTCCTTGCTCTCTTTTGCTCTCAGATGTGCTGATTCCCTGGAAATTGTGTTGAAGGCATCAAGCTACACTAGGAGATCAGCTTTCCTCTGTTTCAAAGCCTTATGTGCTCTCATCTTGTTAATGATGACAGACGCACCCTTTCAAGCAGGCCTGGTGTCCACACTTCAGTTACTAATCATGAAAGAGGATCTTGTACAAGAATTTACCAAATTAACACTTATTTCATCTGGTTAACCGTTCCCAGGTTGGCTTTGTTGGAGCTCTGGTTTCAGCATTAGGACAAAATCAGGAATACTCAGCCTGCAATGCATCTCAAAATGAATTTAGCAGACAGTGCAGATGATTGCTTCACCACTGCCACCATTCCCTTCAGTGTTTATTGTTGTTTTGCTGCTCAAAGACACAGCCCCTGCTGTGCTGGGATGGACCAGCACCCTGCTGCCCTCAGATCAAGGGTGGCCAGCTCTTTGGGGGACACAGTTCAGTGACAGAGGGAGGCTGGCATCACAAACCTAGCCCCAGTGAATACGGGGCATCCATGTCGACTTTATGGCAAACTCATTTGTCACTGTTAGGTTTTATATAAGATAAACTTTATAAAACCCAGCTCAACCATACTAACAACACATTCCACTTTTTTTTCCCTTTGAAGAGAGGTAATTCCTCTAGTTGGAAGACTATCAGCTCATGCTCTGATCTGACTTTTCCTTACCTTTTCTTCTTAGCAGTGGTAGAATGACTGCTGACCATCCTCTGTCCCACTTACAGACATTAAGATTTCATTTTGAAAGCATTCATTTCATAACAAAGTTAATTTTTGATCTGAAAAAGCATCATTACATCTGAGTTGCTGTACACCTTGGATATTTGAATGTTCTCAGCAATGACACAATAAAGATCCAAAGTCACTCAGACACCAGAACTGTTGTGGTAATCTCTTCTACATTCATCTGTTTGTTCTCACTAACCACGACAGAAGATCCCACCCACTACTGCCCAGACCAAGAAGTGATTATGCAAGATTTGTAAGTACTGAAGCTGACTACTTCTGATACATAAACACCCATTGCATCAAAAAAAGACTTGTTTTCAGAGGAGCCCAAATGCTCTAAGTTTGAAGATGCAATAGAGGAGAATATATATAGGGACCATACATACGGCTTCCTCTGAGGTCACGTCTAAATGGGATCAACACTAATATTGGATATATGCAAAAAGTTTTGGTCCAGGATTGTATTTACGACCTTAAGAGATATTTGAGTTGTTGGCTGGGCACCATCAGCTTTTGTCTTGGCAAACCTGCAAATCAAAGGAAATTTAAATATCTTAGCACAAATTAAATCATCAATGACTTCATAAGAGAGACTGCATGTTCTTGTTACTGTGCTCATCTCTTACTCATTTGGCATACCTGCTCTACCATAGATCTCAGAGGTCAGAAAGAAGATTGCCAGCATGCACAGGAAATTGTTCTTGGTGCACTCCATCTAAGGCAATTCAGACAATGAAGGGATTCTACTGCCTCCAGAGAGCTTTAAATAAAAGGCCTTTGTGGCCAAAACAAAAACAAAAACAAAACAACAAAAAAAATATCCCAGGAGTTGCTGAGCTAAAGGTTGTGTGTAAAAAAAATCACTTAGTATTTTTTTGTTGTAACATAATTTTTGTTGTTGATTCAGGTCACAATTTCAGGACATACAGCAATGTAATGTTGATGTAGTTGTTGGTGCAGGCTGTTACTTCAGGACACATGACAACACCAAATGATCATTTCACTTAATGTCTGTATATTCACACATACAGGCTTTTCATGGCTCCCTATAAAATCTCTGCTAGTGTTTTAAAAGTATATGGTTAAAATGTGATTATTAATTTTTTTTTTCAGTGCTGCAGAAACCTGCAAAACCACTTGCTTACCATACTGTATGTATTCTCATAAAAATGCCAGGTCAGACAGCTTACTGTAGAAATACTGTATTTTTTGGAAGCAGACACGTGCAGGTGCAGTGCCCTGGTGCATGACCTGTGACACAGTGTCACACCAGTGAATTCCATGAGACACCAACTACTCAGAAAGAAAATAACACCATGTCAAGCTACCAGCATCCCAACAGTACCAGGCCACTGGTGTTAAGGTTAGCAGTATTGGATCAGGTTTTAAATTCCATTCCATTAAAGCTTGCACATTTCTCTGCCACACCAAAACTCTGCAGCTGGGACTCCTTCTGTGGTGCTGACACAGTGTTGTATCCTGCTGCTGCTGCCTTGGTTTACATTCATCTTCAAAGCCCAGGGTTGCTGGTGTGATGCCAGCAAATCATCTTTTGACACTGCAAATGGAGGTTTTGTGGGCTTATGTCTGGAAAATGTACCAGATATGGTCCCATTCACATCAAGGGAATTTCTCATTGGGCTCCCCACTAGAAGCACTCTCAGTGCATTCCCTAGCTAAACACTTGTATCTTTGACTGCAGTGATTTACACCCACCTTCCCCTAGAGTATATCATTCTCTCTCCCCAAAATGTTCGTCTTGTTAATACCAATGTAAGTCTGGATGATAATTTATTTGAGTCATAGAAATAATTCATTTAGACCTTAATGTGATTTTTCTATCAAGCCATGAAATCTGATTTTTTTTTTCCCCCGTCACCATGTCCAACTGATTGAATGTGTTTTCTGTCTTTGTGATTTACACTGTACCTAATTGTAGCATGAACAGGTTAGTTTCTCAGAAATAACTAACAGGTGTACAATTATGTGCACTCACATTACTCCCATCCGGGTGATTTCACACTCCATATCCAAATGCAGCAGCTTATTTTTCTTATTTTTTGGCAAGTGGTTGAAAACTAACTCAAGGTGGAATGTTCCCTGCTGGAAATCAAACTGTGAGTGTGATACTTCTCTGTGGTCTTAAAACAATGTTTGCTTCATGTTGTAAAGCACCATTAAAAAGTTATCAGTTGGGTGATGACATTATTTGTGTATCCCACAAAGTGTGCTGTGAGGGCAGATCACTCATTATTGCCCATGCAATTATTTGGAATCATACCAGTGACAATGCTCCAGGCAATTTTCTATATTCTTTAACAGAACACAGAGTACACAAGATGCTAGCAATGTGACACTTAGAGGATCATGAATAAGAGACGATAATTTCTTTAACAGATTTTATAGAACATCTTAATTTTGTAGCTGGTTTTCAATTGCTGTTGCTGTTATACAAATTATATTAGATACAATAGACATGAAGATAGAAGACTTCTGTTTACTTTTGCTCTCAGCAAAATCAGCTCCCTAAATTGAAGCAGTTTTTCCAAATAGTTCATTCCTGAAGTCCTTCTTGTCTTTGCAGAGCCAAAGTCTTTTGATGGGCCACTGTGTGCTTGAGCACCAAGTGACAGAGGCAGATTGATCTCTGAAGTGCATGAAGTTGTGATGATGAGAAAATTAATCATTTTAGGCAAAGGGTTTGATTATGTTTTTAGTGTTTGTGACATATCTTTGGTTATCTGTTTTCTTTAAAGTTAGTTGACTCATCCGTATTCCTTGATACTGAACTCTACCTGGAACAGCAACTAGAAGCCTTCTTGCCATCTTATTTTTCTGAATTATGTTAATGTCATAGCCTTCTGCGTGGCATTTAAGAAAAAGACATTTACTTCCATGTATATTTGCCAATGATGAAGCCAATTTTGTAATGTTGGGAAATCTCTTTACTCTGTTGTCCTAATCAGAAGTGCACACAATGGGTTCTGAGCATTAAACTTTCCCTTTCTTCAGTTATGTCTCTGATTTCTCTTCTGCTGGAAAGCTGGCTCCAAAAATTCCAGACTCTGCTACTGCTGGTATGTACTGATACGAGAAAAATAAAATCAGTATGAGTTAAAACTGTTCCTGAAATATGTTACAAAAAGATACCTGATGGCCAGTGTATAACTTCAGAAGCTGTCAGGATTTACATAATTTGTATTTTCTATTAAACAGATTGCCAAGTGACTTTAACTGAGATAAAGGAGCTGTCAGAGGTGCATGAAGCAAATTGAGGGAGGTTAAGAATCCACAGGAGATACATGCAACTCTGTCTTCAGTTTGTTCACTGTGGGATCAGTCAGCATTTATAACACACTGACTGCATGTGGGGTGGGCAAGAAGGCCAAAACAGAAAAAAAATGAACAAATGAGATGATTTTAAAGAGTCAGAGAAACGGAGGCCAAAGACCACTTTCCAAAACCAAGAATTTGTAGCATTCTTTATAAAGCCTACTATTCTGTATATAATGAATAATTCTGCACACTTCACACTTCCAGGCTTCGTAAAGAACAAAGAGGAGCCAAAATACTGTGAGACCTTTAAGAAAAAGCTCAAATTGTGTGGCTGCCCTCTAGAATTTTTCCGTGGGATTTGTTCTGCAATAATTGGTAATAATAGGCCTTGCAAAAGAGCTAAGTGTATTTTGCACATAATTCAGGAAGGGTTTTCAAAACAAGATGCTCTAGTATGTTCCTTCGAATGGGTTTCCCCCTTTGAGTGCTGCAGGTCTCCTTTGGAGGACAAATCCCTTGAAAGTGCTGATCTGCTTTACACATTCCCAGAGGGAATACAGGCTGGACAGTGCTCCACCCAGGGCTGATTTAGGGAATCTGCCCAGGTGTGCTGCACTGGGGCAGCCATACCTGAAAGGAGGCATTACAAGGCAGCTGGATAGTTACCACAAAGTAAAAAAACCCCCAATGTTTCTTTCAGACAAGGAATCTGATAACCTACTCTCTCCAGGAAACTCCTTTTCTCCAAGACAGTCAGAGATCTTCCTGTGCACCAGCAGGTACAGAATTCCTTTCTCCTTTCTTCCCTCAGGTCTTCACTCAGCACTAAGGCAAAGCTGAATTTTCAGTCTATGACAGTTTGGATATCAAGGGATGGGAAAGGCTGTTTGTCTGTTGTTATCCTGGTATCCTCTAGGTCAGATTTCAGGCAGGGCTGTGTATCTGCAGCATGGAGATTTAAGTGATTTTTAGCCAGTCACTAAGTCCCATCTCTGGCAGTATTCCAGGCCAGGTTGCTCTGACCAACCTGGTTTAGCAGGAGGCATCCCTGCCCACTGCAGGGGTTGAAACTCCGTGGTCTCTGAGGTCCCTTCCAGCCCAAGCCATTCCAGGATATCTTAATTCTACGAAATATCAGTGGTCACAGTTCTTTGCAAGAAGTTGCCAATGCCAGAGATCAGTGAAGAGAACTCAGAAATGGCCTAATGCAGTCAAGTGTGCCTGAGGAGAAGGAGGAAGCAGAAGGGGTTTATACTTTGCTAACCTGTCCTCTCTGATTGTACATTTTCCCAGCAGAATTTCTCCCTGGAGAAACACCGTAGAGAACAGACTGTCACCTGAAATAGGATGAGCCATATGTTAAGTTAAACCTGGTGACTGGTAGGCAAGCCTAAAAGCACCAGAAACATTAATATTGTTCTGAAACAATTTACAGGCTCTGTAAGGTAAGCAGGAAATTTTAGGCTGTTACAGTGATGTGTTTTTCAGTCATGGACTGTCTGAACTGGATATGCCTGTTAACAGCAGCAGTCTGTGATATTTGTTATGACACAGGAACAAAGTACCCACAGTAGATTTTGGAAGCTGTGGATTCATGGAGCCTCTGTGGCAGAGAAATGGACTTTAATAATTGGGCAGAACATAGCACAGCTCTCAGTGGGTGTTGAGATGGTCCCACAGTCCCATTATTTACTGCCACAGGGGATTTTGTACTTTCATGCACAGAAACAACACAAGAGAGAGGTGTGCATTATCCTGCTGTAGACCTCATAGTTGCATAGATTAAAGAAGAACTATAATCAGAGGAGATGAACAAATACATTTCCCATTAAAAGATGCTAAGGGAGAAGGGAAACACCAAATACTTTTAATTTTTTGGTCAGTCAGGTATGCATCCATCAGCACTTGTTCAACCACTTACTTGGTGAGCAATAATTACCCAGGCCACTGTTAGGGTAACCCTTGGTATCCAAAGGATTTTGATTTAACATGGGTAGTCTCTGTGTTGATATGAGAAGACTGCAGAAGTGATACTTTGGTCTGATAGGAAAAAAAGTGGTAAATAAGGACAAGTGGAGGCATCAGTCTGTGGGGTTTTTATCTTTCTTTTCTTCTTTGTATTAGAGCCAGGTTTAATACAAGGGAGTGACAGTTCTGTGTTTGGACTGAGTGTTTATTATTTGTTATATATATTACAGCCTCATAAGTTGTGATGTCTAACTAGAAAGGTAGAAAATGGAAGTCAAATGGACACCTTTCTATCTCTACAAGGTCTTTTCAAGGACAATCCATCCAATTATGAAATGCCACCTAAAATATTTTTACTTTAAATCCAATAACTACTCGAAGTCCTCAATGCAGACTTGACCAATCAATTACAGAAAACCATCCAAACCCATGAAGAAGAAGGAACAAGAAGGTGAAGTAAAAAGACTTAGACAACGCTCTAAATCCTCCATATTGTTCCATGTATTACTATATACTAAAATCTTAAATCCAAGTTTTTCACCCTGTGAGATCACACAATACTGTTCAAACTACACACCCACAACCCCAGTTCTATCAGTCAATCTCAGGAGCCTGTTCCAAGGCCTCAGGTCACATGCAGTGTTTGCTTGGGGGTCAGTGTCTTCTAGAACAGAAAACTTGAAATTTTCAGCCTCCAGAATTCCAACATCAGCCTTGGGTTTTTTTAGAAAGATATTGTGCTGCTGAGCTAAGGTGGGTTCTGGGCATCAAAGAACCAAACAGCTGGGAGAATGGTCAGGGGTGAGGTGCATCACAGTCTGAGGGGCTGTCAATATTGAGGGAGTAGCAGGATGATGTTATCAGGTACCAGAGGATTAGGGAAGCCACTCATACAAATGCTTGCTCTAACCTATAAGAAAAAACAGTGAAAGGGCTTCAAGCTGAGAAAAAAATAGCATGAATTATCTTCTGATTCTGAGTGTTGCTAAGTATTCTGCTGTCCCAGCTAGACTATTTTCAGAACCCCAACTATATATGGTTGCAGCTTAAGCAGATTTGCTTATAACACACAGCAGACTGCAAGGCAAATACATCAGAAGTTTGTTTCAGTGAGCAAAAATTTGTGCCACTGGTGATAGTGCCACTGGACTTGGCTCAGGGAGCAATACTGGGCTGCTCCTCAGTGCCCAGGGGTGTGATGTGTGAGTTCAGTATTTTTCTCTCTCTGGAGCTAAGCCTCCCTGAGCAGCAGCCAGCATAGACTGGGAGCAAAGAGCAGGGCTGCCCAAACATTAATAGATGCCTACAGGGCTGTTTCCCTTGAGGCTGTGGTGAAGGATCTCACAGAGGGAGGCTGTTTTCCCCTTAGTCTCTCGCCTGAACAGCTTTTCCTTCAGACTCCACAAATTGCAGATCCTGCTTCATTAAGGGGTCACCAAGGTAAAGTATTGACCACAAGGTACTCGTGGTACTTTGGAGCAAGCCTCACATTGCTGTAACTGTTTCCATGGCTGGGGGAGCCTTTCAGACCAGGTGTATTTATCAAATTCACTCTCTTTAAATTTATTCTGGTATAGCCTTTCAGCTCTTTCTACGTATTAAGAAGAGATCCAAGAAAAGCATTGGTTGTTATTTTTTTAGGCAGAAAATGGTAAGAAAAACGTCCTGGTTTCAGAAAAATAGGAGGCTTATGTACAAGACAGCCTGTAAAATATCATGTCACAAGTGAGAAAGCAGACATATTAATACATTCAAGGAGATGAAATTGAGTTAAGCAGAGCTTGGCAATAAGTATAACCACTCATCTTTTAATTCCTTGACTCCCAAACAGCTCAGCTTTTGTGCTTTACTTTGTACTTCTACATGTCTTCTGCCATGATCTTGCTGACCATCTTTTCTCTGGAGCTAACAGAAAATGTCCATATGTGGAGGTTTTTCATGGCTATCAAAGACTGTAGGGTGAATAAGAAGTATAGAAAGGCATGGGGTCCAGCGGGAGGAAAATGAAGGGTGATGGATGGGACAGATTCACCAAATGGTTGTTTGCAAAGAGGAGGTCCTTGGTAATGCCAATATCAAGAATGATGTGACAAGACAGCATTGCTTTACTCAGCCCAGAAATGGGCTTTGGCTCTGAAGAGAAAGGAGTGCAGAACTCATGGCATAACCCTGTTTGTACCACGCAGTGTCTGCTCAGGGAGAGGGACTTGCTTATGATTGAAATGGAACAGGAAAGCCAGATGTCTCTTTTTGGTCATGCCATGCCTTCCTTCACTGTGCCATGAAAGCTGCAGGACTTGGGGTATGGCAGAAATAAACCTGTGTCTGCTCCACAGCCCAAGGGCACCCACTACCCACTGATGCCTTCAGTTTTAACTTTCATATTTTCAGATTCTGTGCTGCCCAGGGGTGCAGTTTGAGCCTCATATTCAGTGCTGGTGAGCTCTTCACAGAGTAGGGAGACAAAACAAATCCTTTTCCTGCTGGAGACCAAGGACAACTTTCAGGCCCAAAAGCACAAACAGGGGTGGACTGAAGGGAGGAACAAGAAGGATGGGACCTCACAACCTGAAGGTGTAACTGGACAATTAAACCCCCAAATGCAAGTGGACCAGAATTTATAAAAGTGTAAGACCTTATGACCATCTGGCCATTTTGTGACCATTCTTATTCCACCTTGGGTGTAGCCCTGGTCAGGCCCTGTCCTGCCCAAGGTGTACCCTGGAGGTCTTTCAATAAATTCCTACTTTATTTTCTGTCTCTGTCCAGTCTCTGTTTCAAGTCAGCCTTCCCAAGGCATCACCACCACATGGGTAAAACATCCATGCTTGAACACACAAGTCCCTGCTGAGATAAAGCTTTAACCCAAATTTCAGAGCTTGCTAACACTTCAAGGGATCTTCATGGGCAAAACCAGTTTCCTCTCTGCCTGCAGACTGTAAGCACTACAAACAGGAGACACAAGTCTCTGCAGGCCTGGGCTTCAAGAAAGTCTTCCTGAGACATTGCTGAGCAATCCTTGCAAGCCTTGTACCTGTTCATATTCACTTCAGGAGGGAATTGCAATTCCCTGTGTCTCGTGACTGGGCATGAGGCTTTAGAAGCTTAACTCTGTGGCAATAGTCAGGGGCAGGAATTCACACAGGAACTCTGTGGGATGCAGAAATCTGCTGATTTGATGTAGCTTATGAGTGCCACTTTCTTCTTCCAGTGTGGATGTAACCCCATTTCCTAGCCTGGCTGTTGGTTAAGTGAGGATACAACTTACCTGTGACATGTGGCAGTAATAAGCCTCAAATAAATGATGCTTTCAAAGCACTTTGCATTCCTTGAAAGGAATGTGTTGTACAAACACAAAATAATTCATTCAAACTTTATGTAAAGGTTGCATTTATAAATGCTGTACAAGTGGGTAACAAATGATTAACAGATGTTACAGCCATATTACAGAGATTAATGTATTTTAGATGGTTGTAAACTATCTATGGAGTTGTTGGACTCTTGAAGGATCTGGAGAAGTAGATTAACCATGGATTAAAATATCAATCGTGTTTTAAACTCATTTATAACTTCACCCTTAGTAAAAAATGTGAATTTACTTTCCAAGAGGCTTCATTCACGGGAGAAAAAACAACAGTGAATCAAGCATGTCATTACACTGCTACATGTAAGAGGAGGGGAAGCATTACTCTGCTTTTAAAAACTTCATTTTGTTGCTACAAAAGAATTCATGTAATGGAAATGACACCTTTTTAAGCCCCTCCTCTCTTACTCTAAGAAAGACTAACTTCCCCTATGGCTGTGGATTAGGCTCTTTTCATTTTTTTCCCACGTAACCACCAAAGTGTGATTGTAACTCGCTTAATTCTCCTAAAAAATTGATACAGAGCAAAAATCATGTAGGTATAAAACCACAAAACCTAGACCTCAAATTATTCAACTCACCCAGGCACCTAACACCAATGAAACTAGTAGATTATGTGGTAGCAAAGCTGCCTTTGTATCCATTTAATTTGTCTTTTTCAGAACTGCTGCTCCAATTTAACAATTCTTACTTAAATGCTTGAACTTTCTACAGCTTGTAAGTAGTCCTCTTAGAATAATTACTCCAGCTTTTTGAGTTGTTCAGGGAGCAGCCTTATCTTCCTGCCCTCTGTTTTTCTAAAATTTTTAAATTTCTATTTTGTAGCAGCATTGCTGGGTGCTTAGATTATTTACTATTATTTACTATTATTTACTAGCAACTGCATTAGATCATGAAAGGGTCTACTGCATACAAGTTCCCTGCTCTGGTGCACACCCAGAATAAGTCAGTAAAGTTACAGGAGATATGACACAACAGCATAGAAAATATCTACAGGGTCTGACTTCTAAATAACATTTTTTGCCCCTGTTCTGCCTGGTCCTATTTGTGGGGGTGTGAGTTGTTTCATCATTAATCATTATCACCATAATCAGCCTTTGTGGGTATGCTCAGCCTGAGGTTTAAATCAGTTTTTCTGCTGTCTTGCCTGGCCTTAAGGTCTTGTGGAGGGTGAATCCTGGTACCTTTTCCAGCATGGCAACAACTACATCATCTCTGGGCTCCTCTATTCACTGGGGCCACTGCCTCCCTAAGCACAGAAAGAAATTGGTTCCTGTGGGGTTTTTATCTTCTTTTCTTCTGTTAGAGCGGGGATTAAATGCTCAGCAGACGCAGTTCATGTTCAGACTCAGATGTTTATTAATTCTTATCTACATTGCAGTCTCACAAACCATGAGTTCTAGCAAACAAAGTAGAAAATGGCTCAGTCTCTATCTCTTTCCAAGGTCTTTTAAGCACAAACTGTCCAATTATGAAATGGCACCTAGGTTATTTTTACCTTTAACCCAATAACCAACCACCCATGGTCCACAATGCAGATTTTTCTACCCAATACAAGATACCACCAAGACTCATGAAGAAGAAGGTGGAAAAGAAGGACTTCATCTTGCTTTATATATGTTACTATATTCTAAACCCTTAAACTCTAAGTTTTCCACCCTGTGATATTACACATTTCTATTAAGCTACACACCCATAATCCCAGTGCTGTCACTCAGTTTTGGAAACCTCTTCCACAGCCTCAGGTCAAATGCAGTGTTTTCTTGAGGGTCAGTGCCTGTTAGCACAAGAAGCCTGAAATTCTCAGCTGCCAGGGTTCCAACAGGTTCCCACTGTTGGAAAGTAAAGTCATGGATATTTGAGAAAGAAATGAAAGATTTTCATGAGCACAGGTAGTGTAAAATGGCTCCACAAAGTTTTGTAGAAAACACCTCCCCTTCTCCTGGGCATGGTGTGCCAGAAAACAGCTGGTAAATAAGAACTTGTATATAGCCTGTTTAATAGAAAACCAGGTTAACTAGCTGCACTGATCTTCTCTTCAGCTTAAATCTGCAAACTGTTAATTCTCCTTTTGTAGCAAACTCCAGTGCAGGTAGTAAAGCTTAACAGGGAGACCTGCAGAGAATCCTGGCTGACCCACAGCTCTAGCGTGTGATGTTCTGAGAGGGGTGCACACAGTCCTGCCTGGGACTGTGACAATTATAGAGTGAAAAGCTTCAGTTTGTTCATGTGTTTGAAGCTTTCTTTTCCAATATGTGACTGCTGCTTTTTCTTTGTTATTTTCTCTCTCTTTTCTATTTTTTTTCCAACTTTATTCCTACATGTTTTCTGCTCCTGGCCTATTGTTTACCTCCCTTTACATATGTGTTTTATTTCATGCTTCTATTAATTGAGGTCTCACCCCCTTTGCCACTGCATGCCTTGTGTTTCAGAAGTAAGAAAAGAAACTGTATCAAATCAATAAATTCCAGGCTGAGAGGCCAGCTCCACCTAAGCCCTCAGACCCACTGGGCATTGGCTTGCTGAGTGTAACCTGAAATCCTAAAACACTTTCTAGAGGAACATTAGGGTACAAATGAGGGCTGGTTTGTCTCTCAAGTCAACACTTAAAATGAAAAAGCTGATGATGTTTTCATTGAGGTGGAAAGAATGACAGACAGCCTCTTGACAGTGGATTACCAGGAGAGAGAAAACAGAGCTAGAGTTCTGTTTTCACTTTCCACTGCAGGGTGAAGGAGGGAGCTTGGAGGGGCTGGGGAGGAGATTGGGAGTGGGGAACTGCATTTTTTCCTTGTGTTTTTTTGTTGGGCTCAGTTACACATATATCACCATGGCTAAATTAAAAGGCCTGTATTCTGCTGATGGATGGGCAGTAGGTTTTGCTTGGAACCACAGGAACTCTCAGGATAACATTGGCAATACCCAGGCCAAAGGAAAATTGACAGCATAAGCTGACTGCTAAGCTTCCCTTCCAATAACAGAAATCCCAGCCCATGAAAACTCTTTCTGTACTCATCTTTCTGCAGCAAAATATTTTAGACATCTTTTAGGGTCCAGTCCTCGACAAAGTACTTAAAGAGGAGTGGAAATTCACACAGAACTCCTCTGCAAAAGCTAGAAATGGGGAAAAAAATGAACTTACATATCACAAGAAAAAAAAGCAGAGCTAATTATGGGGTACAGATGAGTGGTCTGAGCTGTACTTCACTTGCCAGTAGAAGTAATTCCAACAAGAAATTGGTGTTCCCCAGGCAAAGGCAGCAAATACAAACCATGACAGAAAACATCCACTATTGCAGAGTGCTTAAATGAAAGCAAGACGAAGATTTCTAGAAATTCACATCCTTGGCATGATGGGGGCCCACTCCTCATCCCGTTATGTCCAGGCTGTCATCTTTAACTGGAAATTGTAATATCTTGTCATCTCAGTGCTGCAGCCCATGTCTCAGGATGAAGCTGTCCATCTGTCCTTCCAGATGTCTGTGTTTCCCTTGCTCTGAGGTAGCAGGCTATTCCCAAAAGTGGAGGCCTCTGACCTTCCACACTTCCAGGAGGAACAGCTTTATTGTCTCTGATGATACAAGTATTTCTGTGTAGGTTCTGGATGCTGGGCCACTCTCTGTGGGCACAGGGGACCTGGGAGACAGGAAAAAGCAGGTACCCACCCCTTCAGTGATTTTCTGTCCTCTTGCTGTTTCCCTCTCTTTGCCCACACACCTACAGACAGCAGTAGCAGGAGTGGGAAAGGTGGAAAGTCAACATATTTGTTTCCAAAGGGAAAATTTCTTGTTATTTTCTTTTACTCCTTAGGGTCCTTCAGATTAAGTTCTTCCACAATTTGCTGCATCTCCCTGAAAAAAATACCAACAAACCATCAATATAAAACTGCCCCTTATGTCTGACAAGTTGTGGCTGGGTTTATCTCTGCATTCTCATGGCCAGAAAAAACACTGCAAAAATCCACCAAGCACGTGTTCAACAATGCCTGTCCTCCGCCACACACACTCATGCATAAGTTTTTATAAAATGCAATTGGAAATAAACAAAGTAAAAGATGATTGAAAAAAAAAGTCACACATGCAGTGAATGTGAGCCCAGATGGAAATGCTTGGTGTGTTAAAAAATGTGTTTTATTTTTAAGGGATAAAAAAAATATAGAAGTAGAGACACTTCTACAGTAAATCTCATCCTAGGAAGGCTCAAAGTGTGGTGAACTGAATGACATCCCTGCACTGCTTGGCAGCAGAGTATCTAGCACATGCTGTTGCTCTTATTGAAATGCAGGCAAGAATTAGACCCTGGGACCAGTAGGTATAAAAATGAGTTCCAGAATAGGCCTGTGCCTACAGCAAAGCAGCAACACAGGGAAACCAGGCTAGGAGATTTGAAAGAGATAAGATCCAGAGATGAGATCCACAGTGCAATGTGAGCAGCAGGACACCAGGGAGTGGCCATGAGGATAGGACAGCACTGGTGAGCAGCTTAAAATGGGTTTTGAAAGGGAGCTGCTAGTACAAGCCAAAGATGCAGTAATTTCCCAATGCAAGTTAGTGGAGGAGATTTGTTTTTCTGTGGAGTAGTTGGGGGTTTTTTGGCTTATGTTGTTTTGAAGTTGACGTAGTTGTTCAAGCTGATCGTTTGAGTTTTGTCATTGCTGGAGTTAACTGATTTGTCAGCTAATCTAAAATGCTACTATGTGATCACTTGAATATACATTACTGCCAGTCCATCCAAAATGTTATTCTTTTTATTTTGTACAAAAAAGTGCAACCAGCTATTGACAGAGAATGAGGCAGATAGAATGTGAAGGTGTAAGTTCAGTAAAAGAAAAAGTGAGAAAAATAAAAAATGCAAGAAATCATGTTGAATGCCAAGTGTAAGGGCATCCACATGTACTTATGTGACTATTTTTCTGACATTATCTCAACTACATTACATTTTCCTGGTGGAAAAGGTAGAAACTAAAAAACAGAGGAGTTCATCTTAGGCTCGTGAAAAGAGGGCTGACTAAGAGTAAAAGATATTTGGACTTACAAGTCACTCAGGGACAGATTTTACTAGTTAGTAGTTGTATCATCTGAGAGTGTTTTATATCTGCAAAGTAGATAATTGCCATGGACAGAATATTTTCCTGGAAAAATTTAGCAGTAGTGGTCAGCAGTAGAGGTGTTTCTGGCCATGAGATTTTTGAGATCTCTTTCCTCCCTGTTGAGGATCAACATGGGTAAAAAAAGTACATGCAGTTTCACCAAGTCAAACCAAGGCCTGGAACCTGTGACTGACAACATCTGGGAGAAAAATTAATTCATTTTGAAATGTGTTATATGCTGACTATGTTAACCTCTTAAAGGAAGCATGGCCACACACTTATAAAAAATGATTTTGCCTGTGCAAACTGCTTGTAGTGAGGTGGTTTGGGGTGTTCACCCTCACCTTTGACATGTTACCATATCTACTGTGAAGTGAAGCAAAGAAAAGGAGCTCCTCATCAGGTGTCTCAGTATCAGAGCCACTCTTCCTTTGTATCTGCCATTCACATCTCAGGCACTAGATAAGACAGTCCTTTTGGTGGCTTTAATCATAAAAGCTAACATTCAAGGATGATAAAAGAATTCTTCTAGCTCTCTTCTTTATACCTCTCACTATCTGCTTTGTACCTTCATGGCTGGAGAAAACACACACCAGTGTCCAGGATAACCTTTGGTCCATGATCTCCAGTATCCAGTGGCTATTAAACTTTGATCCCAGGCCCTGAATGTATTCTCTATGTTGCTTTTCAGGAGGGCAAAGAGCCAGTCTGACCATTTCAGAGTACAGCCTCTCAAAAATGAAGAAAGTGAAGGAACCAAAACTATCAGGAGATGGTACAAGCAGAATTATTCCATACCTGCACAGGGGTGTATTTCTAAAAGTCCTGAAGTCTGAAGTTAAATGGTGGAATACCCCTTGGCTTCCAGCAGAAGAGGTGTAAGGACTTTCCACCCTCCAAGTGGAGTGGTGTTGCCCCTGTTTACAGCTGCATGAGGAGAAAGCATCTCTTTGGAACCACATATTTGTGTTTGTTGTTCTTCCCAGGCCCCATACACATCCATAGCAGAGGAAAGGAAAATACTAACATGCAGATATGTGTTTGCAAAATATTCAAGGAGACGGAGAAATGGAAATGGATACGTGATGGAGCTGACATGAAACGCGACTGTGCAACTTCTGTATTTGTTTGGGTACTGACAATAGGAGAGAGGAAATTAATCTTCAAAAGTCCATTGTGGGACCCCTCTTCTTTCCTTTGCTTCTCTCACTGATCATTCTTTAGCATAAGCATAACCTTTCCTTCACATACTTCAATATTTAGAGATGTGCAAGAGCCCAAGAAGGCAGAACAGAAATAATTGCCCCTGTACTGGGGAGGACATTGCAGCAAGCTTAAAATGCAGAACCAAGTACTTAAGATGTCTTATCAATTATAATTTTATAACAAGAAAAAACACTTTCCAGCTGAAAAAAAAAAAAAAGGAGGCAGCTGGGTTTCTAGGCAGCAGACAACAAATTCAGACTGCATTGGGACCAGAAAAAAGGATTCAGTTTGCTTTCCTGGTGGTGCTTCTTCCCACTGGTTGCTGAAAGATGTAGATAACAATTACACCAACAAAAAAACAGCTGTAAGATTAGGAAGGCTGAGTCCATGACTGCATGAGCAGAACAACACACTACTGTAGCCCATCTGCTCCACTTACAAGGATTCCTCTTTTTTCTGCTTCCAAACTCTGTGCCTGACAGTGCAACTCCTGTTCAGGCCACTTCCCAGCCTAGAAGGTGGCAGAGATACAAAGCCAGAGGAAACTGTTGTGCCTTAAAAAGGATAAATATACTTGTACTTTCCTCTAGATTAGAAGAATCTGCTATTTTTATGGCTGGTCCTGTATTTGCTCTAGGAAAAAATGAAATGCATTTTAATCTGGCTCAGTTTTACGAACACTGATGAAAATATTAGTATTCACAAGGATACATATAAAAGGAAACTTGATATTTCCATACAACTCAACATGTAAATATTTGGTGGACTGTTATGTTTATAAAGTAATACTCAATCAAATATTCCAGGATGAACAGATGTCCTAAATCCTTTTATGTACAGCTATCTCAGATATTGCCCAAACCATAATAAATAATTATGAGTTTGGAAGTACCCAAAAAATTGCTAACTTTTTGAAAGAAGAATTCATAAACAAATCTTTGTACCTTTTGGGAAAACAGGTACTGCATTGTAAATATTTATTATAGATGTATTACTAAGGAAGAAGGACACAGGAGTTGTGCAGCTGGAGCTAAGCTGCTATGAACAATTTTGTTAAAGAACGCTGTCAACAATATTTATACTGCGTCCAAACTGCTCTAAGTTTTTACACACAATTAGGGAGATAAGATCACATACCTGTTGCAGTGTTTGGGGCTCACTCAGAGCCAAGAAGTCTGGCAGGGCTCCAGTGCAATCAGTGCCTGAGCCCTGAAGAGATGGGTGCTGCACAAGGTGCCCCTCTGCACAGCACAGCTCACCCAGGACCAGCTTCTCCCTGCCCCAGAGCCCCAGCCTGGCTGCTGCTGAGCCTCTGAGATGGGATGCTGTGAAGGGAAAGTCATTAAACTCCAAATGCAGTGAGGTACTAATGAGTAATTTAAAGGTAATGAGTAATTTAAATGTAAATGAGTAATTTAAAGGTAAACAGGGGATTCTTGCTCTAGGCAAATTCTCATTTGGTGGAGGCACAGCGGAGAGGATTTCAGTCTGTTGCATACATACATACTTGCTATGTAAGTACATACCCAAACAAAGCCCCACCTAAAGAGTCCCCTTGGGATGTAATTTTAAATTCTGATTCAGGTACTGTGAGGGAAAACATCAAAAAGAAATTTGGATTTCTATTTAATAAAATTAGTCCTTGCAGCCTTTTTTATTTTGTATACTATGTGCACTTGTGACTCTTTTGGGCAGATTAAATTTCACAGAATATGTACATTGCAATTTTATGCAGGAATAAAATTCACATACAAAGTGAAGCCAGAACTCTGTGTCTATTTGTGTATGGCTGGATTCTGCTCAGATAATCTTCTCTGCCTTCACTTCCTCAGGGGTAGAGAAATTTACAGGTGAGTCCATGAATGCAAATGAAGGCACAAAGTGTGATGCTAGCCCTCACAACTTAGAGACAACTCTATGCAAATGTGCATGCCTAGATACATAAATTCTCACAGGATATAATTATAAAGTAATACACACAGAACCAGTCTAAACTCAGCTATGTACGCTTGTTGTTTTTTATTTTACTTAGTTCTTAGGCTGTAAAATGTATAATTTTTTAAAATATAGGTAATTCCTTACTTTAATGCTTTCCTTTTAATTTTGTTTGGATTTTCCTGGTGGCATTTTGTATTAAAAAATTAGTTAGGGTCAAAACAATTATTTATAATTCAAGAGAATTGCTTCCTTAGAGCATTCAGTCTTGTGATTTAATTTGAGGTAGTCCTGCAACGAGTGTGAAGTTGAACACAATGACCCTTACATTTGTGTCC
Source organism: Pycnonotus jocosus (assembly GCA_013400435.1). Lineage (NCBI taxonomy): Eukaryota > Metazoa > Chordata > Aves > Passeriformes > Pycnonotidae > Pycnonotus > Pycnonotus jocosus. Next base: position 47,541 of record VWYP01014318.1, read on the forward strand.
CTTCTAAGCTGAGATATTCAGCAATTCAATGAAAATTATGCAAAATTATTTTTCCCCTACAAAACATCAATCAAAATGAATTTATCAGAGTTGCCATTCCAGAAAGATATAACTTGGGAAAAAAACATTTGTTGTCTATCAATCAGGTTCTGGATGGAATCTAGGGAACTGATTTTTAGGATATCTGAAAATTGTAAACACCAAGTTTTAGCGCACATTTCTTTAGAAAAACCAGGTTTGTGAGACTAGAACTATTGTCTGTTTCTATTTGTTTGTCCTGCTCACTAATAATAGTAATGTTTCACTAAACTAATAATGTGAACTAATAATGTAAACTAATAATGTTTCAAACATGTTTTGCTCTAACAGAGACCATGAAGTCTCACTATAACAGAGATGAAGTCTCCCACACCACCAAGTTTTTCTAGCTCTGGAGACAGCATCATCCAGGCTGTCAGGACACCTGTGGTGATCCATTATGGGGTGCTAGAGGACTGGAAATGGACAGAGCAACCACAGAAGGCTTCATACACCAGCAGAGCCCACGGACCAGAGCTGCTGCCCAGCCCTGGCACAGCCCAGCACAAAGGGAACAATCCCGCTGGAGACAGGGAGCATCTCCCGGTGGCTCAGGCTGAGAAGGACGAGCCGGAATGCAGGCATCTCTGCCCCATGGCATTCCCGGATGGGTGGGTCTGCAGCTCCTTCAGCCACAGAGGGTCTGTAACCAGCAGGGCTGTCGCATTTAGGGACCCTTTCCCCGCCACGGCAGGAGCGCACTGCTGCGGATGCTGCGCGCTGCCCACAGGTGGCAGTGAGCCTTCACCGTTCGGCAGGGAAGAAAAAGCAAATTTACCTCTCTTCTGAGCATTTTGGTGTTTGTGGGCATCGTCCCGACGGCTCCTGCTCGGGGTGCTCGGGTCTGGATTTGGGGGAGCTCCTCAGCAGAGGGCCGAGCTTCTCGCTGCTCTCTCTGGATGCTGTGACAGAATCTGTGTGACTGGGAAGGGTCCGTGGGTCAGTCAGAATTCACTCAGATCTGTGATGTCAAATGTCAATATAGCTGGAAAAGCAACACTTTAGAGCAGAGAATGTTTCCGAGATGGTGATAATTTTATTAGCTTTATCTGCTGAAAAATTCACTCAAGTCCTTGATGTCAAATGTCGATAGAGTTGGAAAGGCAACACTTCAAAGCAGAGTATGTTTCAGAGATGGTGATAACTTTATTATATTTATCTGCCTGAACATAGACCTGATGTTGAAAAGACAGAGCAAGGGAGGGAAAAAGAAAGCTGAGTGGATCAGAGGAGACCAGAAAATCTCTCATGTTATTCAGAGTAACAAATTTTGCTGTCAACAAACGCAGCTTCCCTTGGATCTTTCAAAGGATAAAACCACCATTGTTTACATTTAAGCTATCCTCTCTCCCATGTCCTTTATCATAACAAAGTTATTTAGATTACCCATGAAACAACAGTATATATTTCTGATGTTCCAAAATACATGCTGAGTACAAATTTTCAAGCCTTCACAGATAAACAGATTAGATTAAAGAACAAAAACAATGGTGCTGAGTGGAAAAACAGATAGTATGTAACATTTGGCCAACCTGTAAGCTGAGGGTGTTTGCATGTACTATATAAAATCTGGGTGTCTGTCCTTTAATTTTTCTCCTGGAATCAATAACTACATGCATCATGTAGGTCTGGATTTTTGGGGGGCTTCTCCTTTTTTCCTTTCCAAAAATAATGGCAAGCTTCAAAGTGACAAATAACATCAGCAAACTGAAGAAAAAAAAAAAAAAAGAAACACAAAAAAGGCGCAATTTTTTGTCTCAAACTGCTGCCCAAATGTGAATTCACTACGTGAGTTTTTCTCTGCTCTGGGACAGCTGTGAACATCTGCCAAGTGACTGGAAACCCATTGCATATGGTGCCACCTGCATCTTGATACGCAGCAACAAGCCAGTTTTTGCCATCATGTATGTTTTTGCATCTTCACTGAATCCACTGGGGCTCCATGCGTGTAACTGAGAGTTTAATCCCAGTGGAGCTCTGCTGTGTTTCCCTGTGACTGAGTTCAGTGGGCTCCAGTGGAGTCATAGGGTGTAACTGAGACCAGACACACTCTGATATTGATAAATATTTTCAATAGCAAATCCTTTCACCAGTCTGGTGCCCTGCTGCAAAGTTTCCCTTGAAAAAAATGGATATTCTGACAAATAGGGTGCTTGCTGTTAGGCATCTACAGCTCTTTGGGCTGATTTTAGGACAAGATTTTTGACACAACAGAGGCTTCTGATGTTTTCTTGTGGAAAATCTGTTCTGTGAACCCTCCATTCCCTGCCCCTGAGCCATTGTGGAGGCACAGGCCTCCAGCTCAGGATCTACATCTAATGGGAAAGGGATCTGGAAAAGGGCCTGAGCCCACCTGGGTCCTGCCTCTCCAAGGCAGTGGCCAGGTTGGTTTTGTGGAGGTTCATCATGCTCAGCACCCAAACTAAGCTGACTTATTTTTGGAGACTCTTGGTGTGGAATGGCCCCAATCTGAATGTCTGGAGGAAGCAGGAGGCTCATTCCAGAGAGCTGGAAGTGCAGGTACAGAAGATAGATTCTGTGTTGTTTTGTCTCATCAGCCCCTGCCACAGAAGAGAAATTTTGTTCTCAGACTGCCCAGAAAGAGATACCAGGTAGACAATGTCTGTACTCTTCAGAAAAGCAACACTCCACCTAAAGAGTCCCCTTGGGACATAATTTTAAATTCTGATTCAGGTACTGTGAGAGAAAACATTTTTTTAAAATTTTGCATTTTAATTTAAGACAATTAATCCTTACAGTCTTTGTTATTTTTTATACTATGTGGATTTGTGACTCTTTTGGGCAGAGTCATATTCACAGGATATGCACATTGCAATTTTATGCAGGAATAAAATTCACATACAAAGTGAAGCCAGAACTGTCTGGCACAGAGCTCCTAAGGACAGATGGTGCCACCTGCATCCTCAAGTAAGAATAGTCCTAGCCAGGTTTGTAGACAATGATCTATTTAAGTGAAAGAGGAGGGAAAAAAATCTATGTGCTCTCTTCCTATCTAAGTACAGAACATTTACAGCAATAGAAAATTATTAAAACTAAGCATTATTGAGAGCTGTGTTTTCACTGACTCATAGCTCTCAGGATACATGGAAGTTCTCACTTCTATCAAATCTGATGTTTCTTTCTTGCCACCCAGCTTCTTTTCCAAAATACATTAGAGCCACAGATTCTGGGGTTTTATGTAAAAGTCTCCCCTATGTTCTCCTTCTTCCTCTTACCAAGGTTATTCAGTTGCAGTTTAGTTTAAGCCCAGATTTCTAACAGGCCTATTGTTGCAATGAATTTGCAATTGTGCCTTGATACCATATTATCTTGTCACTGAAGTGAAAGATGTCACAAATTCAGCTCTGAAGGGAGCTCTGAGGATTTAAATGTCATTTGAACATACATTTCTTTAAGAAGCAGTAAGAACAACTAACATAAAGATACATAAAGGAAGGAGAAAAAAGGGTAAGCATGTAAGTTTTTCTTAACATGAAAAGTTAAGAAGTATTCCAGTTGCAGGAAAAAAAGAAATTTCATTGATTATCATTGGACTCCATTTCCTGGTAAGAAAAATATTTGTGCTGTACATGTTTAAAATTTCATCTGTCTTTTGTGAAAAGACGTCTGAAACCAGATAGTCTTTCACTTATTTAATTATTAATTATTCCCAAAAGTTTGTGTGAGTGTACAGATACATGTTTAAACACCACATTTTATGCCTAGTGAGAAATTTAAACAGCAATACAGGCACTAGCTGACATTGGGTTTGCTTCTTATTCAGCGTTGTTAACTGGCAACCAGATGAAATCTAATTTCTTTCTAGAGAAGTGAAAAGATAAACAAACTTGGAGTTTTAAATCTTACTGTAAGTCTTCCCTTTCTAGATTTCTTCTAATACATGAAAAAAAAAGTCTATTCAGACCCATTATCTGCCTGGTGTTAAAGGGTCAGTCTGTTGACAGCTGACAAAGGTGAATGTCTCCTAGGTTCTGGTTCCCTTAGGTTCTGGCCCCTCATATTTTGGAAATACACTTAACTGGTTGCCTTCTACCAAGAGATAACAGTAAAGGTTAATCAGTATAATTATTTTATATCAGGCTGAGCAGAAGGGAACCAGAACTTTTTGTTGTCTTGCCACTCAGTGTAAAATAAAAAAAATTTTTTAAAAAAAGTTCGAAACAATCGGGCTATTAAAAAGGCCATTAAAAAACATGTCACCAAATTTTTATAAACTTTAAAGAAATGGGGGTTTTCCATTTGAATTTCAGGATGAAGTTTGGATCTGCTTTTGACTTAATTTCCCAGTTCTCTCGATTACTAATCAGAAGTTTTTGTGATGGAGAATGTTGAGGTGGAAAAACAAAAGCTGCCCCCTTCTCAGTGCAGTTATGAGCCACGGGAATGAAGGTTTGAGGAAATGTTTGTGTATACCTTACAGAACCACAAAACAACACCAGGTTTTGATTTGTTTAAGCTATATTTTTTATTAATAAAATTATATGAACATTATTTGAAGACTGACTAAAGCCAGAATGGTGGTTTTGTATGACATCTATGCAATTTAGATAGAATTCATATGAGGTAAAATAATACCGATATTTACAGTCACTTTTATTTTCTGTTGTGCCTGAGGTTGTTAAACTTTTTTATGCTTTTTTTCTTTTTAGACTAGGGACTCTAAAATAAGTTTTTGAAATGTATCTGTAGCATATGTGTGTTTCATAAACTATATTTCTATTTTACTGTGCAAATACAATATCAAGAATATCCCTTTTGCCAGGAAAGCGAGGTTTGATAAACTCAGCTGAAATGGAATTTAATGGAAAGAAATGAATGAGGCTTTTACAGATTAGTTCACTGAATGGTTTTTAAAGTTTCAAATTAAATGACACATTAAAATGCCTGCTTTGCCAGCTTTTCTGGCACAAAAGAGCTACAACAAAATGTAACTAAATCCCTTTTAACATTTGAGTTATAACAAAACCACAAGACAGATTTTTTTAACAAAGACCAGGCTACAGACAGGACTGAACAATCTGAACACTGACTTCTACACTTATAAGCCTCAATGAAGTGTTAGTCTCACATGCATAAGTAAACAATAAGCCTGTAGAAGGAAATAGAGGCTTTAAAACTGCTTCTTTTACCTTAAATCTGGTCTCTCAGATCTCTCCAGGTAGACTTTCAAGCACCAAAGTGACCAGACTATTATCTTCCTTCAAGTGCCTTGACAAGTTATTTTCCAGCCTAGTATTACTGAAAGCTTAATTTCTCCTAATGGCTTGATATACAAACTTCACCTTTCAGAGAAGGTTGTTTCTCAGGAGGAAAATATATATGTATAACCTTATTCATTTCTGCATTGATTTTTTTTTTTTTTCAGATCGTGTTATGTGATATTGAACCTGTCTCAAAGCTAACATGCTGGAAAATTGTAGGTTTAAATAAATAAATAAATAAATAAAAGTTTAACAATTATTTTTAAAATCCTTTCTGAAACTCTGTTAAGATAATGCTTTCTTACAAATTTTAGATTCACTGCCTATAATTTTTCATTAATTTAATGAGCACTGAATTTTTCTGTTGTGCATATTACTATTCACTCCTGAGAAAAGAGAAAAGTTGAATTTTTTTTTCTGGATTTAGAAGCAAAGAAGCCCAAACAGGACAAGTTTATTCTGAACACAAAGGAGGAGTCAGGCTCTTGGCATGGGAGAACAATACAGCTGAAGGCAGAGTTTCAGGATAGATGGGGTGGCTGGTAGTCTGTCCGTCCTTCCTTCCTTNTGTTCTCTGCACACACCCCAGCATCTCAGGATCATTCTTGTCATCAGAGCCCCAAAACTGAACACAGGATTTGAGGTTTGGCCTCAGCAGTGCCCAGCACAGGGGGACAATCCCTGCCCTGCTCCTGCTGCCCACACCATTGCTGGCACAGACCAGGATGCCATTGGCCTTCTTGGCCCCCTGGGCCCTGCTGGCTCCTGTTCAGTCACTGTCACCAGCACCCCCAGCTCCTTTTCCTGTGGGCAGCTTTGCAGCCACTCTGCCCCAGCCTGTGGAGCTGCCTGGGGTTGTTGTGAGCCAAGGGCAGGAACCAGCCCTGGGCCTTGTTGATGCTCCCACCATTGGCCTTGGGCCATGATCCAGCCTGGGCAGATCCCTCCATGGAGCCTTCCTGCCCTCCAGCAGATCATGAGGGTTCTCACCAAAACAGTGATGGCACAGTGGTTTAGCTGTTCTGAGGAACATTTACATTGCATTAAAGCCTTCTCTGAATCTCACTCTGAGCCCTTAGAATATGTTGGGAGGGAAGAAAATCAGGCAGATGATCAGAACAAGCTGAAAGCACACTCCGTGTCATACAACATCATGCTCAGCAATACAGAGGGAAAAGACAGAGTGTCCAGGAGGGTCAGACATCTCTTACTCAAAACATCTCTGCCCATGGGAGATGCATCACTTGTTTTGCTTTATTTACTTTTTCTCTTCTTTCGCTTCTCCTCCATAAGTTACCAAATTTTGCCTTGTCCTGTAAATTTTCTTGGTTTTATTCGTCCTTTCTTCTTTTCCCATCCCACTGTGTGATGGGTGATGGGGTGAAGTGCTCAGGAGTCTGTGGAGTCCTTATCTGCCTCCTGGGGTTAGCCCCCAACAGTATGAAAAGTCAGGCACAGTCTTATAAATAAAAGTGATTTTAAGGGTAATTTTGAAAGAGTAAGGCTTGTTCTTAATTTCTTAATATTGGCAGGATGCAACTCATTTGTGAGAATCATTGTGAGAAAGAGCACAGAGATGTTTGAAATCTAGCAAGTGGGTGATAGATGTGGAGGGGAGAGCTGATATGTAAGAGAATGGGAGATGAAAAACTATTGTGAAGAGGCTGCAAAGGGCTCTGAAAATAAAATATTTTGTGTTAAACATCCTGTAGGAACAGGAGGAAGCAGAGGGAAATAAAAGAGGGGAGATTTAGTGAAGTCTATTGGCTGAGAAGGGAAATTTTGCAAGAGTATTCAAAGTGGATACAAGCTGAATCTTCTGTTTCAGTTTCTTCTATTACTATATTCAAAACCTTGTCCAGCTACTAACAAGCAATTTTCATACTGTTACTGAACAGATGTAACAATAGAAACATCCTGTGTATATAGGGCTTATTTCATCTATCAGGGGCTGGGAGTTGGTATATTCCTTTGTTTCAGAAAGCACAGGGTGAGCTGTGCTCGCTATTCACCCTTTCTAACTATTCCCACAGATTCCTCTGAGCTCACCCACTGCCTGACTTAGATGTGCAGTATCTTCACACTCAGGTGTGCAAACACAAAAACCAACAGAGAGATTTAGCAAGCTTTTCAGATAACACATGCAAACAGACAGCAACATTTGGGAGAAAGAACAACACCACATTTCCATAGCCACTAGAGCACTGCTTGTTCCATTCTGCCACATGGATCAAGCTCACTAATGTTTTGCATGGCCAGCACCCTTGAATGCAAAATTCCAAGGATGGCACAGTCCCAACCAATAAAACAGTGTTTTTTCTCAGCAAACCATGCACTTGTAGAAGACTAAACTGAATGCCCTTGTTGGTCTTGCTTGCAGAAGTGTGTGCCATGCAAGCTCACTGGAAAAGGTGACGGTGGAGAGGGGCAGTGTGCAGACTGAGTAGCTGGAGACACGGTGCACGCTGAATCCTTCCCCAGACATGGATGGCACTGTGCTGCAAGCTCTCCAACTCCTGCCAAAAAGAAATAGAGACACTCGAGTTCCATGTGGCAGATCATGTTGGAACCCTGGAGGTTGAAAATGTCAGGCTTTCTGTTCTAAAAGACACTGACCCCCAGGCAAACACTGCATTTGACCTGATGCTGTGGAACAGGCTTCTGAAATTGTCTGATAGCACTGAGGTTGAGGGTGTGTAGATTGAATAGAAGTGTGTGATCTCACTGGGTGAAAAGCTTAGAATTCAAGGTTTTAGTACATAGTAATATATGCAGCAAGATGGAGGATTTGGGGCATTGTCTAAGTCCTTCATATTCACCACCTTCTACCGTTTTCTTCATGGGTTTGTGTGGTTGCAGACTTCAAGTAGTTAGTTATTGGGTTTAAAGTAAAAATAATTTAGGTGGCATTTCACAATTGGATGTCTTGTCCTTGAAAAGACCTTGTAGAGATAGAGAAGTACTCCATTTTACCTCAATTTTCTACCTTGCTAATCAGAGCTCATGGTTCATGAGGCTGTAATATTGATAAGAATTAATAAACACCAAGTCCGAACACGAAATTGTGACTCCTGTGCATTAATCCCGGATCTAACATGAAGAAGAAAAGAAGATAAGAAACCAACAAGATTATACAGTTTGTGTTTTTGTTCATAGTTCATGTCATGAGCAGTCTCATTTTCGGCTTGTGAGGCAGACCGGTCATAGCTGATTTCTGAAGTGTGAGCTCTGGATGAGATGGAATGGGCAAGAGGAAAAGTTGGACAGCTGGCTTTTGCCTGGAGTGAAAATGTAACATTATAGCTACTGCTGACCTGGTGGTCCAGCATGGTACAAGACAAAGTGATTATTATAATTTTGAAATTAAGGAGGCTTTCAGGCAAAGATATGGGAATAGAAATAAGAGTTATTTACTAGGAATATTAAAAATATAAATATAGTAGTACCAAACAAACAAACAAAATCTTAAAAACACTGTCAGAATCAGAATACAACCTGACACTCTGTTGGTCAGGGTGTTGGTAGCAGTCCAAATAAATCCTCCTGGAGTGACAGATGTGGTCCTGTTGGAGCAGAGATGATCCTGTAGAAGGGTCCAGTGGTGCTGAGATGGGTTCAGTCTTCCTTTGGGAATCCAGTGCAAGCAGGCTGTCCTGGTGTTCTGAATCTCAGGTTTTATCCAGGTAGGAATTCTTGGCTCCTCCCCCTGGGTGGAGCATCTCCCAGTGGGATGATGTAATTGTATCAGCCATGCAGTGAGCCTCGATGGCCCATGAACAGCAGATATCCCCTGGAGGGAGGATGGGTCATGGAAGAGATAAAGAACAAACACTGCCCCAGCTGGTTTAACAGCTGGGACATCAGAAGGCACCCACCCCCTCCCTCTGGAGTTATGAGAGATGGGTCATAGAAGAGATAAAACACTTCCCCAACCAGTTTCAACAGATGGCAATAGAATACACATTTTTGGTTACACATTGCAACCCAAGACAATGGCGCATGCAGAGGCTGGGAGACTCCCAAGAGCAGACTCAGAGACAAACTTCAGAGTCAGTGGGAAGAGAGAACAGTTTCTGATGGACCTGTAGGACACAGTGTGGAGAATGTTAAATTTTAAGAATTAATAAAAACATGGGCTGAAGGAAAATCTCTTGGAAAGGACCTCCCTCTGTAAGCAGATAGGGGGAAAATAAAATTACTCATAAAAACTTATGTCCTGTCTGGGAGATAAAAGCTGATTAATTTTAAAAGGAAGGCTCCTATACTTCGGGTTTTGAAATATTAGTTCCTCTGCTTAGGGTTCTGGGAATAATTCACACTAGAAACAAGAGGTCTTTTGAGATTTTTCATATACTGACTCCCAAGGCAAGGTACAGGTCTAATCTGGGCAGGTCAAGATCCTGCAGTGCATCCACCCTCTGTGCTTCACCAGACAGTCCAAAAAAGATTGTTTGTTAAAAAGCAGTCTTGGTAGGATCATAATGAATATATGAGGTGAAGAAAATCAACAAACCAGACAGTAAGGCACTCAATTCCAGATCCCCATGGCATTAGCTGTGTGTTTGACTGGCTGCTGGGGAGTTTTCAAAATATACTATTGTTTTGGATATGGATGAAGTTGGACAGTGACAGGTAGAAGCAAGTCTGCCCACGAAAACTTGTACCAAGCTGGGGTTGCTGTTATAATTCTGTCTTATCTCCCTGATTAGACATGCTTCCCCAGGCTAAGTGCTTGCAATTCCAGGCAGAGGAAAAGAGTACTGATAAAACTGAAGCACCAAGATGTTTAGTTTCATGAGATATCTAATTATCTTTTGTGTGTATTTATCAACATGTATTTGTAGAGTGTTACTTTTTATCTTCTTTCTGTGTCAGAGCAGGGATTAAATGCTCAAGAGATGTTGTTTCTTGTTCAGACTCAGATGTTTATTAATTCTTATCTATAGTATATTCTCACAGGCTGTGAGTTCTAGCTAACAGAGCAAGAAAATGGCTTCTATCTCTTTCTC
>VWYP01014334.1:0-36657 GCA_013400435.1 Pycnonotus jocosus
GGAACATCGGCTGTAGCTCCAGGCGAGCATGATCAGCCTGAAAACGTCAGTGCAGTTGAAATGAAAGAAGCAGGTAAGGGTACTTTAAAAAAAGGGAAAAATAAAAGAGCAAAACCCCACCACACAACACAACTCTAACCCTAAAATCTTACTTTACTAAAATAGGTGAGTCCAATGTCTTCACTTTTTCTTAGATTAACATGAAGCCCTTGGCTTTTGCCAACAAATCTTGAATGCAGGAGGAAATATTTCAGGAAAAAGTGATGTTTCTGCTAAAAAGATGCCTTTTTACACTTGGTTATTGCTGCGTTTATTTCTCAGTCTAAAATTAAGTACATTCTCTTAGCAAACTTCACACAAAAGTACAGGCCACTTATATCCAGATTATGGCTGTGATAGCACCTGTTAAAATAGTCACATAACATAGGCTGTTAATTTTAGTACTGTTAAAATATTGAGGTAGGGGAGAGGAATGCAAACTGTAGATGAGACAATTTCGTAAGCACTAATTAACTTGGCAACTGTTTCTTTTTTTAGGAAAAATGAGATTTTCTAATTATTTTTTAATGTAAGTGGTATCAGTGTTTTCCCCACATAATAGACCAACCTAGTAACGGAAGTACAGGCTCCAGTTTTCTGTTTCCCGAAACAGAAAATCCAGTAGTGTCTCTTACAAGCCTGCTTTTTTTCTCAGGTAGTTCCTATGGACAAACCACCAGTGACATGGAAGCTCTACAGCAGGCATATCATCACATTGGTCAGTCTTTGGGGGACACTGACGAGCAGAAACTGCACAATTCTGCGCTGGCAGTCTCAGAAGGCTTAGGGCAAAGCATTTCACAAAATAATGACATCTATGCAAAAAATGTGTCAACTGTTGATTCAGGTAAATAGCTTAAAGGAAGACATGTATCGTACAAGCCTGTAAAATGAGTGAGCTAGTAATATCTATTGTACTCCATTTATGAAATATTTTCAAATGTTGTCCTCGTAACAAATTTTTTTTCTAGGTTGTTTTTTAATTTATTTTATATTTATTTCTCATTATTTAGATTTACCTACTGTGGAAGAATTGATGAAAACCATTGAAGGACATATGCATAATATCAGAAATTTTGATGTGGACCCTGAAAGGTATTTATTTCAAGATGTATTTTGAGAATTGCAGTAACTTAAAGCTGCTAACGATTTGTGAAAAATACCGTACTAAATAACTCATTTGTCTCTTTCTGTAATTAAATACTGAAATTTTGTTACATCCTGCACTGGCATTATGACATTTGCAGTGATTGCCAAATCATTTGGAGGAGTGTTCATCACTCTCACAGCTAGAATCTCTGCCTTGCCAGTCTTCTGCTCTTTCCTCTTCTCCATACAAGGATTTCAGCCTACATCCTATCCTAGCTCTCCAAACTCCATAATCTTAAATTCAAATCCTCTTAAAATCAAACCCCATTGTTGTGATTCTTACTAACCTGTGCTCCATACCTCCGCCATATTTGCTACAACTGTTCAGTCTAGAGTGGACAGCACAGGCCTTGGTACTGTAAGAAATACAGCTAATGCTTAGCAGATGAGTTCAGGGAGCTTATCATGTAGCTGCACTCAGCAGAAATACTGCTATTTTTTTAATTAGTGTTAATTGCAGGCTTACAGGTGTTCATCTTGTAGGCAATTTTGCTACCTCCCCAAAAACAGTCGCTGCTGGGAAGTGGCTCTTTTTGCACAGCATGGGAGCATATGTGTATGACTAAATTCAAGATGGGTCTTAAAAGAGGCTTAGTAGCTCTTTGAAATTTAGGCAGTCTTTACAGCTGATGCCTAAGGAAAAAATGCCATGCTTTTTCCAGAATTATAGAAAAGCAAAGGGCAAAAGTCTTATTATATATGACTTATTTTTTCTTGTAGACCTGTGAAACTGGTAGGCAGCACAGAAAATGACCTCATTAGCCACTCACCCTTTGAAGACCCCCAGAGTAGTAATACAGCTTGGGAGAAAAACTTAGTTGAAAAGTTTAACAGAGAAGAAAGCATCTTTCTACGGACAAGTATGAATGATGATAACTTTCAGAGGATGACTGAGAAAGAAATTCAGACCAGTGAAGTACAGCCTGTTGTACTAAGAGAAAAAATAGGACAAGACTCTCTGCTTTCACAAGGAAGCAAAACTAAAAAAGTAAGTATTACCAACTAGATTTTTGTTATATGGAAGTAATTTTAAAGGTATGTATTTTAGACTGCCTGTCACTTGATTATGCTCTGATGTTAAAAAATTGAGAGACTGTTGTTCTTTTTCTTGAAATTCTCATGTTGCCGTTGCTACTGTTAGAGGTCACCAAATCCAGTGGACACTGGGATGAGTGGGATTCTTCTTGTCCCAGCCCAACATATGCAAGGCTGCTGCAATGCCATGTCTCCAGCTCAAGATAGTGATGCCTCTGAGCGTGTGAGCATTGGAGGGACACATGTAAACGCACTACAGGCTCAGAACAGGGAACATTTGTACAGAGAGAACAGTTAGAAATGCAGTTCAGTAAGAATATAGGAGAGACTGCAATGGTCAGTGTCCAGCTGAGTCAGACAAGCTTGCTGACCAGCAACCTGATCGTGTCACCAGCTTCTTTAATCTGATTTTTTTCCTCTATTTCCCAGACTTATTTCTTTACCTAGTTTTTATTCTTTCCCTAAAGATACTGTAAATTTTGCATATTCTTACAATCATTTCAGACATTCCAGGACTAGATTTACATAAGCACAGATCTTCTCCCTGCATCTCCAAATTCTTTTCTCCTTGCATCCCCTAGATTCACACTCCTTTAGGCAATTATCTTTTGTGTGTGCAGGGCATTGTACGGACAGAGGTTTGGCTGATTTTTCCTGGTGGATTGCCCACCAGGGCAAACATGCTAAACTTCTTCGTTTGTTGGTCTTGGGAGCTGTGTGCTTTGTTTTTGATGATCAAGTTTAGCAGGGTTTATCTGCCTGCCACTGTTCCTTTCTTCATGGCTGGGAGTCTATATTCACTGTGTTTATTAGCCTTTAGTCATGACCTACCTTATTTGGTTAGCAAAAGATCCTGTAATGTACAGTACAATTAAAATAAAAATACATTTTCCCAGATCAATTAAACAGAGCCAGTACAAAATACTTGCCCTATGTAGTTCTGAAGTAGTACAATTCTGCAAAGTTCCTTACTACTAATGTGATTTAAAATAATGCATGCCATCATCCTGAGTCTTATAGTTGTATAATTTTGGTAACTGGTTCTATGTTTTTCACTGATGAATGCTAACCTCAGTTTACAGCAGAGCCTAAAACTTGTTTTAAACAAATGTGTTCTGCCACAGGCTCTTCGGTCTTGTTCCTTGAAGAATGAAAGATCAGCATCAATGACAACCAAACCAATGTCACATAAGAACATCAGAAGTCCAGCAACTACACACAAAAAGAAACCTTCACATGGTCCTCATGGACTGGTTAGAGGTTCTGGCTATGGGAAACCTAGTTTAATTTCAAAGCAATCTTTTCCAGTTAGTGAAAAGAAAACACCAAAAGAAACTTTCAAAAATACCTGTATGAAAGCCAAAAGTCCTGCAGATAGAACAAAATCTAAAGGTAATTCTGAGTTTTAAGAGTTTTAATTCTGAGTTTAAGAGCCAGAGAGGTTTGCTTTTTATGCTTCACATTAAAAAAACCCCAAATGTCATAGAGAAATCTAAAACTCGAATGCAGTTAAGTACTGATTTTTTCTGTATTAGCATGAAATTGCTGTGAGAGAGACTTTTACATGAACCTTTGTAGTCTTGCTTCATTTCCACTCACATTTACCACTGCTGTGTTTGAGACTTATCTATTGTTCACCAGTAGAACTGAAAAAATAAAAAAAGCTGGTGTTCAAAAATTAATATCTACAGGTTGACATTTTGCATTACAGTAAATGCAAAGATTCACTGACTCACCAACTTGTATGTTGGAGACTGAATTCCTGTTCTCAGCTTCTTCTCTTATCTTTGCTTTCCTAGAGTACAAAAAAATAGTACTGAAAAGGAAGTCCTATTTTCTGTTCGTGTCTCTTGGAAACGCTATGGAAAGGAGAATACCAGTGTAATCCTGTGAAAACTGGGTTACAAGTACAGGACTGAACCTTTTTATTTTGGGGTGAAACTTGAAGAGTTTCATGAGATAATTCAGCTTAGTGTCTTTACAGACAATGTTTGCTATCCATGAGGCATGGGCAAGTAACTCTACAGGTACCCAGGCAGTGCTCTTCCATCATGCAGTGCCTTTAAAAAAGCCTGTAGGCAGTGTCAGGAAAAGCAATTTAGAATTATGTTACCTGTCTTATGGAGATGCTTCAGTGGCAGCTGTTGAACTGGAGTGCTTCAGTTCCTCAGTACATTGTTGTGTCTCTCCCTGGGGAAGAGAAGGTTTTACAGCCTGGTGAAGGTGCTAAAGTGAATGACAAGTACTAAGAAAATAAGACCACTGTCTTCATTCAAACTTGCTCTTCCCTGCCTAGCTATAACCATTCATGAAAGCAATTTCAGGTGATTGCAGAAATTAATCTCACCTGGCTGCTTTCTGCAAGGGCCTCCTCTATAGCTAGGAGGAGAAGAGCATTGAATCAAACAATTCCCAAGTCATCAGTGCAAAGGGGGCACCTTTCTGAGGGGTGTGTGACACTAAAAAGGTGTGAAATTTGGAAAAGAACCATTGTTTGATGGGGAGTTTTTTCAAGTGTAACATTCCTAAGCAGGAGCAGTTGAAATGGCAGTTGTAGTTACTATCTGTATTTCAGAAGACTGAGATGTGAACACTTCCATGTATGTTAGTGACTCAAGGGGGAAATTTCTGATTTCTTATTCCAGTCAAGTTGTTATTTGATGCATCAAATAAATGTTGCATTTCTTTCTATGCTGTCTGCACTCCGAAGTCTTATTTTGAAAATTGCTGTGTCCTATCTTCCCCGTACCTTGAATATGTTGTGTTTCTGCATACTTAGATAACTGGCTAGTTTTGAAGTGGAGGAGTGAGGTTAATCTTGTTTCGTGAAGGATTTATTATCCAGCTACTTGTTTCAGTTGTTCTCTTGGGTTTTGTTTTATCTTGTCATAGTTCCTTACTGAAAAAAAAAAACCAAAAAACCCAACCATCCAGTTTTTCCATAGTCTATCACTGTTCTCAAGTTTCTATATTTCATTGAAAATTCAGGTTGTAGAATACTTTATATACCTGCAGGTTTGATCACATAAATGCATATTTTTCTTAAAGAACATAAAATTCTGAATTTAATCTTTTCTATTTTACTTTCTGCCTAAATGAAGAAGCCTTATTTGCTACTAGGATAATAAGATCTGCAACAAATGAACCAACTTTGGAGGGAAGTATTAACAGAGTTTTGTCTGGCCAATCAGTTGTTAGTAATCTTGGACACCAGGCTGTGGATTATAACAGGCAATATCATCATGTGAGTAATAATCAGTGATGCTCCTAATTATACCATGTACAACTTGGTTTGCAAGCCTACTTTGTCAAGGCTTTTAGCAATTATCACAAGGTTGGCAAATACTGAAATATTGAATATAGACTTTACCTTGGTCAAACACTGGTTTTTGCTTTTAAAATATGCAAATACAGTCATACTGCTTTTCAGTTGCTTGGATAATGCTGTTGCTTTGGCTGTTCTGTATAATTAAAGTACTTACAAAATTCTAAAAATCACTATTTCATTGTAAAAAAAGGTTAAATAGAACTTCTACTTACAATATTCTACTATGAATATTTAAACAGTACTACTGTTCAGGGATTTTTCCTATTTGCATTGCATTAACTATTTAATAGTGTCTTCTGACTTCTCCAAGATGACTGAATTTACAGTACCATAATGGTTTTTCCTTCTCCCTTACCAACTGCATAAAAAAGCTATTTATTGAATACCTTAAGCATCACTGCTTTTAAAAAAGTAAGATGCATAATAGAATAATTCTGGTAGCAATATAGTGGCTGTCATAGGTGATGTATTTGTTTCTTGTTGGGTTTTTTGTCTTGTTTTCCTCATATATATTTTGCAAATGAGAAGGTAGCTCATTAAAATAAATATAGGATGTTTTGCTATTAAAATGTTGGGGGGGGTTGTATTTTGGGTTGTTTCTTCAAGTGCCTTGTGTTGTTGCTGAGAGCCAGACAAACCAGTTAAATAAAACTGATGAGCAGAGTTCTGATAAACAATCAGCTCAGTGTAATGTTTCCCTGAATTGTCTACCCTAGGACTTATCATTTTCCCCTTTCAAAAGCTGTGATAGAGAGCTGTATTTGTTAAAGCGAGTACAAGCAGCAGAGGAGGACCTGAACACAGCTCGGGATTTGGTTCAGCAGCTGAGCAGCAAGCTTTCACAAAAAGAGAAAGAGATGGAGGCCAAGGTAGTGGAACTGAAAACACAGCATGAAAAGGAACTTTCCCGTCTGGGTCAGGAAAACTATGTTCTTCAGAGTAAGGTACTTTATCAGCTTGTATCCTGTGCCTATAGAAGAGAAGAAACATTGCTTCTGAAACTTGAAACGATGTTGCTTTACATGAGTTGTTGATGAGCAGAAAATCCAAATTTACACAGACACTGCAACTTTATAAATGCATACCTGCTGTTATATTTATTGCCTATAAGGCATGTTTTAGTTTTTTTTTTCCTGGAGATAAACCATGCTCTCCTGAATTTCCTTACTTTTCTATTTTGGGAATCTTGCAGCAAGTTTTTTGCAAAGATTTCATTCACTCTCACAGATACCACTTGTTACAGATAAGTACTATATGCTGAGATACTGTTTATATTCTTGATGCATTTTTTCAATGTTATGTTTTGTCTGTATGAAATATTCCCAGAATTATTCCAGTATACCCTTGTTGCAGATAACTCCCTCCTTTGTAACATACCCTCCTGTCTAGACACATAAGAACAGAAACTTCTAGCTTTTCCCAAACGTTTTATACCTTTTATCTGTTTAATAATGCTTTTGTAAAACTCCAGTAAGAGTCACTCATTGATCTGTTCTCATACCTTAATGAAGAGATTGGACAGTAGTCTTGCAGAAAATTTCATATTGCTAACAAAATTTTCTTACTGCTTGTATGTATTTTTCTGAAAGCTAAGAAATATGGAAGAGATGACCCAAGAAAAGAAGTGGACCCATGCAGCAGCAATTCCTGTAACTGAGGAAAAACTGGCACAAATACAAAAAGAGATTGAAGATCAAGAGGTCATTATTCAAGGTTATCAACAGGTAACACCTTGCACCATGTTGAGCTGTGTTCTCTCCAGTTTCAGAAACAAAATTTTTTAAAGGTTACTACTTTTCTGTTGAAAACAGGTACCTTGTTTTCTCAAAAGTGGATGGAATTTGGGTGTGAAGGGCAAACATATTGCAGGTTTAAAAAGTCTCTCACGCATCTAGTTTGGACTAAGTTTTTCCACAGTTTAATGTAAATGTTCTAAATTGTAAAAATCAGTAACTTTTCAATTAAGAACTGGGAAAATACATTATGGTCAATGAAGAACCACAAACTTTTTGCCCAAATGTAGTTGAAAATTAATACATTTAAGCAGCATTAGAAATCTGAAAAATTTTGGCTTTTAAAATGTTTTTCTCAAGATCTGAGTGGAAGATTTCAAGGTAGCCTTATAATCATGCCTGATTCGTATTACTTAGTCAAGTGGAGAAATAGATAATTCAAGCTTAATAATCCTTTTGAATACTTGCAGCTGTAAAATCCAGTAGGTAGCTCAACCAGCTTTCAGCTGATGCTCAGCATAATTCCTTGATATAAACACCTTGATGTTGTCTTTCCAGTGTGGCTGTGAGCATCCCAAACAATGATGGTTTGTGTCCCCAGGACTGGAGTGTGGGCAGGCTGAGCTCTGATCTATCAGCACTCACCCATGAACACATTTTTAGAATGTAGTTGGGATAGTTTGTAAAGGATCTGTCTTAGCTCCGTCTGCAGAGTGAGCAGACACTTGGATGAGATTGTAGGTAATGAAAGTAGATATCCGTTTTCGGAGCTCAGTAATGAAATATTTAGAGTTTTCTTCCACTATTTCAGCAGGGAAACGATGTGATTCAGAGAAAATCATTTTATAACTGTAGAAAACAGTAATTTATGAACATTCTCTAACTTTGTCTATCTCAACTTAGGAAAATGAGAGGTTATACAAACAAATGAAAGAGCTACAAATCCAAAACAAAAAAAACGAGGAACAAATGTTTAAGGAGAATCAGTGCTTAAAGTCTGAATTAATACACTTAAGGTAGGTTTATTTACGTATCTGACCTAAAATCTCTGAAGTTTTCTGCTATTTGTTCTTTTTTTTAATGAAGAACCGTTGCAGAGTCTAACAAGTGCATGTTTTCTAGTGTTTCTCAGGTTTGTGATTTTGTTTCTTCTTTTGAGAATCGATTTGTGATGATTATGGGCACTTAATTTTGTTTTCTTGATGGTGTTGCAAACCCATGGGAAGACTAGAGACTTGCACTTATGAAATATTTAAACGTTCCTATTCATATCAGAACGCATAATACAGTATACGGCACTTGTTCTGATATCATGGCTCTGCTGATGTTGTTAAGATGTTCTGATGCTGTAGATCAGGGAGCACAAGAGGTTCTGTGAATGGAGAGATCATTTTACTCACTGCATTGTAGATCCTGTGAGATTTGCATCCTGTGCTAGTAATGAGGGAAAACAACCTAGCAATTGTGTGTACTCCTAATCTGCAGATCTTTGCTTTGGAGAGGCCTGCAAATGAGTTTCACTGATGCAGGGTAGATTTTTATTTCCTTCCCTTGTGTAGTCCAAATAAACAAGTTTGTGTGAAGTGAGAAGACTTTGTCCTACAGTGAATTTATTAATGTTGTGTATATTTGCTTCTCTTTTTATTTTCAATCTGCACAGATTAACTTTGTGGTACAGTCTAGGGGGCTGGGGGTTGTGTTTGTTTTTCAGTAGCCACTGATAATATGCTGAGTCACCACATTGCATAACTGCTTTTTCTCTTGCTGTTTAGAGAAAAGATAGAGAAGACTAATAACCAGTTACGAATTGTGCAGGATTCTGAACCAGCCAGAAATCAGAGTTTCACAGAATTAATTTCAGAGCTTCGAGCAGCACAGGTAGGTATACACCAAGCCTATAAGGTAACAGAGTAGTGCCTTTGCTTGTAGCACAGAAATACAAATAATACCACTGGAAACATGAGGAGCACACGTGGCCCAATGCACACAGGCCTCATGTGTGCACAGCAGATCAGGATAGGAGCTCAATAGCAGTAACTTACCTACATGCAATTGCCTACACACTCGGTCTGTTTACTGGCTGCTCCCAAAATCTCAGCCCCCCAGTTGATTTTTGATGTACCTGTGCATACCTAGGACCAAGGGCCTCCATCTCTAGAAGTGCCTTTGGCACCGAGACCTTTTGTCCTACTTGGTCTTGAAGTTCGCTAGTGTTCATATGTAGCAAAAAGAAGAAAGACTGCCTGCAGAAAATGGCAAGAATAGAATGTAGTGAGGTAGACTGTTGGACAATACATCTGCCCATTTAACCTACAGTCTTCAGTCTCAGAATTAAGGCAAGCCATTTTCTTTACTGACCCTCTCAAAAGGCAGAGGTTTTCTACTTCTATGACAATTAAGTGAGGCATAAAAAGTCTGGGGTTTGGGGTTTTTTTTTTTAATGTTTAGCTTATGTTTTCCCATGCTCTGCTATAGCAAGACGTGAGAATACCAAAATAAAAGACCTTATTGTTGCTGTTGTTGGATGCAACTGTTGTGATTTAATCTTTGTATGATGAAAAGGCATGCTCTGGGGTTTTGTTGATATTATGTGTTTAGTTTTTCATGTTCTACTGTTTTCTCTAAAACCCAGAAAGAAGAAGCTAAATTACAAGAAGAGATAAGACGTCTAAAACAAGATAAGCAAGCTCTTGAGGTAGACTTGGTACAAGCTAGAAAAGAGAGAGATTTAGCAAAAGTCCAGATTGCATCTGCATCAAGTAAAGCACCTTCATTTTGTTGAGTAGTTTTGCTTACTTTGTATTTCAGTAAATAAATATGTAAAAAAACCTTCTTTCTTAATAAAGTATTCCTTAGTGAAATGCATCTAGACCTTTTCCAAATATTGTCAAAACTTTTAACAAAAGCATACAGTGAAGGACATGCTGCAGTACATTTGGTACTCTATTAGAAAGTATCTTCATGTATCCAACCAAACTCTTTGTTGTGGTCTGTTAAGTTTGATTTCTTGCCCATCTTTCACTAGACATAGCAAACAGATGATTTCAATTATGTGACAACTCTATTCATAAGAAAAGATTTACTATGCTACATCTTAGTCTCCTATTTAGCTCTTGCCCATTTTTTACCTATAACTAATGCCTTGGGCCTTTTTACAGCATTCTTATCAGAGCTTTTTCCAATTTGAATTAATGAGAGAGGACTCCAAAGTAGACTCTCTCATTTCCAGTGTCAGGCATCACGAATGCTAAGTGTAGTAATATTTACCTCCGTATCTCTTCTGAAAATGCTTAATCCCTAAATGGGAGGAGTATGATCAATACACATCTAAGCATATATTCTATGTTGTCATTCATCTTGATGCTGAAGGTCTGTTTACTAGAGCATGATCAAGAATAGATCTCCCTGAGATTCCATTTTAATATGTTCTGTGGTGAACTGTGAGCCATTGAGTATTGCTACGTATGAGAGAAATAAAGGGGGTTTTGCAAATACCATTGCTTTTAAAATCGTAATTAGGATCTGGTTTTAAAATTACTACAGTAACAGAGTTGTCAAAATGCTAAATGTATGAAATATGCTGAGGAAAACAGTGTTGACTAATTACTCCTTCCATGCATAATTACTAATAAAACAATTCTAATAATGTCTTATTCTTGTAGGTGAGAAGTCTTATGAATTTAAAGTTATGGAAGAATCATACAAACAGGAAATCACTCATTTGAAAAAAAGACTTCAGTGGTATGCAGAAAATCAAGATCTTCTGGATAAAGATGCAGTCCGTCTTAAAGATGCAAGAGAAGAAATTGAGAAACTAAGGCTAGAGGTGATAATATCTAGCTTTTTTTAAGAAGTTGGAATTGGAAATTCTTTCTTTTTCCATGATGAGTGTAATTTAATAATTT
The DNA here is from genome assembly GCA_013400435.1 of Pycnonotus jocosus. Lineage (NCBI taxonomy): Eukaryota > Metazoa > Chordata > Aves > Passeriformes > Pycnonotidae > Pycnonotus > Pycnonotus jocosus. The sequence goes on from VWYP01014334.1 coordinate 11,190, forward strand.
CCTTCATAATAATCCCTTTTTTTTTGTATATTAGATTGGTTCTATTGGACGTCTTGGCTGTGCTTCTGGGAACAAAAAATCACATGCTTCCCTAAAACCTTCAAATTTCTTGACCTAAGAGAAAGAAGTATATTGTTACATTAACAACTGGGAGCACCCCTCTGCTCATTATCTTTTCCTTCTTTTTGCTCCATAGTAACTTAGGCCACCCATGTTTTTTTTCTCTTAGGTACCAATTCTAAATTCTTTCTTAGGAAAAACTCCCTGGTTACTGTAGTAGGGAGGGAAAATCCAAAACACTTGAAATCTAAACCAAAATAATACATGAATCTTTAATACTCCTGCGGTTTACATTGTCTATTTGTCAGTACATTGGACTTAGTATTCACAAAACCAGTAAGTTCTACCAGTGCTGAAACGTAGCTGATCCTGGAAATTTTTTACAGTGTTTTATTAGAGAGACCGCAGATGAAAGGTGCCTCTGAAGGAGCAGCCAGGGTCAGACACCACCATATCAAGCTTTGATCAAGATATCATTCCTGTGAAAGAAAATATTTTTATTGGTGTGTTCTCTGGGCTGGACTGGTGTCTAAAAGTTCTGTTGCTTAGAGCTGTGACTTCATGGAAATAATCAAATTAGTCAAACCGTGTAATGCTGACATAAATGCATGACTTACGCTAATATTACCAATGTGGGAGATAATTCCAGATAGGAATATTTTTAAATATCCAGGGTGTCATGTTCCTGTACAGATGTCATAGTGGCTAATAAAGGTAGGATATTCAATTTTAGATTATAGCTTTGAGTCCTCATGGCCAGACTTCATGGGAGTGCAGGAACATGAATTATCCAGGTCCTTCCCCTGATTCTGGGACTCAGCTTTTATTTAGGCACAACATAACATTGCCTTTTGGCTGTTTCTTTATCTCGTCACATAGTGTAGCATTGCAAATCACAAACCATTTCTTAAACTCATCCTGAAATCATGGAATGCACTGTAGTATTTTATATGATAGTTTATTAATCAAGCCTGCATACTAGCAGTATGAAAGAAAGAAACAATTTTACTGATATGAAGATAAGAGTGTCCCAGGGCTGAAATTCTCTCTTAGATTTACATATCTAGTTTCAGTTGCTTTGGAGAAGGAAGCTGTCATGTCGGTTAAGAGTCTGAAGAATCATTTAGTACAGAAATTACCATTACAAGATTTTAAGTGGCAGAATACTTCCATTATATTGTGTGTGTTTGAAATGCTTTTGTACTACAGGAAAATGTCTTTGAATACATACTTCAATTTATCTCCTCATAAATTGGACAGGTCGAGAAGCTCAGAGCTGAAGCAGGAGATCAGTGTGTGCAACAGAAGAAACGTTTGCGAGACAGAGCAGCAGATGCTAAAAGAATTCAGGATCTTGAGCGACAAGTATGCAATGAAAGAACTGTCCTTCATTTAACCTTTGTTTTAGATAAGTCTCTTAAAACCCCAGTGCTATAAGGATAAAGCATAGCATGAAGTTCTGTGATAAAGTAACTTGTGTTATTGAACACTTAAAAACACAAAAAGTTGCAATTACTTAGTTAGAAAGAGCTCTTCTTGCTACTATGTTCTAACAAGCTGATATCTCTTTTAAAATCTTAAAATTATAGAATTTCTTTGAAAGAGGCAAGAGGGCAAAAGCCAAAGCTTCCTGAATTTTAGGAGGTGGCAATTGCATTAGTTAGGGATGTGGGACTCACAGGCAAGAGCCCATGCTCTTTGCACATTTCAGATATGAATATCTTATCCATAGATAAGAAAGGGACTTGTTATTGGTGTTGCATGCAAAGTGTTAGTTTTACATCATTGTAGATTACAAAATAAAAGGCATATAATCTGTTATTGGGAGAATAATTCCAATATTGCTATGAAATATCTTTAACAGTTGGAAAAGTAGAATGTGAATGCAAATCCAGAAAAAAAAGCATGTTCACAGCATTAGGAGCCGTACTCAAATCCCGTTTTTTGACTTTCTTTAGACTATTGACAGAAGGCAATCCGAAGACCAGAGCAATATTTTATTTAAGATGATGTATAAGTTAGTCAGTAAGAGACAACGAGTATTGCATTTCTATAAACAAAAACATAAATGAGAGGAATATAAAATAATTCTGAATATATGCATCTATAGTTTTCATTCTTCCACATTAAGGGAATGAAATTTGTTAACATTCTGTCACTTATTTCTGTTCCCTTTTCATTAGAACTTTATTATTTTTGTCCTTTGACTTAATTTTGTTGTGAATAGATCAGAGAAATGGAAGGAATTATAAAAAGAAGGTATCCAAATTCCTTGCCTGCTTTGATTTATGCTGCCGCTGCTGCTGAGAAAACAAATGATCTTTCAGCTAAAACAAACACAGTTGAATTTTTGGAGAGAAGAATAAAGAAGTTAGAAACAGAACTTGAAGGTAAAGATGATGAAGCTAAGAAAAGCCTCCGTGCAATGGAACAACAATTTCAAAAAATAAAGGTAAAAGTCCACTTCACAAGTAGTAGTCACAAGGCAACTGGAGTCTAACACAGGGTAGTAGTTAAAACTGAAGGCAAAAAACACATTCAAGGGGAAAAAAGAGAATTTAGAACCAAAATTTCAGTACCTGCAGCGTTGCTTTTTATCTTCATTTCTGCTAGAGTCAGGATTGAATGCTCGAGAAGGTATTTTGTATTCGGACTCGGATGTTCATTAATTCTTATCTATAGTACAGTTTCATAGGCTGTGATCACATCTAACAAACAAAGTAAAAATGGAGCCATCTCTATCTCTTTACAAGGCCTTTTAAGGACAAAGTGTCCAATGAAGAAATGACGCCTAAATTATTTTTTACTTTTAACCCAGTAACCAACCACCTGTAGTCTGCAATGTGGACTTTTTTTCTCCAATTACAAAATACCACCTAGATTCATGAAGAATAAGGTGAAAAAGAAGGACTCGCCTGTGCTCTAAAACCTCCATCTTGCTTTATATATATTACTATATTCTAAAACCTCAAGCTCTTAAGTTTTCCACCATGTGATATTACACACTTCTATTCAAACTACACACCCATAATCCCAGTGCTATTAGTCAATTTTGGAAGCCTTTTCCAAAGCCTCAGGTCAAATGCAGTGTTTTCTTGGGGATCAGTGCCTGTCAGCACAGAAGGTCTAAAATTCTGAGTGCCTAGGGTTCCAACATTCAAGCACCTAAGATAAAAATAGCATTGAAATTGCTAGGGTAGTATTGAAACAAAGAGGACATGGTCTCGAGGCATAATAATTTAATTCTTACAATTAAAGTAATTGGTTTTCACCCTGTGAGTCAGAGTAGCTGCTTATCTAATTCCTTGCTGTACCAAAGGCTGTGATTTGAAAGGTCTGCTGACTGAGCATTTTTGCAGGGAACATTGGGAACCACTAAACATGCTGTCCAAAAATTACATGATAGTGAGCCTAAAGACTCAGGTTAGCGTGGTAGTCTGGAATTTTACTTCAAGGAAAAGATGCTTGAAGAGCAAGAAAGGAAAGCATTGGCCAGTTGTTCCACCTTTTCTCCATGCATTGCTCATTATACTTTCTTGAAAGGCCATCCAAGCTATTAAGGTTAGGTTTTCCTCAGCTCATTAGGAGGAAATTCTGTGTCTCTCTGAATTCATACTTCTATCTTCATACTTAAAAATACATGAAAAGAAAGATCTGTTCTATTAAAAATTAAGATGTTTTGAAAAATGTGAAATACAGTTTTGAACATGTGACATGAATGTTTGCCAGCTGACACATAACAAGTACATAATGACAAAATTAACATTGGTAGCATCTGAAGAGAATTCACATAAAAATGAAATATTTTCTTGTCAATATAATTTTCTATCCCATAGTTACTGCATCCATTGTGATTAGATTATCTTGTAGTAAATGTTTCCAGTAATTCTGTTTTACAGCAGACTTAATTATTTCACTCACTAATTTCTGAACTGATGAGTAGTTTGTTAATAATCCTGATTTGTATCCTGTCTTCTGAAATCTTCCTTCAGATGGGCAGTAACTTCAAAGAATAATAGGAAGAAGTAATAATAACAGTATACTTATGAAACTGCTTTTTTTGTCCTTGCTTTCTACTCCCCTCCTAGATGCAGTATGAACAAAGACTTGCAGAGCTTGAGCAACTACTTGCCTATGAATTTATGAATGAAACACCAAAACTGAATGGTGAAAAAGCCACTTCTACGGAACTTGAACAGGAGCTTCAGAATCTAAAGAGGACCCATCAGATCACTGTTGGAAACCTCCAAACAGAAATTGAAAATCTTAAAAGTCAAAATTCCCAATTAAAACTCAGAAGTAAAAATGATAATAAGGACTTAGAGTCCATGGACTCTAAGATGAAACAAGGTAACACAAAAGACAGGTTGTTAAAACTAAATGAAGAACTGGTCACCAAAAACAGAGAAATACAAGACCTCACAAAAACTGTAGAGAAACTTCAAAAAGAAAGGATGGCAATGTTGTGTGATAATAATATGAGAAATAAAACAAATAGTAATGGGAACTCTGCCGAGGTCTTGAAAAAGAATACTTCAGCAACAGATGGAAGGAATTCCAACAACACTGAAGCCTGTCTAAGCATTTTCAATGGTGACAAAATACACCAACCACATAGCTTTTCTGATTCTCATCTCTCGGAAGTTCTGCAAGAAAATGCACATCTGAAAGAGGAGCTGGAGAGATTGACCCTAGAAATGAGCCAGCAGAGGGTTAAGTCTCAAGCAGCACTGGCATATTCTGAAAGTAACATACGAAGGTAAATGCTCAACATATTCCTTTAAAAACCTTCTTAAAGTGTTGGCAGATGTAGGCTTGAAGTAGCACATTAACGTGTCAGCCATGTGTGAAGGTTGCTCATACTTTCATTTGTACTGTTTTCTGGCTTTGGAAGGGGTTTGGAGGGGTTTTTTGTTACTTTGGGTTGGGTTTTTTTAAGCAGTGCACTGTCACAGTTCTTTCTACAAGCAAACCTGTATTAGTGCTTTTATTAATACTACAATTTCTTATGCTTGTAAGTAAACTGTCTCAGTGTAAATCATATCCTAGGTGCTTTGTGTTGTATAGCATTAATATTTGGTCCACGTTCTCTCCTTGAAACCTGGGGTATGCCTTCAGTGGGATTTACTTGGCCAGCTGGAGGAACCTTATACTTTACCTAGTCTCCCTTCACAATCAAAGTAGAAGAAATTGGCATATTTAGATTGCAATACATTATTTTCTAAAATAGATACCTGAAAGAAGATAGCTTTATTACAATTAAAAAGCATGTGCTTTCTCACCACTGTTTTTATAAGAGGAACCAGCAAAGATGATTGACTGAATTTTCTGTATCCAAACAGCCTCTGGTTGGATGATATACATATCCACCATTGTAGGTTTCCCCCCCTTTCCTCCCTTCGGAGCAATAGAAGTAATGGTGGTCCTGTCTTGCAAGGTTTTGTTGTGAAATATCAAAGATATGCTACCTTTAACATTTTTGTTATTTTGTGTGTTCAAGTGAGAAGCTGCTGCGTTTTTGAAGAACTGTCCGTAGCTGCTTTGTTACATCTCACTTTTCTCTTGCTCTGTTCAGGATGCAGGAAGACACAGCAGAATACATTGCATCTCTGAAAGCTTCCCACCAGAGGGAAGTCGAGGAGATTGTTTGCCAGCATGCAAAGGAACATTCTTCTTCTAAAGTAGCTGAACTAAAGAACAGAATTTCAACACAGGAGGTAAGATACAGTAGATACATTACTTACATATAGATATATATGTAAGTTATTTCTTTCTGTATTGCTATAAACTTACTTTCTGTGAAGTAGGACCTGTTGTTTAAAAATCATCCTGTGCCACAGTATTCACAGAATCCCAGAATAGCTGAGGTTTGAAGAGACCTCTGAAGGTCATCTTGTCCAGCTGCTCTGCCCAGGAGAGTCATCCAGAACCATGTCCAGGTGGCTTTTGAGTATCTCTAAGGAGGAGGATTCCACCACTTATCTGGGCTGTTTTACACATGGTATAAAGGGTAGAAGAGCTGTTTCATTCAGATTATTTAAGAACACTTTAAAATGAGAAAAATAACTTGAATGTTGAGGCTTGTTTTCATATACTACATATGTACCTCTTGCTATTTAACAGCCCATGCACACACACATGTTGGAGGCAGTGCTGGTAATGCACACATCACTTACACCTGCACTACTACAATCACAGAATCAGAGACTGTTAAGGGGTTGGAATGGACCTCAAAGATCATCTACTCAGAAGACCCCTTGCCACGGGCACAGACACCACCTACTAGACCAGGTTGCTCAAGGCCTTATTCAACCTGGCTTTGAACACAGCCAGGTTTGGGGCATCCACAGCTTTCCTGGGCAGCCTGTTCCAGTGTCTGATTACCCTCACAGAAAAGAATTTCTTCCTAATATTTAACCTAAACTTCCCTCTTTCAGTTTGTGCCCATTACTCCTTCTGCTGTCACTACAGCAGTGATGAGTCTCTCTCTGGATTCCTTGTAGGCCCCTTCAGATACTGGAAAGTTGCTATGAGGTCTCCACACAACCTTCTCTTCTCCAGGCTGAGCAGCTGCAACTTTCTCAGTGCTGCTTATTTTTTCTGTACTTGTCCTCCATAGGTTTTCACAGGTTTTCATGGGTGTGTGTGCTAACAACAACATATTTTTAAACCTTTTGTAGATATTAATAAAACATCTTCAAGAACAACTTGGTGAACAAGAGAGACGTCAGGAAGCTCTTTTAGTTTCACAGATAAGAGAGCAACTTCTACAAAAAGAGGTATATTTAAATTTCAGTGGGAGCACCTTAGTCTAAGAAGAGTTTTCATCCTAATTCACGTCAAGCTTCAAATAATATATCGAAAAATAAGTCTTAGAAACAAAATCATTGTCAGTTGCTTCTACATCAATTATCCCTGAGAATGCAAGGTTTTTCTAGTGTGACCGGGAGAGCAACACAGAACAGAATGCAGAACTTTGATCTTTTTTGATTTTAATTTTTTTTTATTTTGTTTGAAATGTCTGACATCTCTGTGAAGTTTGATCAGCAGGTTAATCCAGATTTTCATATCCTCTGTGAGTTATGGTGGGTAGTGATAAATAGACCATAGAAACCAAGTTTTTCTTTATTCCTCTCTATTGAGAGGATTTTATATTATTGTTTTCAAAAGTTTTTCTTTTTTCATCCTCCATTGCCATCCTCCATCTTTGGTTTTGAGTTAATGTTGTGTCAAATTGCTGTCCACCTTTTAGCTCAAGCTTTTAGAATCACTGGCTATGCTTTTGTTGTTTTTGAAGTATTGCCAGTCTTTTTGTTGCCACCTCTTGTTCAGGAGCAGAATGTAGCCTGTCTCAGCATTGTGCTATACTTCATTCACCATCTCCTTGATGTATGAACATCACTAATTTTAACTTAATTTTGATAATTGCAAGAGTTGTTAAAAGTGATTAATCTTAATCTTGCTAAACTCAGATATATCTGGGTATTTATCTTACACATGCAAAGTTCCACCTATTGTGATGTATTTATATTAAACTGTGGGTTTGTATGGGGAGAAAAAATATGTCCTATTAAACAAGTTCTGTGTTTGCAGAATAGAGGCCAAGACTTTGGGTTCATATAGTTGTTGGCTTTCCTTAAAAAGCTTGTTTCATTCCAGTGGTGTCAGTATATGTAATACTTCTTCCTGGAAAAACAGGGCAAGAGTACATTGAGACAAATGTTATTATTTCCTCTATGACTGCTTTACAGATTATTAACAGTGGTGATTTAAGAGAGTGATCATCCAATCTGACCCACATGGTAGAGGCCAACTTCAAGGTGCTGGTGTTTAACAAATTATAAAGGAGTATCTTTGTTAAAGAAATAATTGCAAGACTGTACAGAGAGAAGTAGCTACATAAAGCCTTGCTTTTGCCCTCTAGCACTATTTCTGTGCTGCTTTTAAAGTGCATCTTAAGCATTAAATGGTTAAATTAGTTTTACTGAGAAAAGAAGACTACTAAACTTCCAAATGGAAATAATAGTGATAGGGGAAAGCACCTCACTGGTAACAGGATTAATATTCTCTGTCTAAAATGGTCATATGTCCAAAAAGGCAAAGTTTTCCTGAGGCTTCTTGGAAGATTTTTATTTAAATACTAATCTCATAAATGCTGTTCATGGATGTTTTCCATTAACTGAGTACTTCTTTTCCTTAACAGCTTGCACGTAGCACTGCATTGTATTTGACGTGGTTCTGTTGCTGGAAAAATACACAGAGCCTATTTTCTCCTGGGGCTTTTTTCCCCTCATGAGATCATTCCGCTATGATTTTTAATTGTATTTAATAATATACTTAAGACCACACATCAGCCCTTCCCTTCAGTCTGGCAACTTTGCAGCCAAGCAGCAGACGCTCACTTGCACAGCCCTTTTCAAACTAAGGCTTCTGCTCCTCTGACAAATGTGGCTGAACAGGTTGAATGCTGCTGGGGTAATGGAAAGGCAAAACTGTACTGACATAGGCCTTGTTATTTTAGAAAACCACCTTAAAATATGGAAATAATAGTAAGCTGCCTTAGAGTCACTTCTCAGTAAGAGGGACATCTTATGAGGACACAATGGTTCCAGCTACTTGAGTTCACAGCAGAGAGCCAAGGATGGCTGAGTGCTTGAAGAGGATTAGCAGCTCTCAAATATATTGACTAAGGGGAGCTAAGGACTATCATAAAGGATAAAGATGTCGAAGTTTTCACTTTAGTTTACTTACACACTTGAAGAGTGACCAAAAAGTACTTTGGATGTTAAATGAAGGAATATCAAGTTACTTAAAATAGGCAAAGAATGAGAATAAACCAGTAGGGCTTTATAACAAAATTTCCTTGAATTTCTGGAGAATTAAGAAATCAATTTTAAGTAATTGTCAAGTTGGTTTTACCTGGTAATTACTAAGCTTACATGCAGGCTTGTAATCATCTCTCTTAGCAGCATGTCTTTAATTAATTTAGTCCTTAGAAATACACTGGTATCTTTTGTATTTAGTCTTTATCTTGGGTGTGAGAAGGGATTGTGTAAAAATATCTAATCATAATATTCTCCGTTAACTTTTGTTGTATGAGATAGAAAATGTGACAGAACACAATCCCTTCATAACATTATTAACAGGATTTGATTTATCAAAAAAGGACTAGACTTTCATGTCCTCAGACTACTTCGTACAAATGAAAAATCCTAATATAAGTCCCTGAATTCTTGTTAAAGCTTTTGAACAAATGAGATTTCTCTTTTATGTCTTCCTCTCTACAGCTTTTGAATGTAATGATTAAACAATGCAAATATGTTTTTAACAGAATCTGGTTTATACACTGCCTAACACAATGATAACAATTTTCATCAATTTTCTTTGACTGTAGGTGACAAAATTGTTGGAAGAACTGAGAGAGGCTAGGGAGAGCCAGAGTCCTGAAATGAAACATTTCTTGTGTCTGGAAAAGAAAATCAAGCATATAGAGAGCAGATATGCAGAAAGAGAACATGAAATTCAAAAGGTACACCAGTGCATAACTGCATTTGCTTCTCAAGAGCAATTTATTGGTTTAGCTATAATTTTGTGGTATTTATTCAGGCTTTTTTAGCTCACACTGCAGGAAGGAAGTAGCTTTTATACAGCCATGGTTTTGTCTTTGCCTGCTAATGCAAGTGAATGGAGGTGCAGGCCTGGTCAGCTCGACCCTGCTGTGGTAATTAGTATTACTTGTGTAGCTTCATTGGAGCCTGGTCTAAGAAGGCTTTGCTGTTCCAGAGGTTTGGACAGTGTGACCTCTGGAGTCAATATCATTATTTCATACTTCAGTTACACAATGAAAATGAGCTACTGAAAACTGACAAGAGTTTGGAATGCAGTGTCTGAGCTATAATATATTCTTCAACTGAACTGTAATTATCTAGTCCTAGCAGCCCTATTCAGGAAAGCTATGTTGAAAGTATAGAAATACCTTATTTTATTTTAAGTTTTAAACCAGATCTCAAGGAATATACTTTTAATGTACAGATTTTTTTTTGTCATAGAAGGATTTCTTCTTGTACATTTCTGTATCAGATACTTATTTTCTGTCAAAAAAGTCCTGTGCATAAAACAAGCCATTGGATTAAAAACAAATCCTGTTGCCACTGTTGTTCTCTTTTTTTTTGTTCACATTCTGTCCTGCTAAAGGTAACTGTAATGCAGTTCATTTTTTTGCTATTAATTTGCTTTTATATAATGTGAGGATGTCTTTACCATTTCTGTGAAGTGTTTGCTGCTGCCTACTCTGTGATCTAGCTCTACTCAATACCAATAGTATTTACTAAGATGTTTTGTAATGTCTTGGGATTTTTTTTAAAGAAATAATGTATACATAATTAGTACAAAATAATTTCATCTTTTTGTGATGCTTCTGTCCTTGTTACATATTAAGCTTTGGGTTTTGTCCTAGTTTTTCTCCTTTAACCATCAGCACTGGGGTATTGAACAGTTGCCCAAATGAATTATATCAAAATGAATAGTGTAGAAAAGGAAATTGTTGAGCATGAAGTTAACAGGTTAACTTTAGTATCAAACTGCAAATATGGTAATTAGGGCCTTTAAGTGATAGGCTTTCTTTAAAGAATCTATTACAATTAATTGTGGTGTGGAGATTTTAATATTTTATGACACTTCTTATGTTGTGTAATTTAATAGGATTATGTCAGGGATTCATGTTATTCAGACCTTTATCTGTAGCAGCATCAGATTTTTGTGGCTACAGGACAATTTCTGATAATTCATAGATCTTGTGGTTTTTAAAAGTAGTGTAGTAGGCTACACCATGTCATTCAGATTTAGTTTGTTGTGCAGAGCGTTATTTTAATTACCGCATTTAAGTGGCAATTCAAAAAGTGTATTTTGATTTATAGAGGATTTTATGTTATGTGCTCAGCTTTGTCTTAAATATTAAAATTTAATTGCTGCTTTCGAGAGGATAAGTTAAATTCTCCAAGGGCTCATTAGTCAATAATCAATTCTACCCTTCTGTCACTAATGCAGATATTTAAAGGAATTCATTGCTATCAGAATGATTTTTGTAATATTCAGAACAAATGGCTTCTGCTTAATGTGAGCATTGAGCTTTGATACTGAGCATCAGATAAAATGATGTGGCACATTTTTGCAAAGTGGCAGCGCTGGCTGAGTATTGGCATAGGAAGTCACAGTGCTGACTTTCTTCTACTTTGCAGGCAACCCAGCTAACACAGCACATTTCTGAGGTAAGGCAAACCCAGGAGGTTGAGAAGTGGCGAAGGCTGGCACAGCAGAAGAATCAGGAACTCGAGAAATTTCGAATAGAATTGGATTCAATACTGGATGTTTTACGTGAACTGCAGAAACAAGGGGTTGTTATTCCTGCACCTGATTCCAGTGGATTCAGAGTGACAGACAGCTCTTGGAAGACATGACGTGGTAGTAGTTAAGTAGAGCAACAGAATTTTAATATTCAAAGTTATGTATAGAAAATGTTACTGAAAATCATTATTGTAATGTGTATAAATTGCATTGCATTCTGATCTTCTCTGGAATCTCTCATGTCCAAAGGCAGATTTCCATTGAGCAATACTCTAGTCATACTGTTTGTCTTCTATTTTTTTAGTAATAAATTTACATATTTTTTAAATAATAGGAATATTGAGGTTATTCCATAAATTCAACTACCATTGAAAATTTTCCTTTTTCACAGACTGTAAAACATGCCTGAATATTTTTGATTTCTGGCTTGTCTTGTAATGATTCCTTTGCAAAAAATTTGAGTGGTGAGCTGTTTGGTTTGTATGTTTAGTGTATAGCATTCATGTATTTCATTCCATAGGGCAGGAAAAGTGTCTTCTTCCAATTTGCTTCTCTCCCTCCAATTCATATATCTCTTCCCTTATCTTTACAACCCCTTTCCACTTTAGTGAATGATTGGAGGGCTGGAACAGAGCAGGTATTCCCTGATGGTGCACAAATTCAGGCTATTCTTTGTTTCCTTTTCAGATTCCAACTGTGGTGGTAAGACTGATGGCAGAGTGGGTCTAGCTGAATTTTTTCAGGGCAGGTACAGAAAAAAACCTACAAAATACAGTGTGAGAGTAGTTATTGGTGTCCCTTTTAAAAGGGAAGGTTGTACTGATAAGGTTTTTACAATGGGCTGTTCAGCATCTGATAGTAAGTACCACTGTAGGTGATCTTGACAGACAAAGAGACCGGTCAGATGTGAAGACAATGTGCTAAAGGTCAGATTTCAGGGATGTGTAGGTGGGGAAATTTAGAGTTAAAATATGAGCAAGTTAAGAAAGGGGCCAGGGAAAAAATAAACAAACAAACAGGAAGAAAAACAAATAAAAAACCCCAGACCAAAATACCAGACATGGAGGTAACTTTCTGCTGAGCTGACAGGCATCGTGGCAGGTAGCACACTGAATGTTGGAGGTTGTTGCCTTCTCCATCCCCTCAGGCCCTGCCACATACACACCTGTGCTGTAGAGGGGGTACATAGGAGCAATTCCTGCTGCAGCACAAATGTGTACCTTAGGGTGCTACACTTTTGGTCTCTTCTTTCAAGAAATGGACCCAGTGGAGGGAAAGAAGAATCATCACTCGAGGAAATGTAGCTCTAGGAACCTCTGAAGCTGTAGGATCTGCACTGCACCAGAGAGGAGACTGGGGGGATGATGAGCATGGCCATTACACTTAATATATATGAAAAACCTGCTGCTAAAAGCAAGAAGCAGCAATTAAAAATAAGGAAAATTTGAAATAGAGGATGATAGCAATTTGGTGGTTGGAAGGAATGCTTTCCCAATAAATCAGTACATTATTAGTTTGACGTTTCAGTAGCTGCAAATCCTTCAGAATTCCATAGCACATATATTGAGCTCAATCAACTATGCTTGTTTAGGACAAAGAGAAGATGAAAGCTAGAATGGACTCCTTAGGTCCTTGAGGACCTGCAGTACTGGTTGACCCTAGCATTTAAGTCAGATAGGAAATAGTTTAGGTCTGTGTCTGTGTGTTTATGTATTGTGTTCTTCAGGGACCAGCAGTAAACATGCATTTTGTCTCATACAAGTATGCGGCTGAGCATGCATAAAAACATTTGTGTATAGAAAATTACACCATATAGACATAGACAGTGCTTAAGTGCAAGATTTTTTCTTTTTGGCACATACACAAACATAAAATGAGCCTGTATACAAATATATAGATATTTTAAAAGGATGGTTCATTGCCAGTTAATATGGTAATCTTGATTGTTTCATGATCAGATATTTTCAGTATTTTTATTTTGTCCCCATCCAACAAAGTATTTGTCTATATTCATAAAATGTGTAAATATAAAAATGCTTTGTATATAAAATATCAGCTATGTGTAAATATTACACCTTTTCTTGATTTAAGTCTGTTTTGCAAATGAAAAGGATAAAAATTGAATCATTTCAACTAATTTATTTCCTGTACAATTTGCTGTATATGTAACACTGTATTAAAGTGTGTGACCCGAAGAGATGTTTTGTACTGCAGCCCTTGTGTTCTGAGAGGCCAGGTCCTGGATGGAGAGGTTCCTAGGACAGGAATCCTAGAGGAATCCTTTCTGGTTACTGGAAACTCTCCCATGTATGGTGCTTAAGTCATCAAGAGAGGGTTGCCCTAATGTTCATGCAGTTCATTCAAACACTTTTTACAATTTGTACAGTCAGTTCTCAGCCAGTGCGGGTATTTTATGTAGTTGGAGCTAATTTCTCTCTCTAAGTCAGTTTTACTGAGCAGGGACAATATTATTTACCACTAGTGTAAACTATCAGATGATTTATACTGTTTTCTTACAAGCATTTATGCAGTTGTACACTCACTGAAGCATGGTCTTCAGTTTTTAGGCATTTACCATTAAATGTTTGCTGTACATGATAACAGACTCTCTCTGGGCTAGAGTGGTTGCAGTTGGGGTGTCCTTTCAGAGAACTAAGGTGCAAGTTTTTAAGTTCTCAAGTTGTCACTGACTCTCTGAGGATCTTTCACACAAAGTGTGATCTTTCAAGGAGTTACATAATTATGTACTCCTCATGTATATTTTTCATCTTCTTGTGCCATCCTGTTTCATCATGCATTTCCAGGAGGCAGCATAATGGATTGACTAAAAGAATCACACATCATGTGTTTAAGTCATTGCCTAATGCTTAGCGGGACTTCATCTGTTTACAGAAAAGCAGCTGGAGAGAATAATAATTTGAGGTGTCATGATTGAAGCTTTTAAGAAATCACATGAACAGCTGGCTAGTTGACTCAGTGACCTAGATTGCTTCAAGAGAGGAAAACATGGTGTGCAGAAAAGGATCAGATTTCATCACAGCACTTGGGGCAGAGACAGCAGCAGTGTGTTCCATTTCAAGTTTATGAAATACATGTCAAAATTGTTCATGTAACAAACTGGTTATTGTGAGTGAAGACTTTATGTGATAGCACATAATACATTTTGAAGGCTGCCACTCTATCCCATCTTTAACCTATTCTAGAAAGTATAAGGAAAAAGGACAAGTATACCACCACTGGCTGTGCAAATCCCCTTCCGGGTCATGCACCAAGTGCTCCCCTGACTCTTGAACAGAAAATCAAGTGATATCTCTGAATTGAAACTGGCCTTTCATACAGCTAACTACATACCTCTCATCCAAAAAGAAGAAAGCACAGGCCTCCAACTCTTGCTCTCATTGGAGAACATGTGCTAGAAGGTTCTTCTCTGCTGTCCTTGCTGCCTGTCAGTATCCAAGGCTTAAAAATGGCAAAAAATGTGAGGGTTACAGTATTTAAGGTCAAAGGCTTAAGTGCATAAATACTTAATTTCATGACAACTATACCTCATTGACTTCACTTTCCAGTCTGAGACTGTATAGCTGGATTGAAGTAGAGACAATCACAGTTTTACCATTCTTTTACCATTCTTCCTCTATGAGCAGGCATTTACTGATGTTACATTATAGGTTGGGGGGGGTTGCCTCTTTTTTTTTTTTTTTTTTTTTTTTTTTTTTAAGATACACAACTAAAACTTGTTTATACAGAAGAGCATTTTGCAAGTATTTACCTTTGAAAACTGGGGTAAATAACTTGACCTAGTAAGTTCTTACAGAATACAAGATATGTTTAGGCAAACAAACATATGTAGCTGGTTTAGAGGAGCTATGTCTCTCTGCAGTTAAATCTCCTGAAGGTGATGCATCTATACACTAAGAGAAAACTCACAAAAATTCCATTTTCAAACACCATTAAATTCCAAGTACTCCTTTTGAAGATTACTCTGATCAGAACACTTCTGTTTCTAGTGCACCAATGAACTGATTTTCTGAGAAAAGATGATTTTTTAAAATAGGTTATATATTGCCCTTTCCCCTGAGACTAAATATGTCTGTTATTCTTAAAAAAGGAAAAAAAAAAAAAAAAAAAAGGAAGGACAGCCTTAAAACAGTTACTTTTGAAAACTGCAGAACATTTTTGCATTTGCCTTTGGCTCTGCTTTAAGGCAGAGGCAGAGCAAAAATCTGAATCAGACTATTGCTGCCACAGTGTCTCTGAAGTGGCATGGGAGCTTTACAGCAGGGACTGACAGGTTATTTTTCTGAGAAAAGCAGCATGAAGAGCTTTACATATAGAAGGGAGATAAGATGAAAAAAGTAGAACCATCATCGTGAAAGAACAGAAGCAGGAACCAAACACTTAAATAGCTTTACAGGATTAGTACATGCTGCAGAAGGATATTAACTATGCAGTATAAATGTGTTGTAAGTTAAGTTGGCATCATCTCTAGGTCATTTTAGTAAGTACCCTTCTTCTAGGCATTACTGCCAATATCCATACACAAAAATGCTTCCTTTTTCTCCCCAAAGTAGTAGTTATGTACCCAAAGAAAAGCCACTGAGATTTAAGGTAGCAGAAGAAAAGCATAGGCTAGCCTACAGGGAATAGCAGCATCTTCTTTTTCTAAAACTCCATCTGCATTGTTTTGAAACTTGTGAAACTTTTGAGATTTTTTTCCTCAAAGGGGTTGTGGAGCACTGGAACAGACTGCCCAGGGAAGCAGTGGAGTCACCATCCCTGCTGCCACCACCATCCTTAGAGGTTTTAAAAAGCCCTGTGGCACAGGGGGAGATGATTTAGAGGGGGACTTGGCAGTGCTAGTTAATGGTTGGACTTTATGATCTTAAAGGTATTTTTCCAACCTAAATGAAACAAAGTTTTAAATGCCTTAAAGGTACCCTTCATTTCTCAGTTGCAGAGATGGATTCAACACAGATTTTCCCTTCCTTCAAGCAGCATTGCTGTTTTCAAGCATGGCAAAGGAAAAAAAATAAAAATAATAGGTCAAACATTACTAAAGGCAGCTCACTCATCCAGAAATCATCTATAAAAGCCCCATTCAGTATAAGTCCCACAATGTGTTAGCAAGAGCAATATTGAGCTTCAAAGTTTAACCATCAGATAACTAACAGTTATTGAGGTGCCTTACCAGGAAGTAGATGCCATATTCAGAGACGGATTTCCCAAATTTAGGAAAAGGAAAGTCCATACCTACGGCCTTCATACTTGTGGTTGTGTACTTCCTGTGAAAGAAGACCTTTTCTGCACCTGACACATTTTACTGGAGATATGCATTGCAGCCCATGGAGCTGTGCTCATTCAGAACAGGGTTCATTTCAGTCTTCTCTGGGAAGTATTTTCAGCAATAACCCACTAATTTTATCTAGTCTCTGCTTTAAGTCTCTGCTTTAATCCTGTTGCTTGAAACACGAGCAAGTCCTGCAAAAATTACATTTGGAAGCAGGAAATTAATCTGTAAGTGGTATGTAATAAGGGCACAGGATATAAAAGCAAAAAATCTTTCCTGCAGTCTTCCTACACAATTTGTATTCTTTAAATGCTCAACCCATTCACTCTTTTTTTCCTATTTGTAAGGTGAAGAAGGGACAAATTAATCAGCATTTAAGTGGCTGAAGAATGTATCAGCACATCTCTAACCTCAAACACAGATGTGTTGGATACAAAGCACATTAATTTCAAGAAAATCCAGTTAGGCACAGTGTCTGGAATCCACTGTTTTCATCTCAATTAAGAACTTCCTGCAGAGCATACTTCAAATCCAGCAAAGAGGTTGAACCTGGTATTGCTGCATCTTACATGCTTGCTCTAAAACCATTCAGTCATTAGTTGCCATCTTTTGAAGAAAGCTGAAATACAATTTTAAGTACTCTCAAAGGTTCAGAACTTAATTCCATGTCTCAAAAATAAAGGTTGAAACTAAACCTGTTCAAATCCTTACTGAATCTTTCACTGGGAGAACAGCTGGGGTTGCAACCGTATCCCAACTAAGTACAAAGAAAAGATGGAGCAAGCACAGCTATTCTTTTGGAGTTGGTCCTCTCAACTCAAGGCCTGCTAGCACTTCACTGGCCAATGAGTAAAGAAATTACCTTTTATAAAGGCAAAAAAGCATAGGAAGGTTCAGCCTATTAGCAACAGATAACACCAGCTTAACATGCCACCACCATTTGCATGTAGTAACTTTATTGGCAAAACAAAAAGGCTTTTTCTTATTTCCTGTGATTTAGCTACTGCATCCTGTAATTACTGAATAGAAGTTCACATCAGCAATTAATAGAAAGGAAAAAAAAAAAAAAGAAAAGAGTCAAATCGCAGTTTGTGTTTGTGTGTAGAATACTAATTCCATGTCACATCACAGGGCAGCTGCTGAGGTGTCATTCCGAAGTATAATTACAGGCACCAATTCGCTTTTACTCAGCAGCAGGTGGTGAGAGCATTTTGTAAACACTGTAACCAAACAATTTAATTTGCAAGGTATTTCCTCTGGAAGCTTTGTAAATTGGGTTTAACCTGCACCAAAAACCAGTTAGGGATGAGAAATTGAAGTTAGTCCCAAGCAGATATTTATTGTGCTGCTCAGCTTCAGGCATCCTTATTGGGAGTGGCAGAAATGACAGTACCTCCCCAGAGGCTGTTTATTCCTTTCTTCCATCTTTGAGATTTACACTTTTCTTTGCCAATGATTCTTCATAGGCCTCCCAATGCCAGGCTGCAGTCTTCACAGTCTTTGTAAATTATTATTATCCTTCAGAAGCTGGTCATAAGTAATCATTTAAAAATGAAGATCAATACAAGAAACAAACAAATCAAAAAGCAAAAATAATACTGGGCAGAAGTTTTAGACAACAGAAGGCATCAGAATAAAGCACTTGGTGTCTTACTTCTTGTCTAAACTGGGTTCTATCAGGCCAGCCAGTCTTACATACAATAAAAAGCATAGGTTCAAAATACCTTCTGTCAAAAGAGCAGGAGGCCAAGAAAGGCTTCAAACTGGACAATAACGGGAATGTTTACCTTAAAGATTTTTTCAGTCAAGGATTCGATGGGAAGATTGCATAACCAGTTTGTTTTCTAAAATGATTGGTGGCTCTGAGATGAGGAGATCATCCTCACCTAATGAAGAGTTCTGCTCAGTGTTCACAAAGTTAGGAATGTTAAATTTTGTAAGACAGTGTAGGTCTTCCTCAAACATTCCACTGCTTTTGGGAACCTCCTGAAAGTGGGTATTACTCTCCAGACTTGGACCTTTCTGACTCTCTTTTTCTTTGTTCATATGGTCCACTTCATTAATGCAGAAATGGAAAAGTGACTGAGATTCTTCAGCCATGTGGTGAGAAAAGACCCTCTCCGATTCCAGAGGTCTTCCAAAATCCGCCACAAAGCTATTCATGCGAAATCTTTTTCCAGAAAGTTCTGCATTGCTATGGAGGAAAAAGAAAAATACAGTAAACACAAAAGTAAAACTATTTGAATTCTTAGCAACAAGTTTGGTTTCAGCAACCATTATGATCAGGAGAAAAGGAAACCCTACAGTTTATCTACCACAGACTTTTAAAGCCAGCACTATTTATTATTTTCTGCTGAAGCTGTTTTAAGTCTTCATTTGTCATGATAATTTTCCATGGGAGTAAGTTAATGCCAGCAACTCTTAAATGGCAGTTCTAGTACTCAATATACTATAACAATCACATCACTGGATGAGTTTAAAAACACTCTTGATTTCAAGTAATAACAATTGTTTTAAATGGCTGGTAAGAACAGTTTGAGGAAAGTCCTTGATAGACAAAATGTTTCTGAGGCACAGGCAGCTTTGCTCCCGCTAAGGGCATTGAGTGCTTGTTTGTCCAGACATCAAACCATCTTTTCCACTGGCTTCAATCAATGACATTCAGATTTCCAGATTAGGAGAGTTGGAACTAAACAATGTTGGGCTGCTTTAAGCACTGGCAGTCTTAACAATCCAGGCATCCCAGGAAGGATAGTTTAACGTGGGTTTTGGCAGTTTTCTCTATAAATCTTATCTCAAACCAGCATCAATCTGCACGGACTCATGCAGGAACCCTTTGCAGCTGGAGGTGAGAAGAGCTTAAGCTAGATGACAATTTTACAGATTCTTTGTCAGGCTGAATTTATATGCTATCATCACAAAATGCAAGTTATTTGCATTTGGAAGGCAGTAGAGGTATTCACAGAATGAGCAATGAAACATACTCTTAGAATATGAATTTTGTTAAGAACTAATAAATCACACTGTTTACATCTGAAAATGTAGCAAATGACACTGGAGTCAGATAATTGGACACCTAAAGGTCCACCCACTGAAGATTTTTTCAATCTAATTTAATTTCCTCAAGCCTGCAGTAGGAGATAAGTGCCTACAAGCTTTTGAAAGCCTCAGATGACACCTTCAGAAATCTACCCACTAAAATTTTCAGTTTCACAGGATGCCTACCATTAGTCTTTCAATCACAGTTAAAGATCCCTGCTTCTCAAAAGCTAATTTACTTCCATTACATGATGGGGGAATTCTGTCCTCACTAAATCACTTCCACTAGCCTAGAAATGAGAGCAGTTCTCTAGTTTGTCAAAACTATATTGGCTCACTCTGCATTTCAAAGTGAATCAGGTAAAGAATAACATTTAAATTGATGTAAGACTGACCAGTAACTAAGTAATAATCTTCTGTATACACAGCAGGGGGCAAACAGCCTGGAATAATTCTGAACTGACATTTATGTATTTATAATGCAGTGTAAAGCACCACTCTGAGTTTAAGTTTCACATATAATTTGGCAAATGTCTCCCAAGAGTTTCTAGGTAGTGTTGTGGCACAGACAGTAAACATGGGGAAAAAAAAAAAAAAAAAAAAAAAAAAAAAAAAAAAAAAAAAAAAAAAAAAAAAACCACAAAGAAAAAACAGAAAGAAGGACAAGCACTGTAGGCCCAGGAAGAAGTGGCTGCAGAAGAAAGTTTAAAATGCATCCACTACAGAATAAGAATTACTTCATAGGTGTGGAAAGTGCTTCACAATCCAGTGAACTATGAAGGAGCAAAGGCTAACCATGCAGAGGGGCACACAAGACTGACAATGGCAACCTAATCTTAATGGAAGAACAGAAGATGCAAATAAATTTTGCAAGGACCCAGAAGATTGAGGATATATGATGAAGCATAAACCTGTGTTCATGAGCAGGGAACACATGATCTAATAAACAGTGATATTTTTGGATTTTGAAATTCCCAAACACTATCTTTGTATTTTGGAGAGGAATTTTATTACATTTTAAAAAATTGGACTAGAAACTTGCATAATCTTGCTCATTACAATCTGCAAGAATTCCTCAGCAGATATCTTTTCAGAACACTCAAGAAAAGCAGCCTCAAAAATCACATTTACTTAATCAAGATCAACTGATTTCTTGAAAAAAAAAGTCACTTCTCTAACATTTACTGCTTTAAGATTACATCAGCCAATATTTTGTACAGATAGGTTGCATGATCTTTTGCATTTGTTACACAAATGTGCTCTTAAGGACGTTTTCAAACAGAAACAGAATGGCAGCAGAAACAGAATTTCAACAGAAACAAATATGGCATGCTCTCCTCTCCTAAGTGATGAATGAGAGCAATTTTTGAAAATTCAGATATTGCTGACAAATATTTTTTCAGTTACACAAGCTAATGTTCCAGACATATATACAAGCAAACAAAGGAGAAATGCAACAGACAATTTCCATAATTGATTAAATTTCTGCCAGTCCCTGTTCATATCCTGTCCATTCTGGTCTGAGACTGTACCTAATTCTGCACATCTTGTGTAATTTTGAAAAGTACATCCTATCATGCCCTTACATTGAGCCAAGAAAAGCATACTACTAGGGGAAAAAAAAATCAGAGTATTCTACTTTGGATCCATCCATCTGAGCCCAGATATACTTAATCTCTCACATTAATGGTACTTTAAAGAACAGCAAAATAGCCTTACTGAAGTCAGAAACTTCATCCATCCATCAAGCTGGCTTTCTCCCAGGACCCAGGAATCCTGTTAACATCTATTTCTGAGGAGGGCTCCAGGCAGCCCACTAATGAAACACTGAGTCATGAAGAGACCAGCCAGGTATAAAAATAGAAGATGCAGGCAAACTAAAACCAGTGTGCTCTGGTTTTACAGGTAACTCTTCTCCAGTTTTTATATACATGCGTCAAAAATAAGAGAACAAAACTGTGTTCACTGCCCTTAGCGTATTCCCAGAGGATTCATGTTCAGTACCATGCACGTTTCATTACCAAATGTTGAAAAAACAGTGCTCAAATTTGTTAAAGGTGCCAACTCAGCATACATAGCAAGTGGGCAAGCACTCAGGCACACAACTCCCAAAGCTGCAAAGAGTTCTATAACAAATACAGAAAGGAATAATTGGTCTTGCTCCAGCAACTGAAGAAAAATAATATTAAGGTGTAGAACAGAAGGGACTTCTGGAGGTCTGAAGCCTAATGATGAAGGTAAGGGCAAGTCTGAATTCTGATCACGTTATCTGGATGTAGAAGTTTGACCAAAGGTGGCCATTTCACAAACCTTCTAGAACACTGTTCTGAGAAGACTGATGAAAAAAGCAGGAAAAAAGTGGGAGATAGCAAGCAGGCCTCTGGTACCTGAAAGTAAATTTTTACAAATTTGACAAATATCCATATTAAGTTCTCTTGATATATGTATTTTTGACTTCATCACTTTTTCCCCTCAGGTTATCCACATGAGATCCAGAGTTATGCTCAGCTAATAAATAAGATCTTTGTGAAAAAGAGACAGCATGCCAACAATTACAGGGAACTTAAACCTATTTGGGGGCAATATCTGGCTACTTCATAACAGTCTGTAGGGGAAGCAAAAATACCAGCACATCAGTTCTGGTAAGCTGGATTCTTCTGCCTCTATTTTCTTCTCACAGGAGCAAAGCTTTAGGAGCACAGAGGAGGCTCAGGACATGCATCTGCCCTCTTTAATGTGGCCGTGTCTGTCGAGATGTGCCATTACACAGAGTTCCAGAGCGAGTTTACATGTGATTAAATAGCAAAGGGGCTGCAGGAGACAGAGACGGGCTGCTTTAGAAAATGATAAGCACCAGCAACTGCCTTTTACAATCAGCTTCTCATCATTGCTACCTGCCTGCAAGCAATCTCACGCTCCAGAGAGGCTTTTTATTTCCACTTTATGGCACACAAGCCTGAGAGGAGATGTGGTTTCAAACTTTCTCAGAGGAAGGGGCACTGACAGCCTGCATCCTTTGCAAATGCAGATAAACCACTGAGGCAAGGCATGGTCTGCACATACTTATCAGCCAGAAAAAAATAAAAAATAGAGGATTTTCAAGGGACCCTGGCTTTAAAGAAATGTTGAGCTGATCTCTACTTCAGCATCTATTGCAATTTTTCAGCAGAAACTAAGACAGTCTCAGATCTCAGGGGTTAAGGGAAGATTTTGCAAATAATACCCATATCTTCAGACTTGAACACGCAAACATTTGGAAACCAGCCAGGCTACAGCTTCCTTAACTCAACATCTGCACTGCATTTTATTTGTATCTACTCTGTTGATATTCACAGCATCACTCCATGAAAACTTGAGCCTACTTAGAACCATCCCACCTGTTTGCAAAACAGTAATCCAATGGCACCTGTTTGGCAACCTACCCAAAACATGCTTTTAGAATGAAAATGCTAAAATTACTTGAAATGAAGACAGACTGCACTGTTTCATAGGAACAGACTCGAATAAAATGACACAATGTCACACAGTCACTGCTTGTTTAGGGGCTGCAAGAGCTCAGGTGTGCCACTCAGCAGGCTGGATTTATTATTCCTGTTTTCAGACTCACTCTTGATGTGGTGCTCCTGTCTTCGTCAGCAGGGTCAGCACAAAAAACATGAAGATGACAAAAACTGCAAGACCAACCCAAAATCCAATCACAATGGAATCTGGTGAAATAAAAAGAGGAAACAAGATGATCAATATTTTACTTGCTCTTGCAGAAAGTTGCCTTCCACAGGCAGCATGGTTGCAAACCCAAAACAATTTGCAGCTTATTTCTGAGTGACAAAGAGAAGGGATAAACAAATTTACTTTATCTATTTTTAAACAGAAAGCTGCCCTTGAAAATCTCATTTTGAGACCAAATTTTACAGATATCTAGACAAACCAGACAGTAGATAACAGAGGGAAGACAATTGTCTTGGTTAGTAAAATAAGAGGAGCTACCTATCTGATGCCAGGCCCATTTCCAAGCATGTCTTTGGAACTTCAGTGCTAGAACTAGGAAGAGAGGATTATTTGATTTTCCTCAAAATCCTCTGCCTCTATAGAACTGAACTGCTATTTTAAGTTATTTCTGCCCCAGACCATTAAGTTTCTGGATTTAAATGGATTTCTTTGACAAAATATGTCTAGGAAGACCTTTTAGTGTCAAGACAGAGGGTTCTGCAAGAAACAGAACCACAGATAAAACTATTTGCTGCTTCAGTAAATATCAATAACCAACAGATACAATATGTTTTTGAATAATTTTCAATTAGGGTTTCCAACTTAAGTACAGAAAATGCAACACAATGTCAGAGGAGCGCAACAGATTTAGACAAAAAAGTCAAAGCACCAGTTAATCAATAGGAAAATACCAGTGCAATAGCCAAATATAGCAGTCCTTAGGAAGAGCACAGCTTTGTGTCTGTGTGCATAAGCTGTATCTAATCTTCTCATTTATAGCAAATGGACCATAGACACTTTGCCAGTTCTACTGAAAACAAATCTATATCCACTTAAAACTTCAAGGTGGATCCACAATTGCACCTGAGGAAAGTTCAAATTTTTCAGGAACTTAATTTAGAGAGGTTCAACTGGGACAAACATATTTCCAGACAATGAGCAACTGATTAGCATGGACCAAAGCTACAGAGCACCAACAGTCAGTATCACCTGGCCCAGGACCCATCAGCACCCAGGTATTTTTGCACCTGTCATTTCAGTCAGTTACTCTTTGCTTATGCAAGTATTCAAAACTCCCACTGTAGAAGTTCAAAAACATTAACATACAAATGTGCAAGAGGGAAGGCTTGGTCAGAACAGGAATCCTTTATACCCTTACCTCTCATTACACAGCCACTACCAAACCTCAGAGATTCTCACTGACTGTAATGTCTGACCCAGTGCAGCAGGCTCAGCACAGAATTCCTACAGGACTAACTAAAGATACTGAAAAAACAAGGAATCAGCTGCCCTACCTGGTGCTTGACCCCAGCTGCTCATCATGCTCCCACTGTGAAATATCTTCCACGCTAAAAGGCACACATGGAAACTGGAAATCAACTCAAACCTTTCTCTCTTTCCCTGCAAAGTCAAAATGCCTGCTGCAACTTGAGACTTTTCTCCCTGAGAAAATACTTTATCAGAGTGCAGTCTCTCCTTAATCCCTTTCTCAGGTCAGCTAAGGAGGTTAAGTTAAAGGTCTCCCGTTGCAATATTTATTCCATCTCTCCTATGCCATATCTTCCCCTCTCAATACCTTGTGTAAAATAACAGGAATGTGGTTTGAGTATAGGTCTCTGAGATGGAGGGAGAGGAGATTTTAACACCCCCTTCTACTTAAAGCATTCTGCCATGAGTTTATTTCTGTAATTCCATATATCATATGCACTAAATTACTTTCAGAATCCTTCTGTAAGCATGGCCTGTATTCACTGGTTAAAGATATACCTTATGGTCAACCTTCCTGATACAAAATAGCTCATCCTGCTGGACTTTGTAGTACCTGAAGATTTCATCTAAAAAGAAATACTCCCTTAAAAAAATTTACCACTTAAACATTTATAGCTACTCGAACCTTCCAATTAGTCAGACATGCTTGGATGGTATGCAGCTGCATTAACAACCAGAGTGTAAAATACAATTAGAATGACTAAAAAATATGCACATAGGTTATATTAATCATGCTGAAAAACTTAACTAAAAGGGAAAAAA
>VWYP01014340.1:0-11105 GCA_013400435.1 Pycnonotus jocosus
ACTCTCTAACATAAATAGAAAGTCAATTGCAGAAAAATATGAAACAATTTTCACTGTAATACTATATTTAAGGTATTGACATAAAACTTCGTATTATTTGTAAATGCCGCAGGTATTTTATAGCAAAGATGTATAAAGAGTGTGTGTCATGAAGAGATTTGACTCAAAGAATGTTAACTGCCTCCTGACTTTGCTGAAGTTTAGAGAAAAAAGACAATAAAGCTCTGCTGAGATAACATATTATTCAAAGACATGTTATAAAGAAAAAAAATCTTTTTATTTTAGAAGATAACAAGGAAAGTAGTTTTATTTGTACTCCAGCTAATTTTGTTACAATATAAAAAATCTAATCTACTGAGAATTTTCTATCCAAATAAGGGACTTCAATTATCACTGTGAAAAAAAGGTGACATTCAAAGTTGATATATGGAAAACCCACATCTGTCACTCTATATTTGAATGTCAATAATATATGTTATTCCAGTGAGAAGAGACCTTGCCTGAGGAAGAAAAATTCTAAGCCTGTCAGAAGACGATTTCTTTTACAGCAAATGGAGAATCATTTACCCATATTTAAGATTTTCTACCTGTGGTGTTCCAGTTATAACCTCTGGGTTTAGCAGAATGTGTTTTTAATATGCCTTTGCTAATGGAGTATAGAAGTGGTAAGGACAAATCATGCAAAAGGAAGGAGGAACAAAGAAATAAGGAATCATTACCATAGTAGTTCATATCACTTCATTTGTAACTGAATCTGATTCAAAAATCTCCACATAAGGAAGAGAATGAATCCTCAAGAAATCTTTCAAGTCTGCAGAACATAACTATTGGGTTTAAAGTAAATACCAAGTTAACACAGTTCTAAATGTTAAGCAACCTGCATGTAGGGTTTGTGATTTTGTACTTTTTACCTAAAAAACTATATAATATCCCTTTCAAAGATCTTTATATTTCTGAAATATTTTATAATCATGATTAAGGTAAATTCTCAAGTTAATAATAGTTATTAACTGCCATGTTTTGCAAAGAAAAACTAATTCTGACACTCAGTGATGTAGGTAGACCCAAGAAAGACCAAGATTAAGTTATTCAGAGTCCCACTACTCAGGCAGGATGATGAGGAAAAAAAATCAACCTCTCATTACTTTACTCTTTGCCTTTCTTCTATTTAACAATATATTTTTTCTTGCAAGTATAGTCAGCAAGCATACTTTAAAAATTCTATGGCTCTCATCAAAATCACAGAATCATGGAATCATTAACTTTGGAAAAGACCTCTAAGATCATCAATTCCAAGCTTCGGTCGAACACCACCATGTCAAATAAATCATAGCACTACATGCCACGTCCAGTGGTTTCTTAAACTTTCCATGGACACTGAATCCACCACCTCCCTGAGCAGCCCAATCAAATACTTATCACTCTTTCAGTGAAAAACGTCTTTCGTATGTCCCACCTGAACCTCCCCGGTACAGCTTATCTCTGCAGGCTGGCTGCCTGACAGAAGAGACTGACCCCAACTGGCTACAACCTCCTTTCAGGAGTTGAAGATGGGGACAAGGTCAGCACTGAGCCTTCTTTTCTCG
Organism: Pycnonotus jocosus; assembly: GCA_013400435.1. Lineage (NCBI taxonomy): Eukaryota > Metazoa > Chordata > Aves > Passeriformes > Pycnonotidae > Pycnonotus > Pycnonotus jocosus. The sequence continues at coordinate 1,587 of VWYP01014340.1, forward strand.
AGGTTAAATCAACTCAGCTCCTTCAGTTGCTCCTCATAGGACTTTTGCTTCAAATCCTTTTCCATCTTCATTGCCTTTCTCTGGATATGGTCCAGCACCTCAATGTCCTTCTTGTAGTGAGGGGCTCAGAACTGTAAAGAGGACTTGAGATGTGGCCTCACCAGTGCTGAGTACAGTTGTATCAGGAAAGGCATTGTATGGGTGAAATGGCAAACATGGGCAAGTCTTCCACCTTACTCACAGAAATAGTCAGTTTGAAAAAATTTCAAACTTTTAAACTAATATATGCAGAGAAAACAACCATGAAGTTCCATTCCTGCAAAACTGGAGGGATTTTGAATTTGATTTTACGAGGCTCCTGGATGACAAAGCTTAGTTTGAAATTTCTGTTACCAGCTTTTGTATTCCCTTCTCACAGGTATGGTAAATTTATTCCATTAAGTTGTTCCATGACTCAATATAGTTAAGAACCTGTGAAAAAAAAAGCACTTGAAATGCATTTGTAATGCTGGTTTTAGTACAATCTCATCCAAAGTCACTCTTTTTTGTTTTTCTGAGGGTTTTTTGTTTTGTTTTGGTAGGTTGGTTGGTTGGTCTGGGGTTTTGCGGTTTTGGGGTTTTTTTTTGTTTTTTTCTTTTGTTTTTATTTCTTTTTGTTTTGGTTTAGTTTTGTTTCTTTTTGTTTTGATTTTTGCTTTTTTTCATTGGTTGGTTGGTTGGTTGGTTGGTTGGTTGGTTGGTTGGTTGGTTGGTTGGGGTGGGTTTTTTTGTTGTTGTTGTTGATTGGGGTTTTTTTTTTGGAGGGGGGTTTTACCCTATTTTTTTCCTCTCTTTTTGGAAGGAAAGAAAACAATCTTCCATTAAGAAAAATTGTCTTAGTCACTTATTCATAATTCTCTGTGGAACTTTCATATCAAAGACACGACAGAAAATCTGGACCAAGCAGCAGTGATTTTAGCCTCACAACCAGAAAAGCAATTTTTAAAATATATAAACATGACAGGGTAAATATGGAAGCAAAACAACAGAGACTGGAGCAGCATGTGAACATAGTTGTCCAAATATGGCAGAAGCCAACAGAATATTGTTATTTATTAAATGATTCTTTTATAAAGACCCATAGATAGATGGCTACAAGTTATGGGGAGATATTGCTCCAGTGGATGAAGAGTATAGAAAGGAATTGGTGCATGTGGAAAACTGTTGCCTTATATATGGTTTGAATACATTAAGATGTAAGAATTTCATATTTCAAGCGCTGAAATTTTCAATAGCTTGAGATCTCATTAGAAATGTCTCTCAGAAAATCATAATTTTTTACTGAAGCCATCCAAGTAATGAAAGGTAATAAACAATTTTGGTTACAAATTAGCTGTCTTCTAAGTTTCAGACTCATTTTTCAGAGATGGTGGATTACTATTAAGTACAATATAGGAATCTTTTTTCCAAAGTCTTTTAAACAACAAAGTCCTTGAAACAACAATTTTGCTAGATAAGGGACTTTAGAGCAATTCTGGATATCAGTAGAATAGAACCTGAGTTGATTCTTGGGTATCCTTTCTCAAGGATTGTCTGCATAGAGTTATAGCTGGTTTTAGTAATACTATTTTTCTTCACACTGGACATTACTTAGCAGGACTTAGGAGATGTTTGAGGACTCTATAGGATATATATCTGTGATGGTTTTACTAACTATAGAAAAACATTTTAATGTGGAACTTTTTAAGGACTGCATTAATTTCAACAGGGCAAATTGATTCTATGTATGCAAAACATATTGTGTTTTTAAAATGTTAAAACCTTGAATGAAAAGAATATTGATTGCTTTAGGTACAAAAAAGTTTATGTTGACAGGTTTATGACACAATATGCAATGTACACACATATAACAAATTCATTTGTGCCTAAACTGTGTTGAAAAAATAAGAGTTGCAGTAATTAATTATCTGTTTCAGTTCAATTTGCTTTCTATTGAGTACATCTCATGCTGTTTTATAGTACTTAATAAAATCTAATCCATTAGACAATGTGATAGAATCTTGTAATATATACTGACTGCAGGCCTCCTTTGGTTCTAAAACCAATTTATATGTAGATGATACTCATTTTAATTCTCCTCCAAAATAATTTAGTTTACAGTTTCAAATAGTGCAAACTAAATACTTCTTGAAAGCCAACATCAAGTTCCCAAAAATCTTTTCATTGTGCTGTTCATGTAAGAAAAATATAATGAAGCTGAAAAGAAAATGGATTCCTTTTTCCAAGGTACAAGCTAAAACAGCACAATGTACATTCATTTAAAAACCAAACAAGAAATGAGACAACTAGGATGTAAGTTTAGGAGCTGTTCTGCAAGTACATTGCTAGCATATGGTGAAATACAAATTTATAAATAAAGCAAATGAGAAATTTTCTGCAAAATGAAATAAAGAAAAAACTACAAAACACTTTGTTTACTTCAAGGTAAGATAGATAGATAGACCTGGCTGGTAAGACAGATACAAGAATGTATCTGTCTAAACCAGAATTTATTCTAAAAAGTATATTTGCTTAAAAAGAAATTTGATATCATTAAAACAGTGCTTCATTGCCTTTTTTACCCAACTGTTTTAATGCTATATGTGTTTTCTAGACTTTTTTCCTTTATAACTGTAAAACTAGAAAATAAAAGATATTTAAATTAAAATAAAAGAGCTTTATTTGTATAGTATGTATTATGCAGCTGAAAAGGGGAAAAAAATCACCAACAAATCCACAAGAGAATCTTAATAATTTCAGGACTGAAAATCTGTTTCACACACAACCATGTGAGAAAGTCACACCCTATTAATTTGATTAATATGAATTTACTTATGACAAGCAGAAAAAAATTAAAATTAATTAGTCCTATATCTCTAAGTTAAATTTTATATTTTCTCTTTACAATTAACTTGATGTCTTTTAACTTATAAAAATAAACAGTATTTTAGAAATTCCATATGAATGATCACTATATATCAAAATATTGACCATTGATAGTTTTTGCACTTGAATCTGTTAGCAGAGAAAAGATCATATATTACAATCCCCTAACACAAAGAAGTTATTTAAAGTATTCTATATTCTTCTACACTTGCAGAAGGGGTCTCTGCATGCTATACTATGCACATGGCCCTCAAAATTCCTTTTGTATGACCAGCCCAAAACAGAGAAAAGCAGGGATTTGGTCCTGCAAACTGAGAGATGAAACTTGGGAATTATTCCTATACTGAGAAGACAGCAGTGGAAAGGAAAACAATTTGACTTCAGCTTCCAGTTCTACACACAAAATGCTTCCAGAAATTGTAATTAGAGATAAATTACTTACATAATTGAAACAGGAAATTTATTTTGTGCAATTATTGTTTATTTATGTCTAAACTATAATTATCATGCATTCAGAACTTTTCTAAATCCAAGAACACCATTCTCAGAGTGAAATGTTCTGTTTAAGTCATGTTTAACATTATGCTTCACCCTTGGGGATGTTGCCTTATAAATATGTATCTAGGAATCAAGTTGGCACCATTTTAAGAAATAAGTTTAAAACTAAAGATTCCTATACTAGTGCCCAAGTGTCAGAAGGCAGCCATGGTATTAGCTCAGTTCATTCTGAGGGATTCATCTCGTGTTTTGACATTTCAAAATTTGACAACTGGGCTTATCTTAGTTATCCTAAGCTCCTCTGTAGCCAAGAGGGAGAGAGAACAGCCTGCATTTAGAGTAAGAACTTTTCTGTAAAGATGGAGTTTCCAGGATAAAAATATAGCAAGTCTGCCAGCTACCAAGTAAAACTTCCCTTGACTGGAAGTAAAACACAAATTTATCTAATGTTTGTTAATACCAACCTAAGTAATAGAAGGCAAACTTACAGCACCTGTGAGAGAAAAGCTAAATTTGTTTCTAGATACTGATGGTACAATCTATTTCTCTCTCTTCATCTCCTTTGATTGATTTAGAAATTCTTAAACAGGTTTTTTTTTATTATTATCTTTTTTTTATTTGTAGTTCTTCATTGGACCTTTTGCAATTATCCCAAAGACATTCTAAGGCATGCGCCTGTGAAGTGAAAGAGAAATGGGTCAAAAAACTTTTCTCAGAGCTTATTTATGAACAGGCATAGACAGATTAATTGCATTACTGCTTAATGGAACACATATTCAATTAGTTTTGCAATGGCCTTTCAATTAAATAAACTTTCTGCAGCCAATTTAAATGTCAGAAGAATAGGATTAAAACCAGACATTTTTAACTACAAATTAAAGTCCATAGATCTTTTTTTTTCCATTCCTATTTAAAAAGTAGAATACTGAATTTTCATTTCTGTGAAACAGTTATAAAATAGGTCATCTACAAGCTTGTTTTATGAATTGTGGTGCAATTCAAGGGCTTCTCTCCAGAGAGAAATAGTTACAGTAATATCTGCAGATCACTACACATCACCTTTTTCATGTTAGTCCTTTACAACACACATAAATTCTCACATATATTCTATCACTTTCAAATAGCAAAATTGAGTGAAATAATGAAAGTGGAAAATCATTGTGGGCTCATTCGCTGTTTTTCACATATTGCCAAAATTTTCCAGGAATTTTAACTATTTACAATTTCTCACAAGATTACGAAATTAATGAAAAAAAATCCCAATTTAAGTTCATGAAGCTGATTCAGCTTCAAGCCACTACTAAGTGGAAATAGTTTGTAAGGCCAGATTGTTCACTTACACTAGAACAGCTCAGATGATGACAGTCAATATGCAGTTCAAGTTCCACAGCTAAGATTTTAGATGTCATTAGCTCTTTAAAAAATACCTCCAACACTGAGCTAACTTTGTCTTCTTTTCTGCTTTCTTTGTTAAAGCAAAGACATCTATTTGGTGTAATTCTCCCAGGGCATCTCTTTTGACTTCTGTTTTGAGCTTGACTGATTTCATTTCTATCGAGTATAACAGAGCTACTTGCACAAACACAAGGAAGATTTTGTAATATTTCCAAGAAATAGGAATGCTAATTTATTACTAAAAAGATAGAACAGCATTTCAGTCTTTTTATATAGATGTGTAAAAATTATATTAAAAGAGGCTGACATTACATACGTCTGTGCACACACATTTAAGTTGAACATGATATATTGGGTTTTAGCTGTAATGAATAATTCAGAGTTGCTATACCTTCATTATTGTAACTATGTTGGGGTTTTTTCTCACATTACAAAACCATTAGATTTAATAGTTCAGGCTGAGGGACCAGATCTTGGTCTAACATAAACAGTCTCAAATATCAGCCCAAGGTTTATTTTGAAAGAAGGACAAGAGCATGGCACTGAATAATGAGCCCAGTGATTACACTCCCATGTCCTGGCTATTTCTTGCTGTTGGGATTTTCTAAACTGTCACAGTTTGCTGGATTGCTAATCCTCAGCAGGATTCTCTTTCTTTCTATTCCAAGTTTCCCTTGCATTGTTTACATCTAAAAGATAAAATAAAAATAAAATTCCTTTAGCTCTACAGTTCTACCACTCTTGTGCATGAAGCCATCTTCCTTTGTTTCTGTTTAACCTGACAGCTGGCAAATATTGTTAATGTTGCCTAGTGCTTACATTGGGAGACAGTGAACAGTTACTGCTATTAATCCTACCTCACACATAATTTTGTAGTGTCACGTTCGGCCTCTCCCCCAAAAATTGTCTCTTCACCATGAAGTTCATATTTTGTTATATAAATGGGTTTTCTACCTTCATTCAGTTCTTTTTTTTGTGCATCAGGTAAATTCAAAGAGAGGTTCTCACATAAATGATACTTGTTTCACACACTACAGAAGAAATATTACTGTTGCATTAATAAAGTTGATCTTAATTTTTCCTTTCAAATTTTATTCCATTTCCAGTTTCTTGTAACTTCAGTGGTGAAGTTACCATTTACACCACTGATTGCTTACTTCAAGGAGTAACATTGAAGTAATGTTGTACTTCAAGAAGTAACACAAATTTCAGTTCTATTTATGGATTAAGCACTCAGTTAGTTAAGAGCAGCAAAACTGGAAGGAAACAATACATTTTTTCCTATTTAGAGGATAAAAGCATTAACTTCTCTCATTTATGACAAAATGTAGGACAAATCCTGAGAGATTAAATTTTAAAATGAGGGAAAAACCCCACAGACACCGTACACTATTAGAACTTTTACTGACAGGTGTACAAAAATAGTCCTTCAACAATGTTGTGTACTTTTTTTAATATGAGGAAAAAACATGAGAAATGCTTACATTTTAGAGGCAGCATAAATATTTTGTATACCTAAGACATTATTTGAATAGTCTAAGGAAAGCTTTTGCTAGCATACTTCCCATGAAATTGTAATGACTCAAATTTAAGGTCTGGTTCACCTCAACATGTTTCTGACACTCTTTCTGCTGTTCTGAAGAAAGGTTCTCACATTTGGTAAACAACTTTTCTTTCTTCTCTTATATTACCTTCACTCTTCCTGCCCTGTTTCCAGTTCTAGCTAATATTTACCTTAATTACCTATCATTTTTATAGGTACATTTAATATAGCAGATTTTTGTGTGTGTGTGTGGGCCTAGAAATTTTACATCATACCCCAGACAATATTTATTTTTAACTTAATAAAAAATTAGGCATCCCATATGTGTCACTCTACAATCTTTTCCTATGGTCAGAGGACAAAGACATGACGACAATTTATTTTGACTTCTCTGGGCAAATGTTGAAGGGTAGATTTTTTTTTTTTGTCTCTGTTCAGTGAAGATAAGATCTTATCTTTGAGTAGATTAAATGCCTGAAGCTAAGGGTAGATGGATCCTACTTCATATGCTTTGTTAAATCTAAACAAGGAACGTTTTGTTTCTAGCAGATGATACCATCGTTACATGCTGGTTGTATAAATATCACTACAGATGCAAAATTCAAGACACAAAAAAAGTTAAATTTTTTGACACAGGATGCTGCACCTTGCACCTCTTATGGGTGGTTCCACAGATCTGTCATAGAATGGAGAGGGATGAACACTGGAATATTACTAGCAATTTCTTTACAGATGCAACACACAATTCTTTACACTGCCACAACTGTGGAGTTACCAAATCATAAGATTCAGCAGACTACATTTTCACCTGTACATTCTCAGAGAAAGGCAAGTTCAATAGTTCCTCATACAAAGAAAAAGAAAAGAAAACTGTCTCCTGTGTCCCTCCAAAAAAAGAAAAAATAGAACTAAAAATAAGGACTGACATTGTCTGCCCCTAATTTACAGAAAAATCTATGGTCAACATGGGTGAGAAAGGTAAAGTCTTATTATCCTAGTGCTTCACTTTTAGCTTGCTTTAATGTTCAATATTTGAGATGTCCAGAAAATCTTTACAGTAATTCTTTAAGACATTGCAACTCAATTAAATTTATAATCTACTTTGGCAGAAGAATTTTCTCTTTTATATATCTGTGAGTATATTTTCACCCCAACTGAAGTCTGAAATGTGAAGGCAAGCTCATTAAAAGAGTCATTAGTAGTTGTCATTAATGGGCCTCTTCTCCAGCTCGTGGTTCTGATTGTGGCTTTTTCTCATGGATGGCTAACATCCTAGACAACTCAGCTCCAGGCTGGCAAAGCAAAACTTCCACATAAGTAAACAAACATACAGATGTAGGAAAAAAAATTAGGAACACAGCTTTTATAAAGGTCTTGCCATATAATTATGTTGACAAGCAAGACACTTATACCTGATCAGACCCTTTGTTCCCCATTTCCACTCACTTATTTTCCCCATGTTTTTTCATACTCCCTCAATTGCCTTAATTGTTCAGTAATAAGTTTCACTGATACACTCAACCCCCTTAAAATATACAACAGAAATTCTAAAATTCACATAAAACCCCCCAAATATCCCATAAGTTTGCTAAATCTCATAGACCCCACAATTATCCTGACTAGCCCCTTTGTTATCTTCTCAGTCACAAAAAATTTTTCAAGGTGACCCTTTCAATGTCCCATCAATCAGGGACCTCAGCACTCTGCTCTTTGTTAGGGTCACTGATATATAGGGGTCCATAGGATTTGTAGGTATTGACTTTCCATGTTTAATTATTATTAACCAAGTTACTATTAACCAGATGTCAAAAACCAGTCCTTTCATACAAGTCATCAAATTTGTGGAGCAGAACCACAACCACAGTACATTTTTTACTCCAGTGTTACATCCATGCTTTAGGATGAGAAAGTCTAATTCACCCTCCAAAACTTCTTGAGAAGCCTGAGCAAGTAGAAAGAGCAGCTGCTTGGGACATGCCCTGTTCACACAAAGCTATTGCAAAGCACTCAGTTGCTGGGGGATGTTGGAGCTCCCACAACTTCACCATAGCAACAGACCATCACTGCCAGGGAACTTTTCCTTGCCAGATGCAACATATGAAATCAAATCTAACACAGTTCTTGCCACTTTCTAAATCTAAACTTTATCCATGAGAAATCCACTGAAGTGAGGTTCTTTAATAAAGTCCTCCAAATCTCTAATATTTTTCCATTTTTCAGGGTAGGATTTCTTATTGCAGGGCATGAGCTTTTGTCATTTATTAAAACTGTATTTTTTGAAGGTTGATTTGTTTGGGTTTGATTCAATATGATTTATTTGGTAAAGGTTGACATTTTGTGAATGTCATGACCACCTCAGAGAATACCACTCATATAGATCTATTGAGTTAGGATTATAGCAAGTAGCATTGGTCTTGCAAGCATGGAAATACAGATTCTATGGAAAAATGGAATTTCCTATGTCCACTAAAACTGCATTGATGACTGATCTGTGCAGAGCTTCTGTGGGCAGCTCATGAAAACTTCCTGATCAACTTAGGATTTGCTGAATGCAGCACAGAACATGACTGAGTACCTGAGAAGTTTTCCATTTGTAAGCCTACTCAAATGTATTAAGATCTAGTGTTATAGCATGTTGCAATGAAAATACTGCTCTCAGAGACATGAACTGTAAGAGAAACTATGTTTAATAAAGAAAAATATTAAGAAGAAAAATGCTCCTAAAATTTTTGCAGACGTGTATTAGGCAGTTTACATTTTTGTTTACAATCTCCACCACCTCTTTTATTTACTTAGAAAATACAGTTCTGTCCAAAAAAGTACAGAACTTTAAATACTCATGAAAAAATAGTACGAGAATGCTTCAAAAGAGATTATTTGAAATAGGTAGGTTTTGTACCAATGGGTCCTTTTTCACATGCAGTGTTTGATCTCAGAAGCAGTTGAAGGAAATTTCTGCTTTCAAAGAGTGTCGTGAGAGGCTTTGGGTAGATATATAAACAATTAAATGTGATATAAACTCTTTATTTTAAAAAAAGCAATTTTTATGTAAGGGAAAAACAAAAGTTTCGTCTTCAATCCCTCTGATTAGAGCTGAAATTTTCATTTAGTGTCTAGATAATGGAGTCTCTAAGCTATGAAACCACAAATGCAAACTTTGAGGTGATTAAAGCCTTAGG